>VZRJ01012097.1:1166039-1355508 GCA_013397565.1 Ptilonorhynchus violaceus | reverse complement strand
GCTCCCCGCGGCACCTGCGCGCTCACTCCGCGCCCGGGCGCGCCCCCGCGGGGACGCGCGGGGGGTGTACGCGCGTCGGAGGCGATGCTCGACCCCGCCACGCAAAGTTTCCCCTGCTCTGCCCTCGCTCATTTCCCGGGGGTTCTCCCCCCGCCCTCCATCCGCAGCAGGATGCGGTCTGTGCCCCGCGCTGCGCTCCTGCTCCCGCATCTCCCTCCCTGCCAAGCCGCCTGCGGTGCCCAGGGCAGCCCAGCTGGGTTAGGAAAGGTCAGACAGACGCTGCTGTCTCTGGGCTTTCACCCCTGAGCACAAACAGTCCCCAGGAACCTCTTCCTGCCGGCCCTGGATGCGCTTCCCATGCCCACACCCATCACCCCAGCCTGGCAGGTCACCCAGTGGGCACATCACCTCCCACCTCTCACTTCCCCCTCTCTCTTTTTGTCCCTCCTGACCTGGTACAGATCTCATCTGAGACCTTCCAAGACCTTTAATTATTCTGTTAATGTACAGCCATAAATCTGGCGGAGCAGCATTTCATTAGGCAAACAGCAATATACAGTGCAGAGATGTAAACAGAGGCACCAGGGGCTGGGGAGGGAGCAGATTACACACCGAAGGCATGGCAAAAGCTAAATCAGAATTGGTCAGTCTTGTTTTCCAGGGCTTTTCTAGGGAAGATTCTATGTGATTTTTTTTTTTATTTTTTTAATTTTTTTTTTATTTAAAAACAAGTTGCCTGGGAACAACTTGTGTCAGTAGATCACCGGGTTACTGGAGCAAGCCCCAGTTTACAGCACTGTAACAAGTCTCCCCTGTGAGCCCTTACAAGCTTGCAGTTAGACTAGTGAGGGAAAACAAAAAGTCCACAAGCATCTTAACTACCAGTGGTTTATAGCCATATCATTTACATAAACAGGTGTTTTGGGGTTTTTCCCTGCTTGACAAATTGGGAATAACAAAATGGCACCCTGAGTGACAGGGACAAAATATGGGTCCATCCAAGTAGGGCAGAAAAAGACCAAGGAAAACAGAGCTCCTGGCTCACATTTGGGTGATCACACATGTACTGTACAGGTAGTGGGATTTATAACTTGTGTTATTCCTCACAAGGAGCCTGGAAGAGGTTATCAGGGATGTGCAAGCAGATGGATGAGGAAGAACTCCAAGGGGAAGTATGAGATTCAAAACAGGTCTTAAGTATGGATGCAGAAGAGGCAGAGACAAGGAGAAGGTGAAGCCAAAGATCCAGTGAGGTTTTCCTGGGAGAAGTGGAAGGGTTGGAAGAATCACAGGGGCAATAAGTAAACTCTTTAGGACTTCCTCAAGTGGAAAATATGTCCTTGTGAAGGACTCTTTTGTTACCACACTGTTTTCCAGTGAGGAAATCAAACTCGCTTCCCAGAAAGTGCGTATGGTTGAATTTTGAGGGCTGAAGGTAAAGGGCATTAAATGCTCTTAACACCTTTTCCTCTAACAAAAAAAGGAAAAAACCCTAAAAATCAAGTATTAATTTAAGGCTGAATTTAAGGAGATTCTTCAAAATTCTTGTGTGAGACACGCATGTTTATGGTAAAAGCCAAGTACCACTCCCAAGAAATTGGTGCAAGTGGAAGAATAATTTTTATTCCTAATGGCCACGTTGGATGCAGAGCCATCTGGAAATCCTGTAGAGATTCCAAAGACAGCACCTGTTTGTCAAACACGATGCAGTTTTGAAGTCCTCAAGTAGAGTGACTAACAGGGTTCCAACCCAGAATGACTTTCCCAAAGTCCAGTGCATGAAAATATTTGGTTTGTTTCTGTTTTCAAGTGAAACAACACCTTGATTTATCCTCTGGAGCGATGTATGTGACTCTGGAATATGCAATCCCATCTTTAGCTGCTGTTGCAGTGGCTACAACAGCAAGGGCAGCTGCTCCCATCTGCCGTGTGGCACTGGGTGGAGCAGAACAAGCCAGCGCCCCAAAAATGGATTGGCTGATGCAGCACCTATACTATACCCATGAAGGTCTGTGGGAAAGGCAGCCCCCTCCCCACACGTGCACCTGAAATACCACTGTACCCCACAAACATGGGTGGGCACGTTTTTCCACATGCTGACGTGGAGCCACGGATGTTTTGAGGAGACTTACAGAGAGAAGGGACAGAGCTGGGAGCAGCTGTTCTGTACAGCATGGGATGTTCAGCTGGGAATCTGTACAGTTCTTTTTGCTTGGTAAAATGGGAAATCAGCCCTTCACCTCCAGTCCCATGGGAGAAAGCAATACTGGCAGCAAGAGAGGCTCTGCACTGGGGCAGACACAAAGGGAATGGGAGAGCTGATGTAGGGGAGAGCACTGAGTGTCTGGAAGGCAAGTCCTACACATTTTTGAAGTGATCATTAATTTGATATTCCCATCTTGAGAAGCAGATTTAACCTTCTGGCCAATAAATTATCCACATAATCCTCACCACTGCAATGGCTGAATACCTTAAGAGCCTTAAACTGGGCCTGCAGATGTCCAGGTTCACAAAGTCTCCGTGTGAGGCTGGCGGCTTCAGACTCGCTCGGGTTCTCCTGCGGGTGGAAACTCGAATGTAGCACGGCCTCACATATCAGTTCTACCTTTCTGAATGAGGGTGATTTGTCAGGATTAGCCTCAGGGGTATTTCTAATACCTTCCCTTTACTTGTAGTGATTAAACAGGATTGAAAACATATTCCGGTCTCTTCTAACTCCTACATCTTTTCCTGGGGATTTATAGGGAAGGGAAGATGCTGTAATGCAGCAAGTAGTTAATACATCTCCCAAGGACAACATAAAGTCACTTTATTAATACAAGTTTACCCTTCTCTCAGCTTGTGATAGTAGTTCTTTGTTACCACGTGGGTCTTGCCACATTAACACTCAACCAGAACCACCCCACCAAAATTTATGAAGAATAATGGAAAATAATTCTATGGTTTGCTGACCAAAAGTAAAGAGGGAAGACTTCCACACTTAATGTAATCATCTCTGCTTCTGTGAGACAGAGGAAATGAAGGTGCCCTAAACATGACAAACAGAAAATGGTACGTACAAAAATAGGGGAAGAGAACTGCATAATAAAGCTGGTTTTTGTGACTGTCCAAGGGAGACTGAAAAGGCTGAAAATGAATTGCAGAAAGGATGACTTTGAAAAGAAATTGTCAGCTTGCTTAGCTCCCAAATTCACATCCTCATCCACAACCTTTAGACAGAAAGCAAAATGCAGATGCCCAGGAGTTTTGAGGCAGAGGATAAAACCTTTATACTTTCTTTTTGGGTTAATTACTTATTCACTACATGGCTGTAGCCAAAAGTTTCATAACAGCAGGAGTTACATTAGTAAGAGATATATAATTATACATATGAAATATCAATAAGTTATTGGCAAATATTTTAAAGGGACTTCAGACCTTGAACGCCATGAAAATGGTTTGATTTTCAAGGGTGCTGGGTAGTTGAGGCCTCCTGACAGTAAATCATGGAAAAGCGAGGGATAACTTATCTCAGAAACAGCGCCCAACAGTTTCTTGAAGTGTTTATACTTAAACTTCAGTTTCCATTTTCCCTTTTTTTCTTTTGACCATAAACTTTTATTTTACCTTCTTTGAATAGTCCATACTAATCTCTAAAACAAATCTTATAGTGACTCTGGTAGAAGCAGGTGTGATTCCAAAGATATTCCATGGGTTTTTTTTCCCTTGAACGGAATCAAAGATCCACCTGGAGTAATAGAACGGCTGAATTATTGAAGTGCTAAAATTTGGAGAAATTTATATGTTACTGGTGCAGAAAATTAAATTCCTTAGTTGAATTATTTTAATCCATTCTGAGATTTTTTTAATATCAAAGCAGATGTTGTCAAGAGTTAAATTAACGTCTTGAGCAAGTTTACTAGGAACTTCAAATAGCCTTGGAAATATTATTCTACAAATATAATGGAATACATTGGACATATTTTTAAAATGCATTCAAAATATATTCCTACATTTAGTGGCCACTGTTTTAACAGTGTGAGGACATCTTCTTCCTTCATTAGGTGTGAAGGGGCCTTTACTGAATACCAGGAAAATAAAAAAAAGAAAGCATTAAAATAAACAAATTGCAAATATTCTAGTGCAGGGATCCTGAGGCATCCTGAGCTGATTTGTCTTTTCCACCTTAATTCGGTGATCTAGCGACTGGTCTTATTTCCCATATAAGTATTAGGGTTCAAAGAGGATACATTCACACATGAGATATAGATAGATATACATATATATATATATACACACACACATATATATATATGTCTCCTCTTTAGACTCATGCAACCCATAATCAGATTAAACAACAATGTTGTCCTTAGGTCAGCTGTGTCACAAAGTTAAATTTCCTTATCAAATAGTAAGTACAGTAAGGAAAAAAAAAATTAAGACTTCTTGAGGACCTGCTTTGCCTTCTGTGTAATCAGGACTCTGAATTTCAGGCATTGAAACCAGATATCCAGAAACAAACCTCCCAGATTAATATTTTGCCAGCAAGGCAAATAGACACTTGAGGGGATTTTGAAAAGCTGATAGTTTTGAGCCAGTTTCCATCACGATCACAGGCACCTCTGCACCAGACACAGCTCCCTGAGCAGTCCCAGTCAGCACTAATCATTAGCTATCAAAACATCCAAATAAGACTCTAGATTTTTAGTGTCGTATTTTAATATATTTAGATTTAGTGAAGCAGTTAGATACATTCTCATCTCACAAATCTCTACAAGCACAGCTTGACACCACGAGTGCTCGAGCATGGAGTGTGAGCCTGTGAAGTGTTGGTAATTTCCCTATCAGCTTCTCACAAAGGACTCAGTTTGTTAATAAATAAAAAATAAAATCCAAATTTGATCTCACTCAAAATAAATCTTTTGCATCCTGATCACATCTTAAAACTCAAACCGGCCAGTAGCTGAATTTTCCCCCTTCTTCATTAATGGTGAAAACGTTCAGCTGCCCCTCAGTGAATATAACACAAAATAAAGATGTTCCAAAACCGTACAAGAACTCCTAAATAGAAAATTTTTGTTTCTGTCTGCAGTTCTTGTCACACATCCAAACTCTTTCTAGAATTAAACACATCATTATATAGTGCAGGTGTAAGTAAATCCCAATCAATGTTATTACCCCAAATAAGAATTTGATGTAACTTCCAGGGAGGTGTTTTGAGGACTCTAAGTTACATCTAATTGTAATTATGGAAATATCTTAATACTCTCCTGGAATTAAGCAGTGCTATTACTTAAAAATAAAAAAAAAAGGTGTCTCCAAAAATTCAGTTCCCATTGTAAGAAAGGGGGGAAGCCACAGTGATCATCCTTTTAAAGACCACCACTATGGCTTGTGTGTAGCACAGAGCAGAGCACTCAAAACCAAGGCATGAAAGAGCTACCGAAGTTTAAAACATTATACAACATTCTTTGGTCTTTTCCCACTTTCTCAAACACTTGTGGTTGTCAAAAGTCTGATTTCCATATCTGAGACTACGAGGTCTACGGGATGTAAAGGAGTCGTGATTATCCTTAAAGTGCATCTGACATCACTATTAATGCTTTAAACCTGCTGCCAGTGCAGTTTTGCAGTTTCATCCTTTTAGCAGAACTGACACATATAAAAGCTTTGAAAACTCAAAGTATTAATCTCAAAAGCATATGTGTAGTGATTACTTAACCAATAGGATGGTTTTTTCGGTTCCTCTACAAGTTGGCTCAGCAACAGTACAATATTAATAATGCTTGAGCTTATACTTTTACAACCTGTTCTCCATTTCTCCCATCTGTCGATAGACTAAAATTATGTTTACAGAATCACTCATTTTCTAACCTTTTTTTAATTCATCCAAGACAACTCATAGCCATTTTTTTCCCTACAGTGACTACAAAACCCCAAAGCTTGAGGCTCAGCTCAGTTTTCAGAGCTGTTGATATAATTTTGAAGTAGTTCCATTGATTTGAAAAGCGTTATTTGGGTTTCATCCTGTAACATATGAGAAAAGTATTCTCCTGTCATTGCTATTCCAATTAAATCTATACCTTTAGTTTAGTTCCCTGTCTTTCTCTCCAAACTACAGCTTGGGGCAACCCTGGGGTCTATTAGAACATTAGCAGATACATGTACATAAAAAAAGGCAATATTTGATGGTGGAAAACAATCACAAATTACTTGCATTGCAAACCTGAATCCTCTGGGATGCCCAAATGGGAGAACAAGAAACAATTGCAGTGTTGGGTACTGTCCACTGATTTTGCATAATCAACCAGTCTCAGTGCCATATCACCCTCCCAAAGAGTCCCAAGACCTCAGACACAAAGCTTTGCACAGAAATCACTCCAATGGTACTATTTGATTTTTTTGTGTGCTCAGAATCAGGGACATGGAGAAGTCTACCCTCCTCAAGGCCCTGGACCCTGCATGCAGCAGGGGGACATTTTCATATAAAAATTAAATCTTCACAAATAGCTCTTGGAGCTACAGCTTAGGCCACCATTTTCACTCCCAATCAATAGGCTTTCCAGAGTAAACAGTGGTTTAAAAATTGCTCAAGGACCTCAAAGTTTGGCCCCAAATCAATGTGTACACAGATGACTTCATTTACAACTGTGTTTTCATGCCGGATTTAATGTCAACAGCCTAACGGTGCGTTGGGTTTCATTTATAGGATTTATTAATTTTTATCTAATGAACAATTTCACAGGGCAATTTAGATGATTACAAGTGTGAAATGTTTGCAATGAGGACCAGATCTTGCCAGCCTCGCCTGCCTGTAGTGGCACTTACATCAAAAGTAATTGAAAACAATTGTACATTAAAAGCACCCAAACAAACAAGTTCAAAAACAGTCTACATGAGCAAAGGAACAAGAGTAGATATTTCAGTCAATCCTGAGCCCTGTGTTGTCTCCATACAAGCAAGTAGAGCTGAACTGACTGGAGAGATGGATTCACAGGGAGAAGAGTGGCATGTTGGTGTGAGGATCACACCTCTGGGTACAAATTGCCAAAGTGTTGATTGGGCTACAACAGATTGTCCCTGTGACAAAACCCCCACTGATCACAGTAGGAACAGAATGAGGTCAAAGTTAGACATCCTAAAATCTCATCTTGTCCCTTAAAAAAATTCGAAAATTAAAGCTAGAGGACATCTCTTTACTTACATACCATAATGTACCAAATAGTGGATTATTTACCAAAAAAGATCATCTGCTGAGTAATGTTTGTTTATTTTTTTATTTTTGGTAGTATTTTTGGTATTTTTGCTTTCTCCTTCTGATCTTGGAATTATACAACAAAGCTTCCCATTTATAATTAATTACATTTTTGAGATATTTTTTGCTTAGGTGGCTGGAATCTTCCCAGCACTGGTGCCCAAAACCAATTACCAGCATCCTGTTCAGATTACTTCCAACTCTCCTTCACCCTCCACCCGGCAATAATTATATTTCTTCTCTGTGTTTCAGAAAACAGAGATTGTTTGCCATAAAATTAACTTGATGTGATTCAAAAGGAAATGCAAAGCATTTTATAAGGAGTCAGAGAGAGAGAGCTGCAGTTGTGAGCAGAGGACAGGGAAGGCTTGTGCTTTCAGCCAGGGGAAGCTTCATCACAAATTAAGTTTTGTTTTCTTTACTTGCTGCAGCACAACGACAGCTTTGACAGACATATGGGTTGTTTAGAATCGTAAAGGCTTTTTAATTTAAAGTGCTTCAGGAATATATCTAGCTGCAGTATATGACGTAGGCAATTTTTATTTAGCTGTATTCTGCTAAATGTAGTTTGTAATTGGAACACCTTTCAGCCCAGGAACAGGAAAATCTGTTTCACTCCCCTGCATTGCTGAGCTGCTCTTGCAGCAGGTCCTACCCAGGCCATGCATTCAAACACCACACGTTATTCTCACTTATTTCTATGGGAACAGGAAGATCCTTGAGGCTGTCACACCCCTGAGCAGACAACCAAAACCACAAGGACTTTCTGTCATTTAAACCTTCTTCCAAAAACAGAGAAGGGACAAGGCCACTCTGAGCTGTTGGTGTTCGGGTTTTGCCTTGTTGCAAGGGTGTGGTTGTGTGGTTTCAGGTCTGTTACGATGGGGCTTTTCTTTAAAATGTCACATTTTGTCATCATGGACCTGGTGAGCATTGTACTTGTTACCCACGTTACTTCTTTTGCTTAATTTAAAAAAAAGTGTTGTTTTGGCTCTTTGAGATTTTTTTGAATGTCAGATCTGTACGCTTTGAGACAAGCAAATGTCCAGAGGAAACTGGACAGCTACTCCTTAGCTGTAAGAACAGATGACCCTATAGCAGCTTACAATCCTAACAATTCCTTATTACCATGTTGATGGCAGCTCTTGTAAGATAGCCTGGCACAGGAGAGTTTTTTCATCCTCACCATTAATAGCTTTGATTTAAGACCCCACATAGTACATTATCTGAAGGGTCAACCAGAAATTTCTCCTGAAGCTACCATGGTGTTTCAGGTATTTTGTTCTCTGGAAAAATCCCTTTGAGAGCTGGTGTTACCTGGTATAGGGTGAAGCAACAGCTGCCTTATACAGACCTCAGCATCAAAGACTTGCTTTATTGTCAGTGAATTAACACTACATTAGGAAGGAGTGACAAAAAAGACAGAAAAGGCTCATCTGTAAGAACACTGGACTGAGCAGAGACAGGACAGATTAAAAAGGAACTGTGAGAATGAAACATAAGTTACACTCTGACTTTTCTTTGAAAATTTAAAAATATCTTCTGCATGAACAAGTCTCCTGGGTATCAGCTTCAGAAGTAACTTAAAGAAAATTCTCATGTCATTTGTGGTTGATGTAATGTAAGAATCCTTTCTTACAGTCTTTCAGTGAGACACAGGGTAGAAAACTGGACTCCCACTCACAGGCAGATTTTTTTTTTCCCTCTTTGCACACTTGTCAAAGAATATGTCTTTTCCTCTTCAAATAACGAGAGCCTATTCACAGAAATTCTGTGAACAGAGCCTTCATTTCTCCGTCAGTGGAACAAGAGCAATGTCTGGAGTGTTCCAAAAGACTTATTAATAAAAGCAGTTACAAACACTAAGTTTAGATAAACATAGTAAAATCCTGAATATTAATTCTGTAAGGATTGTAGGTGGTCACACATCACTAGGTATTTTCCCAGCACTCGATTTTTTTTTCCCCCATTAATATAACCACATCGATTGGCCTTGTAATTCTGAGTTTGTAGTTGAGCCTGCATTCAAAGCCAAAAGCCCAGATGATCCTGGCAAGCTTCTGCAGTGCCTCTGAGCTCATTTGTTCCCGGGATTGTGCTGCAGATTATTTTATTTTTAAAAAATTTGTAATAAAATAGCCGACAAGTACCTCTGCCAGGGCATGGTTCACATTTTTCTCCTTGAGAAACCTTTCTATACATCTGAGCTGTGCTAACTGAGGAAGGCAGCCTGCTGTTTTTACTCAGCCAAAAATTGCCCAACGTCAGAGATACAGCAGGAAGAACATTTTGCTGCTTCTGTCACTCCCAACAAAATCTCTAACATTTTGTTTTATTTAATGGCTTCACTTTTCATAAGATGATTCAAACCCCTATAGGGGACCTACATTAGTCTGCTGACATTTTTCTGCTGGTATAATTATTGTGTCCTTCTACAGTCTGCTTTTCATCTGCGCAGAATTCCTCCCTGGCACAGAAGAGTTTAGTTAAAGACCTCAAAGTAGAGAACTAGAGAAGCCAGAATAGCTCTTCAGCATAAGGTAAGGTGGAGGGCAACTTATTTGGGTATAACTGTGCATGTGCTGGGACGCCTGGCAGCAAAAAGCAGATGGACACAATGCAACTGAGAAGAAAGGATCTCCCTACACTAAAAAAAAAAATATTGGGGGTGATGAGAGAGGCATGTTTATCTCTCCTTTACACTCCACCAGGCAAAACATGTTGCACATTTCAGCCACTTAGACTAGAGCAGGAATGGGCATTTCTGACACAGCACATACTGCAATATATACCCGTGTATCACCCCATCAATCACAAATCATAACTCCATGCAAAGGCCCACCCTACGGCTTTGTGTTCAAAACAAAGCTTTTTAAAGCAAAAAATAGGCTCGATTGGGTTCTAAGAGCATAGTGTCATTATAATATGTAGGTGCACTGCTTAGAGGCTGAGCTTTGGTGTTTCTAAGGACAATCACATCTCGACTCATCTGTACTTCTAAGCCGAGGGTACAGCTGGCCCCTCGAACACGTCTTGTTGCTAAGCAGGTGCAGATCTGAAATCAGAATAGAGCACTTGGGATATAAAGAAAGCAAATCCACCTCCTCAGATTTAAAGACAATATTGCCTTGGTAACAGGTAACACATGTGAAGTACGTGGTTAATTACGGCTTCCAGTTATAACGGCGACAAAACAGAAATGAAAATGAGAAGCACTGTAGCAAAATATAGACAGCCCTTAATAGTCAGGTAGCTTAAAACACACTCGTGTACACCATTAAGGAACTGCAGAGACAACTGTGCAGGTCAGACAGAGACAATGAACAGAAGTCTGGAAAACTGAGTTAAGCAGAGTGTTCTCAACAGGACAAGAAAGGATTCAGAGAGCTCATGCCCTACTCACTGGTGAGTGAGGAGTAAGGGGATGAGAAGATGAAGTTATCTGAAGCTGCTTTAAAGAGTGCAACTGCATCCACAGTTTTCAAATTCTCCACTGCCATTATGTACAAGGCTTACACAAAGCTGAAGTGGATACAGACACCAGTGCTGAGCACTTTTTGTGCTTCCTTCCCCACCAAGTGACTCTGACCTCGCCTGCCCCTCTTAGAGAAAGCAGGAGATGTAAGCACAAGGCTGAGCATTATGGAGCTGGAAGAAATGAAACAGGGCCCTTTTAGCACAATAAGTAACCACTTTGACAGCAAGAAATGGAATATGAAAACAATCACATGAATAACAGCAGATGAAACAGACCCAGTTTACACAGTGGAACATGCAGCTCACTAAAACTAAAGGTTGAAGAAGAGGCATGTGAGTTTTTCATAAATGTTAAAATCTGAACAATAATGCAGTAAAAGCATTTGAAAATCTAAAAGCATGTATAACCTACAGAAAGGAAGAATATCTGTCTCTACTGGTCACATTGATGGATATTATGCTCCCATTATATTCACAGCAGACAGACTTCTGACTCACAATTAATTAACAAATAAGTAACTTTTTAAAGGTCCATCTGATTAACAGTAAGCATTGAAATAGAAAATATTTCCATTTATGACACACAATATCTACCCCAAACTAGATGAGGTGGATCGATCTCTTTAAGAATCTTTTCATTACAGAAAACGATGCACTTCTCTGTTTAGGGATGTTTGTGTTGGGACATTGCATTGACACTTGGGTCCACAGTGCCCCACTGCTGGGGACTGAAAGGATTTGCTCGTGTGTAAAGGACATTCAGCACCAGGAACAGCACAGTCACTTAGCATATACCCACAACTCAGTGTTCTAACCCAGCTTGGGGGAAGACTACTGAAAAAGTCAAAGCAAAGCAAGCTTGCAGTATCCAAAGTCAAGCTGCTTGAGTGCTCGAATTTTTAATTACATGCATTAATTCTTGCAGATTTTGATTCAGTGCTTTTGTAACTCTCTAAAAGGGATGATAAATACTTGCCAGAATCACAGAAATCTGACCAGGATTCATCAGTTTTTGCAGAGGTCTCTGCTAGCTTGTGGTAGAAGGCATGACCCATAACTCTGGGGTTGAGCTAAAGTTGACCCAGTAGCCTACAGTTGAAAGAGAGGATCAATCTATCCAGTCACACATCTTTTAAGACAGCCAGCTGGTTTTGGGTGTTTTCAGTCACAGTGATAAAATATCAGCCATATTCTCTTACTCTGAACTATTTATATAACTGTACAGCAGAGCTTTTCGGTGGATGCAGAAATCTAGTTATTGATCACTTGCAATGCTTAATTCAATTCTGAGAGGAAATGGCCTACATTTCATGGATACATTTCATTAAAAGACTATTTACTCATTTTGCATTTTCTAAATGCTTTAGCAGAGAGATATCAATGCCAGCTCACAGGATAGTATGATGAATTGGAAGATTTGTTACCAGTCTCCAACAAAACGTGAGGAAAATTATGTTAGTACACCATGATCTCCTAAAGTAATTAATAGAATCCCAGAAAAATAGGGAAAGAATGGATGCAGAAAGGTCACTGTGTGTATCTCCTCGCCTTAAGGAAGGCTCAAATAAACTTACATTGCATCAGATAAACATTTGTCTAATTCAATAAAGATCTCTAATGACACTTTACAGGCCAACTCAGAAAAATCTGCGTTGTTAGAAAGTTTGGAGCTAATTTTTTTATTGTCTAGTCTGAACCCTTTTTGCTGCAGCTGATGCTCCTTGCAATCTGCCCTATCACCTGGAATAGGGAAAACAGCTTAGACCCTTCTTTCCTACAAGATCCTTAACGTTTTCAGAAGCTGTATTCCTCCATTAACTTTCCCTTCCTCCGTCCTCTAAGTCACTCCTGGCTTGTGTCAGTCAGTCTTTATGTATCTTGTTCATGAGGCTCTGACCACTCCTGCTGCTGGTCTGTATCAGGCTTTAAGTGCAGTGCCCAAAACTAAAAAGTAGATACAGAGCCAAGATTTCACCAGGGCAATTACTTGTACCTGTAAGAGTTCACTCAAATCTTGCACATCAAAGCCTTGACTTGCTCTGTTTGTGACCCAACATAATTCCTACCTCTTGGAAGACAAGTTGTCCCCTATTTTGAAGTGAACTTTTGCTAAGATCTGAGTGCATTAATACAGCTGGTCTTGCACTCCATCAACCACAGCTCCAGCATTTCCCCGCCTGGCTGGTGAGAATGCCACGAAAACAGGCTGGCCTCAGCAAAGCCCTGTCAATCTCTAACACCCTCAGCTCCTTACCTGTCCACAAAAGAAGCTGCTCGGTTGTAAAAGAAAATTAGACTCACTCGATGTGATGTGCTCTCAGCAAAACCACACCAGCAGTTATGTATTTCCTCTGCAATGTCAGAGTTACTTCAGAGTAATTTAATTATTTCTTTCCCCTTTTTTTGACAGTTGAGGCTGAACTGCATCATTTCTGAAGACAGACACTGCATTTGGTATTTATCTGTGTTCTAGTACCTTACCCACCTTCTGCCAGTTTGTTAGACCTGATGACTGATGGCTCAACCAGCTCTACAGACTATTTGTCTGCTGCCCTTGATAGAAGTTAAACAGCCCCATCTGATCCAAGAAGTTCTAATCTCTTTAATCTATTAAATTCTTTCTGCCCATCCCCCCTCCTTCCTTTTCCAAAGATTGCATCTGCCAAATCATGGAGTCCAAAGTAACACTCTCTTTTTTTTGCCTGACCTTTCTGAATAAGACTTATCTCTTTTCTATCAATATTCCAGCATATTTCATCAAGGATCTACTACAGTAAGTCAAATACTTGGTACATATTAAAAATTCTGTGGATAGATCTTGTGCAGGCAGCTAAATCAGATATTCAGGTACTAACGCAGGACGTGCTTGAGCAGATGTGGAATGGAAAGGGAGAAGCTGAGTAGAAAAGGTTTTGAAATTAAAGAAAAAATGCATCTTTAACTACAGCCAAGGAGAAAACCTGCATGAAGTTACAGACACAGGGCACAGCAGAACTGGGCCCTCCACAGACACACTAACATAGAGTTAAGGCCACACAGTTATTCAAACTTCTGATCTTGCTTCAGTTTCTGGGTATGCCCTCTTTCAAACTCTGCACTGGAGATTTTTGAAATAATTTATGATGAATCACTTTCTATTTAATAGTCTTAGTACACAGAGATTGTTAGTGCTAATAAATTTACTTTCAAGTTGTAGCCCACATTCACAAAAGAAACAATAACTAATTTATTCCTACATCTATGTTTATAAGCTTAGCCAGAAGAAAATAACGCATAAAATCCTGACCTACACTTCACAGATTCACACAGGATTAAGGTCCTTTTCACCCCACACACACCTTCTATATTTTATGACTTTTCCTATTTTAATAGTGTAGCTGTACAAAGTGCCTCAGGACTCTGTAGAAAAACACCATCAACATTCATGCTATTAAAAGCATTATGGGTTACTGTAAAATTTATTTACATTGCTATTATCTCTGTTTAAAGCTTTAAATGAATCACATTCCCAGGTTCAGAGTGAGTGGGGCATCAAATCTAGCAAGTTGTGATAGATCAAGCAGAAGGCTGTGGCAGTCATGACTGAGGAATTCATAACATAAAATAGTGTGAGTTGAAATGGACCTTTAAAGGTCATCTAAACTAACCCCCTGCCATGGGCAGGGACACCTTCCACTATCCCAGGCTGCTCCAAGCCCCATCCAACCTCGCCTTGGACATTTCCAGGGATGGGGCACCCACAGCTTCTCTGGAAAACCTGTTCCAGTGTTTTATCACCCTCATTGTAAAAAATTTCTTCCTTTCACCTAATCTGAAATGACCCTCCTTCAGTTTAAAGCCATTACCCTTGTCCTATAGCAATACCCTCTCTTTCCCTCCTTTCTTTCCTCGAAGTGAGAGAACAGCAAGCGGCAGCCTCCCTGTTTGGGGAGAAGAGTTCGTGGGTCTATGCAGGGACATGTTCATTACCTTTGTCCCTCATGTGATTTATATTCTAAAATATTATGGCACGTAAATTCTCATAAAAATCTACTACCATCTGCGTGTTCTGGTTTTGATGCAATTGGGCTTCTGGAAAAAAAAAGCCAAGGGATTTTATGCTGAATATATTACTGTCACCAAGATGGTTTACATGGGAAACATCCCCCTTCACAAAACTCACCAGCACAACAGGAACCCACATCAACTTCACCAGCAAATGACTCTGCACATCACAAGGAGGCCCAAAAACCTTTGCTTTCTTTCTCTGGCATAACAGAGAGGGAAACTGAGATGAAAACTTTTTCAGACTTTATATGGATGGTGTCATAGCAGCTATGAGGAAGGGATATTTTTGTGAAGAAAATAAACTTGCAAGATTGGAGGTCATGTCCTGACAAATGTGTGGGGAGGGGAGCTGCCTGCAGTTCATGAAACATCGGCACACGTATATCAAAGAGGAAGTTAATTCCATAAATACATTCCAAAGTCACTACATCTGAACACTTAATTTACTTCTATGCTCAGCCACAATTTATTTATAATCTTTATAAATATGAGACATTGGGGAAAGCAGGTCAACATAAATTATTATTCAATCTATAACCACATCAAAAAGTAGATTAACATAGATTCTTATCTTTAGACGTCTTTTACATTAGTTACCTCAGCCATTCGATGGCCATGTATCTGTGGGCTATCAACTGTTTTCCCTGAATTTTTTATTTTTAAAAAGAAAGGATAATTGGCAGGAGCTTAACAAAGGAAAGCATCTCCTTTGTAATTGAAGTACAAGCAAGGGGGATGGAGTTGTTAAAGCCAGCTTCAATTTGTTTGATATCTGGAATCAAAGAAATAAAGCACAGCCTACAAGCCATGGCTGTTTCTGCTACAGTAGCAAAGCTAAGTTTGGAAAAGCAATTGTGATACGGTCGCTTGCAAGGTTTAAAGTCTCTTCTCTGTCAAAAGACCCAACGTTCCTTCCACTGAAGTCAAAGGCAAAACAAAAAAAAGCTGCTGTTGTTTCTATATAATCTCTTTATCCATGGCACCAGAGATGAAAGAAACAAGAAAAAAACCCACCTTCCTTCCAATATTTGGAGCTATAATTTAAAACACTAAACATTATCCAACCATTTGCAGTGGCTGAATTTCTAAGGCTCGATCTTTATTCTGTACGTGGAATGACCTCACCTTAAAACCTGCATCAGAAACAACCTCTACTGACACACAGTTCCCTTGGGCTTTTGTTCCAGAGGGAAAGCATCTGTTCCTAACCACGAACCCAAACTGATTAATACATAGTCTCCCCTGATCTGAGCATACAACCACTGTTCCATGTTTCACAGCAAAAGACAAAGTTGAAACCATGTCAGGAAGACTGTTTTCATTATGCTAACTCCTGCAGGAATGTGTTTTTCTGGCCAGCAGAAGCCAAGGGAGATAACTCCTTTTCAGGGATACCAGAGGATTTACCTCTGCATTGTTCAAACCTCGTCTTTGCTTCTGTTTTGCCAATTTTCCTGCCTTTTTAATAATCTGCAATTGAAGATAAAGGTCTGCAAGTTTCCAGGTCCTATGTCCATTTCTCTGCAGCATATTCAGCTCACAACTGTGCAAGAGGTTTCATATGCCAAAAAAACCTCACCTGCTGTTTCCAACCGTTTCACTTAGGATAATAAAAGTTTTTACTTCTTCCTATAAACCTTGTCTGGAAAGAAATCTTGGAAGATGAGAGTCAGAACTTTGACTTGCCATCCTTCCTTCAACAGATGATTTCTATTCAGGGAGTTCATGTATATTTAATAACATAGTTCAAATGTTAGTCTGAAAGCAGAATAGGATTTTCCCTTTCTCTTAAGTTTTTTCCCTTGTGTATTTTGTCTGGTTTTCAGGAGACAGGAGCTTGTACAGAAATTTGAAATCTCCTTGCATTGACTTGTCTGTGAAGAAATCATTCCTGGAGTCCATTCCACAAACCCCTTAAAGCCAGGATCCTTCCCAAGGTGAGAAAGATGAAGTTTATTTTTATACTAACGAATCGCTAATCCTCAAAGAAGGATGATATGGTCTGGATGGTTTTCCTGAAGTCATGAATTATATTCCAGCAGCTTGATATGGAAATTCCAGGTATCTCTCCAAACACTAGTTTTCTTGAGGGAATACAGACTAGAAAGTCCCACTGAAACACAACTTTCTTGACCTTCTGTTCTTGGTTTTAAACTTCTGTATGCAAAAAGTGCAATATATGAAAAGGAGAACTGTGAGCTTCTCACAAAGGCATGGACAATGAGGAAAAAAATCAAGGACTAAAGTAGAAATCCAGTCTTTACAGCCACTGCAATGTTCAGTGGGATTGTGCTGTTCTGGAGAAAGCCATTTCATGAGGAACTGCAAAATGTTCTATAAGACACAAAAACATATCATCCTACCTGTCCATCTTTGGCTGCTGCGGGAAGAGCCCTTTCACTTCCCCAGCATCAAAGGATTGTTTCACAATCAGTTCCCATTTCTCCTTATTTTCCTCCTGTTTGTTGCCAGCAAAGCCCTGCTATCATATTTTCAGAGTCTGCTTTGAGAACACATGTTCCTTATTGGCCAGAGTTTTTAAACAACGAGGAGGATGGCAGAGAAAAGCAGCACTGCTTAAACCATGGGAAGATACAGAAAGAAAAGTGCAAGAACGCTTCTTCACCCAATGGAGGATAACTATTCCTTTTACTACTAAAAAACTCCTGCATGGAATTAATTATCTCTATTACATGGAACATCAATCTAAAAAGTTAAAATACTGGTCAGCTATTCCATTCTGTCTTTCCTGCTGGCCCGTCCATAGGGAGAGGGAATGACTCCACACCAAAGCCTGAATGAGATTTTTTTCACCTGCTGGAGAGCCTTTCATGAGGATTCCTCAGGATAATGCAATCCATTTCCAGAATAGACTTTGAACAAGCACTTAGACCCTTTTTGGTGCTTGATCTCATCTGCATCCATGACTGAAATACTCCACCATCAATTACAAACCCAACGCTTCAATAAGAAGTTAAGAACACTTAACCATTAATTAATTACTGATATATAAATGCTATCCTGTCTGCACTGGAGACAGAATACAAGTACAGAACATGCCATAAATATAAATCACAGAGCTGACTCAGTAACTTCGGTGAAAATACAGAGGATATTCCTGTTCACTTGGTAAACTCTCTGAAATCAACTTTTAAGGTGTTTAAGCTTATGAAATTTATGACATCAAAGGCAAAATATAACAACTCCAAGGAAAGTAAATAAGAGGAACTGACAGAGCTTTTTTACAATTCATATTAATTCTAGATAGTACAAAACCAGATTCATTATGGAGTCTCAGAGAACAAACAGATATAGATGTCTGTAAGAAGGAATCTTTCCCAGGATACCTAAACAGACAGGCCACTGAATAAAAATACAAAGCAAGAGGTCTGATACACATTCTGTACTGAAATCCATTACAGTTGCATGTATATTTCAGTGACAGACACACAAAAAAGAAAGAATGGAAAAAGGCACAAACCTACAAATCAGGTATTACTGAATTAGTCTGAGAATTTAAAGAGGGAAAAATGAAGTAAATATAAAAAATACCTCTGGCTTTGTCCTCTCAGTATCACCACAGCCCATAAGAGGCAACCAACAGGCATCTCCATTTTTATTTTAAACTCCAACGCACCAGGTACTACTGCTTTCCACCAGCAAATTGAAGATATGAATTTGCAAACCCCCTGTCCTTACTGTTCAAATCTGACCCTTTTCCTTTATCAGGTGTGTACTCACGTGGACTCCTGTTCAAACTCAAGTCAGAGATAAATTAAAAGCAATTATATGTCTGTTCTTTGGGGGAGAAAAATAAAAAGCTACAATAACCAAAACCCCACACCCCTCTCCAAAAACACAAACAGAACAAAACTAAACAAAAGCAGTCCAGAGTATTTAAGCACAGAGACCTGGTCCTGGATGTTTTTTTCAGGTAAAGCTTCTGCTGATTCCAGTGTGAATTCCATGTGGCTCTTCTGCAGCAGCCTGATCTGTTTATGGCTCAGTTGCAGCTCCATACACCAGCCCTGGAGAGAGGGACTGACTTTCACCGGCAGGAACAGCCCCGAGAAACGCGATACAATCACAATCCCAAGAAACATTGTTCTTCAGAGACACACTTTTCCCTCTACTTCTGCCTTCTGTGACTGGAAACCATAATTTGTTGTTGCCTTGTAGTAGAAGAATTAATTTCCTTCTTGGCACAGAGTCAGTTGTTCTGTCCAGAAGGAGGGGAGATGGATTCCTCCCATGCCCTTTACCGAGTGCAGCCACCAGCTTACCCTGCATCCCAACCCAAGGAAGTCAGAGGATGTACAAACACAAGTTCAAAGGAACCTACAAGGGCATTTCCTTTCTTTTTTTCTCCCACACGTTGTCTGCATTGCAATCAAGGCCTTAAAACGTTTTTTTTTTTAAAGAAATTAAATATAATACTAGTCCTCCTGCAGGATACACTGTTCTCACCATCCCATTTGACAGGTGTGTGTGAAGGGAAGGGAGGGATAAGGAATGCAACATGCATATTTTAAAAGTCAATATTTTTTAACTTTTGACCACAATTCCTAATACTTAAAATTAATTTTAGATATATACACACACACATGTATATATACACACACACACACACACATATATATATATAAAACAAGTGGGAGCCATGATTAGCAGTGTCCATTCTTCATCTCAGAAATCATGGATAAACACACATAGCCTGAATTCCAGCTACTGTCTACCCTGACTGTCACCCATTCACTGGGTTTCCACAACAGCATTCAGCCAGACAATGGGAAACAACAGTCTAAGTGTCCAACATTTAAATAAACTCAGAATTCTCATTTAAAAAAAAAAAGTAAAATAAAGGAAAAAAAGAAAGAGAGGAATAAATCTTCTTAAGTTTTTTGTGAAATCAGGAATATTACCTGACTCTCCAGCTCTCCAGTCTGTATTTCTGAACTGTATTTCAGTTTTGCCTCACAGCACCTCTGAGTCATACTAAATCTAGAAATTCTTCAAACTATGACTAGACTTAAGCTGCTGTGCTGAATTCTTATTGAATATGATTCAACCAAAAAATGCTTCTGGTTAGTGGCTCAACAATTAGAAGCACAGGTCAAGCCTAAGAATAAAACAATACCTTGTTTTACACTATGAGTTATATACTCATGATCATATAAAGACAACTCTACACATTTTTCTCATGACAAAACTGTTTGGCATATTTGGTGGTTTAATATCCTGGTGAGAGCAAGAAATTCTATGGGTATGCTAGAGTAACTCATCCTCACTCAAACTTCTTCTTCCTCCTAGATTTTTTGCTTCCTACAGCATAGCTCCACTGATGCTGTTGCTGGATATCAGTGTCTATCTATCTCTAGAAACATATGAGGAAAAAAAGATGAGATGCTCTTTGTAAGAGATAAGGCTCTGATTTCAGACTTGCTTTCAATTTTAATAGGGATTTGGCTCCACTCCATGTGTTTTTACCACAAAGAACTGTATCTTCCTATTAACATGCACAACAGCTTTTAATGAACATGTAATGGCCAATATGGTACCCAGCTACAAGACTTCTCAGTATTATATTGCATACGTGACTGTTCATGGCTAATGCAATCCATCTGGGTCCTGGAAGGCAAATGTGACTGAAAACAATTGTCTACTACTTTTATTTGAACTGATTTCAAGTGGATTTGTGCATGTGAAAGTGTCAGGTCATGTCAAAAGGGACTTTGACAGAGGAATAAACCCTGCACTTATAAACAGACTTTGATCCATGGCAGAGAAAAAGTCTCCAACAATTTCTTAGTGCAATGACAGTGAAATAATGAGAATGAAATCCAGGCTGAGCATCATTCAGTATGTTGTTTAACTCCAAGTACTTAAACAGTTGCTTGTGAACCAATTTATTCATTATCTATTATGGATAGAGTTGGAAGCAGTGAGATAGGTCTGTAAATAATAAGCTGAGTGGGCTTGCTTTCTCTCTCTCTTATATAGCAGGATAACATTTGCTTTCTACTACTCTGATGGAGAAGTTCCAAGATGCAGTGATAAATTGAGCATATAGGTGATAGGGCCCTGGTATTACATGAGCAGCCAGTTTAAAAATTTTTGGAGATACACCAGCAACACATCCCATCAGAACCTGCTGCTGCCATTTCTACATTTGCATAAGCCAGGCTGTCTCACAAACTGCTGCTCCTGTTCCTACAGTTTTCCCAAGCCAAACTCCTTCAATCTGTTGCAGTTTTGAAGGCCAAACCCCTTCAATCTGTTGATGCTGTTTCCAAGTGTGGCTGATGCTCCAGCAGTTGCCCAAGCCAAGCTCTGGAGTAGTCTTTTGCTGTTTATTCTTAGCTTGCTCAGCTCTGATCCTGGCTAGATTTGGGCACCTAATAAGAACCCTAAATCGTGAGCCTACTCACCTCACACCCCTCTCTATTCAAACAGGAAGGAAGGGCCAACCCTAAAGGTTTATTCAAATCCCAGTTAACCTGAAAAAGGAGCAGGGATGAATCAGATCCCAAGCTCTCCACTAGGCTCCACAAAGGATTGTCTCTTTCCCATTGAATCACATAATCCAAATGGAGATACAATTTTAATATGATGCATTTATAAAATATTATTTGTGTAATACTTTATTACCTTTTATTATTATTATTAGTATTGAAATTCCAATTGCATCTCTACTGCAGGAGCATGAGAGCTCTGTGGCCCGGTGTGCCACTCAATCCCTACAGCATCCCATGGGACAGGTAGGGGTTCCATACATCCCCTGTGCCTTCCACAGTCACATCTATCCCCTAACAATGCTTTTAGAAGTTTCATTAACCTCATCCATTGGATTTATTTCCTTCCTGACTTGCCCCTACAGAAACAGCAAAGGCAGTGCCCTAAAGGGAGCCCTCCAGCAGCTCTTTTTCCTTCATAGCCAAGCAAGACATGGGACAAAGAAGGGAAATGTAGATTGTACCTGAGCTGGGATGATTTTACAGTGACTGCTCTGTTTCCCTTGCCAGTTCTAGATTTAAACCTTCTCCAGGCTCAGTGCCAGTGACAACATTGCCTCCTGCCTTGAACTACAAAGGGGCAGACCTGGCCCAGCCTACAGTAAGTTTACATCAGTTAACATAAGCCATGCAGAAAGAGGCAGTGCCCCTCAGCCAGGATTATATTTTAGAGTTCCAGAGGTGTCAGGTGAACAAACCACAGAGATTAGACTGACTGCCCCTGCCCTCCTCTGCTGCCCCTCAGCATCTGTGGGAGAGGGGCACACGGGTCAGCCAGGGAGCGACTGCCTCAGAGATGAGACATTTCTCCCCTTCGTCTTCACTTGCTGGATTCCCTGTGCAAAATTATTTCATTCTGTATCTTGATAAGCATGTGTCACACTCAAACAAAGAGTTATAGCAGGTCATGTATCCCCCCACCAGCATGTTCCGATTTCTGTCTGCAGAGTGTGTTTATTACAGCTGCTGCTGGTTGCCCTCAGAGATGAGCCTTGGTGCTGCTGCTGCTGCTCTCACAAGGCTACACAATCAATGTAAACACCTCGAAACGTAAAAGAGGTTATAATTAAAAAGGAATAGGTCGATTCATGATGGTCTGCTGAAATATTGGCAACACAGCTTGAAAATAGTACAAGTAAACTGGGGTAGAATCAGGCTAAGAATATTCCATCTGAAGTACTGTTGAGGCTAACAGCAGGTGTGGCTTCAATAGAGTCAGTCTTTGTGCTTGTCTTGAAATACATCCCTGATTGCCATCCTCTCCTTTAAGTGTCAAAAACGTATGTAGGAACTTGACAAAGAAAGGTCTGGGCCTGGACTAATTTTTTTTTTTTCTTTTTCTTTTTTCATTCTCTTTTTCTCCCCCTCCTGAAACACAATGCAGTTATAAATACTGCTACAGATGTGAGAAAACAATAGCTTTTTTTGTTGTTGTAAATGTTTACTTTTTTTTTTGATCAAACCACCAGACCTAGCATATTTTGTCTTCACAAAGCTTTAGAAACAATACTCAGTAATGATCAATGGTTATTGTACTAACACGAGTACTAAAGATAGCAAATAGCTTTTACTTTGCTTGCGTGTTTGGTTTTTTTCCTTTCAAGTTGTTCTTCGCAAGGTTGCAATCATTTAGCAGGCTGTAAAAATTGCCTGGCTCTGTATCTTTGTCACATGATCTAAGGTACATTTGGGAACCAAGCAAGCAACTTTTTATCTTCTAAATCAGTCACCTGTTGAAAAGGATGACAACGTAGAAATCTGTTTTCCTTAAATCTGGTTTGCTCTGTTGTACCCATTTTCAAAGTGCACACACAAATCTTAAAACAATAAAAAACTATATAAACACGCAAACTTTCTAGTGGAATAAAAGGCTTCTCTGAGTTTTCTTCAGATTCCTGTACACCATTCAAATAATATTTTTAATTTTCTGTATGAATAAGTATATCCTGATAAAATATTTCATAAATATTCATTTTCAGTCATGAAGAACATGTTTAATCCCCTGAAGACTAAATGCACTGTGTAACAGAGAAACCAGAGCTGATCCTAAGGCATAGAGCACATTAACCTGTACCCACATTCTGAACAGTTAATACTCAGAAAAGCAGCGAGTGCTCCTAAAGACTGGAAGTAGTTTGATGCAAATGCAAAACACATGTGTAAAAACACTGTTAGTATAACTGCAAATTAATTTATGTCAGGAGGATCAGAATGCTAAACACCTTTATTGGTGACAAATGATGTTTTTTCTGTTCTCTGAGAGTGTATTATACATCTCTTGTCAAGTTGTTGCTGAGATACCGTGCTATCCAAGCACTTATATTGTGATTTATAAAAGGGAAGACTACTCCATGTATTATCAGGGATTGTCTACCCACTCCTTTGCTGCTTGCACCTATTGTTTACCAGCACAAGCAGGTACAGGAGGCTGCCAGCATTTCAGGGGCTGTATTTACCCCTAGAGTTAGTAACTCAAATAATAGCAACTGCTTAGTTTAATGCTGCATGGGAGTTGAGAAAGTTCAGTACATGCAGTTTTACTTATTCAAATAATGGGGGGGTTTTAGAAGCAAAACCCAAATGACATCCCTGCAAAATGCTCAAAACACTTGGAAAGTTAATTAGTACTACAACAATAGAGTAGTATCACTCAGCCTCATTAAAAGAAAATGCTTTGATCAAAAAAAACAACCTCCACAAGACAACAACAGTGAAGTTATAAGCAGCCAACTGTCAGCCAAGATACCAAAATCGGAAACTTAAAGAAAACCAACCAGCCAAAAAAACAAAAAAAAACCAAACTCCACTTTGTTCTTCTTTTTAAATTCACACAGGCATTTCAGATGGAAAACTCCCTTAAAACCAACCAAGTCTGATACAGTCTCAGGAGCTGCAGTCACAGCACCTATGCTAGAGGGGAAATTTGCCAGATTTATCACATAGACCTGTGTCCACTGTGTTTCCTATCAACTGAGTAGTAAAGCATGTGAAATTTAACCTACACAGAGGTAATGAATGTTAGATGTGTCTAAAAAAACAGGACAAAGGCATTTCCTCAGATGTATTAGTAATACATTTGCACACAATCATTGGCTAAAATTAAACAGAAAGGCAGTTCACAATTTTTAGGAATAAAAATACCCTAGGAAAAAAAAAAACCCTGGCAGAGAAAGCACCTGAGCAATATAATCTGCTAACAAGTGATCTTAGTGCCTTAAGCAGTCTTGAACAACAAGAGCTGAACTGCTGACTAACCACGATCAATAATACATCAACAAAGACGTGGTAGACCTCTAAAATCCATAGTGCTTATTTGAATGGGGTGTTGGGGTCACGGAAAGCAACATGACCCAAATTGTACCCAAATTGTATTTACTTCTCTCTGAATTAACCTGAAAATTACTTCAATATGTACTGACTTCATTTTTATCATTTTGGGCCATTAAGTGATATATTATAAAGATCACGTTGGATAATTGTATTTCTTTTTGCTGTTGTACACACCCTATGTTTTTACAGCTCTTTGCAGGTGTTCATTTTTTGCTACTGGACAATCAAAGAATAGTTTGGAAGGGATTTTAAAAGGTCATCTAGTCCAACACCCTGCAATGAGCAGGGACATCTTCCACTAGATCAGGTCACTCGGAGCCCCATCCAACCTGGCCTTGAGTGTTTCCAGGGATGGGGCAGCCACAGCTCCTCTGGGAAACCTGTCAGTGCCTCACCACCCCCATTCTAAAGAATCTCTTTGTGTCTGGGCTGAAAGTGTAGACTGACAGCTCACATCCAGCTTTTCATCCAACAGTACCCACAGGTCCTTCTCTGTAGGGTTTTCTCTCAATCCTTTCATCCCTCAGCTTGTATTGATACCAGGGATTGTCCCGACCCTGGTGCAGCACCTTTCGTTTAGCCTTGTTAAACTGCATGAGGTTCACACAGGGCCACTGCTTGAGCTTGGCCAGGTCCCTCTGGATGTTATCCTGTCCCTCTGGATGGCATCCTGTCCCTCAGGTGTGCAAACCACACCACTCAGCTTGGGGTCATCTGCACCTTGCTGAAGGTGCGCTCAGTCCCACTGTCAGTGTCATTGGTGAGGATGTTAAAGAGTGCTGATCCCAGTACCAGCCCAAGGGACACCACACATCCCTGATCTCCATCCAGACACTGAGCCATTGAACCCTCTGGATTTGACCATCCAATCTGACAGTCCTCCCATCAAATCCCTCTCTGCCCAATTTAAAGAGAAAGATGTTGATGGGGCCATGTCAAAGGCCTTACCCAAGTCCAGACAGATGGCATCCATAGTTCTTCCCTTGTCCATTGGTGTAGTTACTCCACCATAGAAATCCACGAGATCAGGAAGGCAAGGCTTGCCCTTGGTGAAGCTGTGCTGGCTGTGTCTAATCGTGCTCCCTGTCCTCCATGTGCCTCAGCATAGCTCCTAGGCATGCATCCATCAAAAACCACTCCGTTTTGCTGAAACTTTTTGTCACCACAAAATGACATGGCTTGAATGTTTTCAAACTCGTATCACTGAAATAAGGAGTGTCATGCGAGTCTAAAGGCCTGGTAGCATCTCCTGCTCATCCCCTTGCTCAAGGGCTATTACACTGCAGTCCTTCAAAAAGACAGCAGAGGAGATAAGCCTAAAATGACTATGTCTAAATAAAAGAGGAGTTTTGACAGAGTTAAACTCCTTTTAATACACCTGAAAAGTCATGCATCTCTCAAGTCCTAAGTATTCTCTGCTATCATTCACTCCAACAGGAGGCATTAGGACTTAGCAGGATCCAGCTTATAGTTCTAACAGCAAGTGGCATATCAAGAGCATATCACTCTCCATCACCAGGATTTCAAAATGCTGAGCATTTCTTAATACAGCACCCCAGGTGTTTGCTGCTTAAAACATACTCTACATGAGCATCTGCAGATGGCATGTCAACGGGGAGCCATCTAGATTCAAAAGCACTAACGCTCTCTTTGGGACCCCACGCTGGGGCCCTAAAACAAAAAAAAAAACACCCATCACAACAAACACAACTACAGGAGGGAAGAAAAAAAAACAAAATCAGACAAAAAGAAAGAAAAATCCCAGTATGAAATGTTCTCATGTCCAGCAAATGCACGACCTGGTCCTGCAGTCCTTATTCGAGTAAATCACCCCAGTGGAAACAAACAGCAGAGGCAATTCAGGCAGTCTGCTACACAGGTAATGTTCTCCCTGGATAACTCAACCATGAATAATTCAGTCTGAGTTAAGCTCAAGTAAGACCATTACTAACTGTTTTCATGTATGAAGGATTGATTTTCTTTCACAATGAGAGGAGGCTCAGGTTGCAGAGCTCCTAAAATGAAGACACAGCACGTGCTTGGTTTTGACTGAAGGATGGTGCAGGTGATGTACCTGTTTTGCCTCACACCTCACAGGAGGGTGGGGATGTAAATCTTTTCCATTGCAGGTTTGCACAGTTATGTAAAACATAACAAAAATTAGCTAAACATGGTCTAAGAAGGAATGGAAACAGCAAGGAAAAATTATAAAATCGTTTTTGCTTCTGTAAGCTAATTGTAACATTTAGAGGGTCTGATTCCAGACAGAGGTTGTCTAGCCTACAAACAACACTCATATGACCAAAATCATCAAATAGTCAATAATTGTTAGTAATTCATACACAGGTTGCACAGCCAGGAGGCACATGATGAATAAATGGCACATAAATCGAGATCTGTGTGTGAGCAGAACACGAATTTTGTTTGACAGACATATGTAAAGCACTGCCTACAGAAAGGCTTAAATTCAGAGGTTTACAAGAACAAATACAGAACTACAGTGTATAGATTATGTTGTCTTTCTGAGATAAAGAAATGCAACTGCTTTAAGGAAAGCTGGTTTTTGTCAGCTCTAGATAAGGGTCTTCTCCATATAAGTGTGAAGTAAGCATCAACAGCAGATTTTGATTCTCATTTGTCACTCAAAAACACTTAGGAAGAAAAACAGCTCAAGGAATATGAAAGATTAAAATAAATTAGGTGCTCATTTTCCATGATAACTTAACACAACCATTTAATAGGATGAAAACATTTCAAATCTAGGACTATTACACTCTACTGTGACACTCTAGACAGTAAAAGACATCCTACCCACAGTCATCACCACCACTTAATTTAATAACAATCTAAAATTAAGAGCAATTGACTCTCTAAATACTTGAAGAAGATTATGAGAATGAACTATGATGGAAAAAATCCCTTGCTTGAAAGCAGTTTTAAAATTCTTTGCATTATTACAGTTCACTTTCAAGAGTTACTTTGTGAAAGATTATCCAGATAACACTAGCATGAAGTAATTTTTTATATTTGCAGCTGTGCTGTAGCCACATATTCCTTTAAAAAATAATGAAAGCAAGCTATAAGTATTTCTTGCCACTGCTCATAAAATTTGGAGTGATCCTTGCATGTTAAAATGCCTAAGATTTAAAAGCAGATTAAGATGAACCTGAAATAATTAGTCAGTCAACAACAATTGTGAATTAAATTTATACACAGAATAGTCTCACAGAGAACCATCAGGTTATGAGAACTCTTGCCTAGTTTCAGCATTATCATTGGGATATGCCATAAAAACTAGACTTGGTTTATCTTTACATGTAAACCCCTAATTGCATGAGAAGTTAATGAGAAGTCTAGAGCAAGTACTCGAGTTTTTAAGAGGAAAAATTATACTGTCTCACCCGCTTGTTTCTCACCTTGTTAATGATACTGAAAACCCAATTTTGCTAAGCATGAAGAAACCAAGTTTGATTCAGTCCTAATTACAGATAAAATACAGAACTAAAGAAACCAGATGAAGGATTCCTGTAAGCTTCAATAGGCTTTGGATCAAGCACATGGCAATTTTGCTTTTGTTTTTCTAATTAAACTTGATGATACCTGCCCTCCTACACTGAGCCAACTCTTGGAATGTAAATATGACCTACAGTGTTATTTAACCTGCTGGGTTGGTGCTATTTCGTGATCTAAAATTGCACAGTTTGGTTAAAACAGAGGTGGACTATCTACCTGAGTGCACATTGAAAAATTACTTTTTGTGTTGCATATCATTTGAGCTGAACAGGCACAGAAATATTTCAGTCAACTTTGACAGTTCAAATTCTTCTTAACAGTTTTAGAGGAAAAAGAATGGGTAACATGTCATTTCCCAGTCTCTTTATTCTATTTTTCCTGCTATTTCACTATGGGAAACAAACAACTAATAAATCACTGCCAGAAAGAACAAATTTTTGACATTTTTGTTCACAACTTACACATAGTTGCAGCTTTCTCATGTGTTGGGGTTTTTTTATGAATGGAAATATATTTAATACAAAGTACTGGGAAATTTACGTGTCATTTTTATTCTATTGCAGGCATAACTCTGATGGTGTGAAACAGGCATAAATTAGGCAATACATAGTAGGCAACACACAAAAATACACTTAATAACAATCAGTCAGTACCTGTCTTCTCTTTGGCTGCTAAAACAACAGATATCCTGTCCTGTCTGTACTCTGGGCAAGAATTCTACATAAAAAGCTCCTCAACAAAATTAAATATTATGACTCCACTTATTTGATTGAATGTAATATGTATATTTTCATGTTAATTCAGTGACAAGTTTCTTGTCTCTGAACTGGAGAGGGTCTATGGGCAGGTTTCTATGTACTTACTGTAATATTTCTTTATTTCTATATAAATCATTTCTTGATAAAAAATTTGAAGATCAGAATTTTGGTTTTCTCATTTAGCTTCTCCCTAAGGTCTTTCCCTCCAATTTCAAGAGGGTAATTCAGCTTCTCTGCTGCTTGAAGGGGCAGGTCTTGTTCCCCACCTCCCTCCAGGCTCACCCTGCTCAGCCCACATCTTGCATCATTTGCTCTCCTCAATTCCATTCACAAACCCAGCAGAAAATTATCCATCTTTTTGTAAGGATTTCTTTCCTTTTTTTTTTTTTTTTTTTGGTCTAGTAAGTTGAACTGGCTCAAGGATAGGTAGAGATAAAAGCTACAGCTGACACCAGCTGTGCTGATAAGCCCAGAGAGCAAGGGTGGAAGAATGAGGACAGAGGAGAAAATGGAATCTTCCCTCAGCTCGAGCTCACGCAAAAACTTCAAAATGTCACTGATGGAAAACTGAGATAAAGAGCATTAAACAGAGTTCCAGCTCAAACGAGACCAAAAGTCACAGTGAGCTTGGAGAAACCATCCTGCCCTGGATCTTTTGAGGGTGAAAAGTGTGTCAGCTGGCGCTGGGGGTAAAGCCAAGCACATTTACCACAGTGGAAGGTACAGGCAGCCCCTGAGCTGCACTGGTTACTGCTGCTCCAGGGCCATAGAAATGGCAGCAGCCTTAGACAGCTGACATATTTAGGATGGGCAGGGGAGTTTAAAATGTCATTTTGAATTGTGAAATTGCATACAATTGCATTTCATGCTCTTGATTATATTTTTAATTTTAAACCTTAGGTGCATTTTGAAGTCTGTCGAACAATACTGTGAATAAATAATTTCAAAGCACATTCTGTCTTTGAAAACAAGTTACAGTGGGTGATGAAAAACACTAAGGCACATTTTCAATAAGGTGTCTCAAGAAAATAGATATTTGTAAGCAACAGGAAAGCATCAATATGATGAATACAAGTGCATTTGCAAATCCTTCCCTGGAGGAATGAATGGTTTAAAGAAATACCTTAAATTTTATTTTACCTTTAATTTAATAGTTCAAATCTAGCCTAAGACAAGAGCAGAAGCAAACAGCTGTCACTATCTGGTGGCTGCTGGGCAGCCTATGTGAAATGAGCCATCAGTTTTAGACCTGTTCCTATTAGAAAAATTCTCACTTTGTAAGATCACCTCTGTACCCAAACACATTCCGCAGTGTCCTCAGCAGATGGAAAGAGTGCAACACCAAAAGTTATTACTGATAAAGTAGCTGGTTCTTTCCTGTTAGTGCAGGAATGGGGTTGCTGCTGATGAACTATATTGCAGCTATGCATAACCTATTCCTAAAGCACTGGTGTTTTGTCTAGGGGCTTCTACTGCCAAGAAACAGTCTTTTCCATTATTTCCCAGGGGGCCCAGATCTAAGTGTAGTAGAGGATTTCACAATTAGTCTATTTTCTCATGAGATGCATTCTAAATTTTTCTTCCTCTTAACTCAATCACATTTTTCCAACTTAAAATCTCTTCTGCTCTACATAATTCTTCCTGCTTCTGTTGCCTGAGTCATAGTAGGTACATTTATAACTCCATATTCTCCCCCTGCACATCACAAACCAAAACGGTTTTGGGGTTTTCTTCCAGGTATTTTGTTTGAGGTTGCCTTTTAGCGGGGTGAGGGTTTGGGTGGGGGGAAGAGGGTTGTTTTGTCATGTTATCCCAACCTCACATCTCTCTGGGAGCTTCGTGATTCATTATGTTCCTATTTCTTATCTTCCCAGACTCCACCAGGCCACAGGACAGAGTGACTCGAGGTGGATGCTGGGGCACAGGCTCCCTGCAGGAGCCATAACCCCACTGCAGGATGTATCAGGGCTTCCACTAAAGAACACCAAACACCGAGCCCAGAGCCAAGGCAAGCTCCAAGATTTGCACAACTGCCAACGTGTGAGACACAGGTGCAGCACCACGAGAAGGAAAGAAGGAAAAAACAATTTTTCTCATCACTGCAGCCGTGAAACTAGACAAGTACACTGAGTATTCCTAGCTTGAGAGGAAAACCATGGCCCGTTGTTCCTTCTTTTTCTTACAATATTGCTTCTTTACAACTGTGTTTCAATAGTTTCTGAACTTGCTGCAGGCATAGAGCTGCACTTTCCAGCATGTTCTGTGCTGTGCAGCATCCTTGAGCACCCAAGATGTGAGCACCCTCCCTGAAACCCCCAAGACCTTTCCATAACCCCTCCCAATCCTTCTCCCTCAGGGACGACACAAAAAAATTAGCACCAACCCTGATCTTAGAGCTGATCTGCAAAGGTTTTGCTGAAAATTAAAAGCTTGTTTGAGATCCCTTAGGAAGATAAAAGTACACAGCTTGGCTAAAATGGAATTACTGCAGTATTAAAAAGAGATGTGAGGGACAGACTGCCAATTACTTTCACCTTCATTTGGGACACAGAGATGTGGAAAAAGCAAGAGGTGATTCAGGGAGCCTTTGGCTCCCTTTGTTTCAGGAGCAGCCTGGAACCTGCCCAGTCCTCGTGTAACCTCACGGCAGAGGTGCTGGCTCACACCCCATCAATGGGGAGCAGAGGGGACTCATTCCTGCCCCATCAGTCATGGCCCTACAAAGCCCAGCGTGGTCTGCAGGCCCTGGCAGCATCCCTCCCTTCCCCATGTACCTTCCTGCTTTCCTGCTTCAGAGTCTGGGGTCCAGCCAGCATCCAAACATCACATCAGCACCATGCAGGTGTGAAGGAGACATGGTGGGATGGGCCTCCAGCTTCCCCCAAAAGAGAGATCTCATGGGCAGGGTGTGCCTCCAAAACACACTGTCCCTAATTCCTCCCCTCTGGAGCTGGCAAAAAACATTGCCTGAAGACTTGACTTTTCCCTGCTTGCCTTGAAGAAACTTTGGAACACAGTCAGATCCCACCCGACCCACATCTGGAGCCTCTTCCTTCATTTCCCTCAGCTTTGCTTTTTTCCTCCCCTTTTCACTTTTTAAATTTAACCTGACTCGACAATTTACAACATTCTTCACAGCTTTGCACCTTGTGGAGCCCCATCTGTGCATGCAAAACGCTTCCAAATCCAAGTGTTAGTGCTCGGGATTGCGGTTTAGCTGCTGCGGTTTGAGGATTTGTGTTCCGGGGGAAAGGGAAGGGTGCTCTGCCTCCCACGGCGGGGAAAACAAACCTTCTCTGAGCACTCTGGCTTCTCGTTCTTAACTATGAGATTTGATGAAGGGAGGACATCTGCAAATGGGTAATATAGACAGTGCAGTGCTAAAGGATTGGGAAAATGCTGCTGAAGGAGGAATTGGAACAGCAGCATATGAGTTTAGCTGTTCTCCACCATTAACACAGCACGGGGCCTCAAAAAGAACCATTCAGAGACCCTGTCTTGCAACAAATGGGAACCCAACATCCTTGTTACCACAGGCTGCTGTGGCCACACATCCCAGCTCTGTGCCTTTCTTTCATCCCCTACCCAAACCCAAGTACCCCTGGGTGAGGCGTTATCTATCATGGGTCATTCATAGTTGTGGCAGCAGCCTGAAATCTACTTTATGATGTCTTTGCAAATGCAAAGTCAGCTATGACTGTGACAGTCACCTTCTACCACCAGGTTCTCCATCTTTGGGTTTTCCACCTGTGAAAGAGCTCTAATTGAAAGGGAAGTTAAATTCCCTTTGAATTGAAAGAAACATACATATTTCTAAGTAAGGGGTCAAAAAGGGAGAGAGAAAAATGTAGAAAATTCAAGCCAACATCATAATTCAGAAATGCTGATGTGGGGTGGAAGATCACTGCCTGTGGCTCAGTGCAGATTACAACAGCCTTAGTCTGAAGCTGTTCTTCAGCCAGCAGTGCTGTGGAAGGACAGTCTGAGCGAACCCCAATCCTCCCTCTCCTACATTCTCCCCTTCCAGAACTGCTGCTCCAAGAGCCAAATACTCCCTCAGGCATAGAGGCTCATGGCCTGGGAGAGTAAATGGCTTTTAAAGTGCTGTGCACCCCTCCAGCACAGCCTGAAGCAGTACCCACATGGGGCAGAAACCACCGTGCCCCAAACCATATATTGGAGAAGGGAATTAAGGGAGACAGTTACTAACTGTCAGCATTTTTTTTTTCTAGTTTAGGATGAAAGAATGAAAATCTGGATTAGTCGCATGATCAGCTGTTGGGTTTTCTTTTAAAAATTCCCTATAAACTGTGTGGAAAGGAGCCAGCCCCCAGCTTCAGCAATTCAAACTTGATATAGTTAGGGAAACTATGCTTGGGTAACTAGTTGGCCTACTAGCCAACTAGTAATAGTTGGCCTAACTAGGGTACATGCTTGTCCTAATGAATATTTCCACTGAGTCAGGGAAGCATAAGGAAATCTCAGAATTGCAGCGAATGAGGAGAAATGGGTTTATAGAGTAAGCTGTAATTGTTTCAGGCTTCACGTGCTAGAGAAAATAAAGGGCCACTGTTTCCCTCACAAAATTAAAGGTTCTTTACTTAAGGCCAGTGGAAACTTTGGGAGTGAACTCTACCTGAACCGCAGTAATCGTTTGTGTGATGGTTCGGATGATGCAGTGTGACATATTCCGAAATGTGCGTGTAATTTAGATTAATTGCACAGCACGCCGACCTTTTACAGCCTGCAGTGAGGCTGGGGCTCTGTGGCAGCACAAAACACAGCGAGGAAGGAGAACCAAGCTCAGGGCTCACTGAGCAGTGACTTGCGTTTTCCTGCACGTGCGGGTGCCGCTCACGACAACGAATCCCCCCCGGTCCTCCCCGCTCAGCTGCGGGGATCTGTCACTGCTCCTCGTTCTCCTGGGTGAGTCACTCCAGCAGAAGGCTCTGACAGGAGCAGTTTGGTCCATTCACACCGAGGGAACGGTGATAATTAGTCATATTGAACAGAGTAAAAATGAAAATAATTGACGCGAAATGGGTTCTACGGAATTTGCTTCCAAACCCAGTGGGGCTGAACCCTTATATTGTGCAAACAGGCTCCACTGAATCAATAAACTCACTGATTTATATCAGCTGACAACTGCCCCGTTGAATTTAATGGGAAATTATCTCTTTTCTATAGATTTTCCCTACTGCTTATAATTACAGTTCTCTCGAATTTTACAGGATGATTCAATGATCAACCTTCTTTGTCAGGCCTTTTAGAAAGGGTCTAAGTTTTGGAAAACAAGGACATTCAGAGTAGCTTTCAGACTAATCACAAACTTAAAGTTACTATTTATTACTGTGCAGTGTCAGGAGCACACATCTCCCCACACCCCACAGGTCCCTGATGGCCTCCAGCCTTTCCCACCCCTATATCCTCACCCTAAAGCTGTGTAAGGTACACCACACATTCTCCAGATGGTGGGAATGAGAAGGACCAGATCCCTTGGCAAACAGACAGGGCTCCCAGACAATGGGAGACCTCATGCCATAGAAGTTTCTGGGCCATGGCCATGAGCCCCAGTAGTGCTATAAACAGTGTAAATTCATCCAGCTTCGGGTCATGGCTCTTGTCCATGTATATCCCATCACACCAAACCTATAACCTGTTAAATGCCATTGGAGCATCGTCATGGTCGTCCCTTGGTTTCTTAGCTTTTGCCATTGGTTTGAGTTGCAAGTCAAAGTTTCTCTTGAGGTTTTTTTTTCATCTGGGTGAAGTTGTTTTCATGTACCTCTATGGCAGATGTTCAAAAGCTGACACAGACTGAAGTTTCCTCCAGTAAATACACGGGCAAACAGGAACTCAAGGACAAGGGCACTGGCTGTCAGGGAGAGCCACCTGGGTGCAGGAGTCTCCTTGTGAAGCACAGATCATCCTATTTGAGCCACACACTTATCCCTTTTCAACGCCAGACAAATTTGTACATCATAGAATCCAAGTAGTTTGGGTTGAAAGAGACTTCAGGATCATCCTGATCCAATCCCCCCCCACCATGGGCAGGGACACTTTCCACTAGACCAGGTTGCTCAGAGGCCCATTCAGCCTGGCCTTGAATATTTTATGCATTTAAAAGTTAGGAAAAAATATATCAACTACATTCAGAGCTGAAGAAAAGTACAGAGTTTTGCGGCCAATATTGTTTTAACTGGGGCAGAAAACGCTTTCCCCCTTTGCTTATACAGGAAAAGTAATTTCTTTGCAGATAGGGAGAAATTAATTTTAGGACAGAACCTGAGGTTATATCAGCTGAATTACACTGATCTACTGATCAAAGATAAGACTTCATTAACTTAAAACAAAATGGTGGAATTCATTTTTAAATGATAATGCAAAACCTACACAGAGAGTAGACCCTCCAGTGTGGTGAGAAGTAAGAACTGTCTCTTCCAGTGCAGTTGCAGATTCATTTTCATAAATTTATGAAATACTTCTCAAGCTAGTGGGAGTTGCTGTGCAAAGAACTTCAGTGCATTTAAAACACTCTTAAAGGCATTAACCTCCCACATTTTATGTTACAGTGTTCCCTAGGTAACTTTGGGGCAGGAACCCCTCACTCCATGATGTGCATTCCCCCAAGAGGCTGTCAGAAGGAAAATCACCCCAAGACAGCCACAGCATTCAGGCAACATCTTCTCTTTGTGCTACACCCTCATAACACCAGTAATATCAATTCATCTTTCCTCCATGTAAATCAGAATTTTCCTGTTACAAGTAGACACACACACACAAATAACCTTAAAAGAGCACATATAACTCATACAACTTAAAAAATAAACAAACCCTTCGGCAAGCTAAGGATAATTGTGTAGGCAGATGAAGATCGATGGTAAATCCCAGGGTACTGAAGTAGTAATTAAAAATAAACAAACAGGAGATAAAAATAGAACTTAAGCAAAATATTTTCCCAAAAGGGTTATACAGTAGTCAAGCACCCTATCAAAAACAGCAAGAGAAGAACAAATTTCCTTCTATTTTAAGTAAAATGAGATTCATTTTCCTGTAGAAAACAGGCTTCAACCTCCAATTAAGTCAATTATCAAAGCCAGACTAAATTCTGATTTTTTGAGATTGGTAAATACTCATCATTATTGAAAAATTCAGAGAAAGCCTACCCTTGACTATGCCAAACTTGTGTGACTTCTGCAATGCACACCAGTCACACCCTCCTCTGCCACCTAAAAGACCATGAGGAACATGGTGCTAAATGCCTTAGCCCAGCTCCTGTGCCTGAGTTATTTAACATAAAATCAGAATGCAAGTTCATGTAAGTTTCTACTTAAATGATGCTCCCTTGAAAACAAGAGAGGGTATATTGTGGCATCTCTTCAAAAACACAAATAAGCTGGAAATCTTTCTTTAGTTTTCTCTGTTTGTGTACTTGGAGACGTGATGATCATGAATAGGTGATACAAGAACTCAGTATAAAGACCCAAAAAAGCACAGTCAATTAATGTTCCTTGTGCACACAATCTTTGTGTTTTGTCTACTGAGAGTAGACTCAATTTAAGTGCAAAATTTAGAAATTAAAATGAAGGGAGAAAACAATAAAGAACATTAGCTTGCCATTCTTTTTGCTTTTATGTATAATTTCTGATACATCATTATAGATACAATGCTCTGTGCAGTTAAACAGACTTCATGAACAGTGCACAGAGTAATTCCATCTTAGAAGATGCTAACTTGTAGTTAAGTTTACAAAAACAGGGTATTTTCTTACTTTACTTGAGAAACTGTGCAGCATGTCCAAAAATCACACTTAAATATGGAAGGGGACAGATGAGTTCAGCATCTGTGGTAGCAACCATTACGCCACTTTGAACTGTCTACATTTATATTAATATTGTTCCAGTTAAACCAATGTTTGTTGTGTCCCATATATATGGGTAAATCATGTACCTTGAGAAATATCCTGGTTCAACAGCTGTGCTAAAACACTGTGTTCTGTGTGCTGAAACACTGCATCCCAGTCACCATTGATGCACCATAATTCAATTTTGCATGTTGGTAGTATCTTTTCTTTCTAGACACTCTCCACATCATACATAAAATCCACGATAGAACTAAGATGAAAAGCAACATGGGGGTCTGGACCACAGTAAAGGAAAAAAATAATCATTCAGGACAGCAGCAGCAGCAGAGCCAAGTGTAATTCACAATTGAGCACCTCAATATCCAGAGTTTTCACACTCTGGTCTGAAAAATCTGTTCAATATACACAGCTTCTCTTTAATAAGATCAGGGCTCTGAAATGAGCCAAACCTACCCACTGTTTAGCTGGCACTGAATTTGCTAACACATTTTTCAGACTCATACTTAACTAATGGAGCCTTGAAAAGCTAAACTGAGGTCAATGAGGGTAGGAAGACTCAAGTCTTGCTCCCTAGTGCCACAGACTATGGGGGGTTTTGTATCCAATCAGTCCTTTCTGTATCAAAAACAAGAGCAGCCCTTGGCCGCTGCTTTAACAATAAAGTTAGTTCTAATACTGATTTTTAAAAAGGCACAAATGTTCTCAAATTCCACTAAAAATCACTTTGACCAAAAAAATGGATTTTTGATTGCAAAATGGGGGCAATGAGAATTGCTTTATATTAAATATGAAAAATTACCGGTGATCAAGCACAAACTGTTTCAGAATTGATGGAGGCTGGCTGAGCACAAGCATTGCTGAGAAGCCCAGTCAGGAGGAGCCAGCTGCTGAGAATCAGGGTGGGATTTCTCAGGAGGGCTCCGTGCCCTGCTGCAGCTCATGGCAGTCCTGTCATTGGTGAGGCTCTTGGACCTTACCTGTGGCCTTGGACCACAACACCAGAACCCACAGAGAGGTGAAATGGTACATAAAGAATTTAGAGGTGTTCTAGTCAACAGGAACCGATTTAACTTGGAATCATTGAATCATTTAGGTTGAAAAGTCCAACCTTTGACTGATTGCCACCTTATCAACTAAACTGCGGCACCACGTGCCACATCCAGTGGTTTCTCAAACACCTCCAGGGATGGGGACTCCACCACCTCCCTGGACAGCCCACTCCAATGCTCAGCCACCCTTTCCATAAAGAAATTCTTCCTGATGTCCAACTTGAACCTCCCCTGGCACAGCTTGAGGCTACATCCTCTTGTCCTATGGCTAGACTTAGCATATATTGAGTTCTCAGGAACTACCTGACATCTCATTCCTAGCTTCTAACATTCGTCTTTGAGAACTTATGGAAGAGAAGGGATATGCCAGAGGAAGGGCATGCAGCAATCCAAACAACTCATGATTAGAGGTTAGACTTGGGATACTCAATGCTTTCCTTAAAATCAAGTACCAAGCTTTAGCTGTTGTAAATTTTTATTATTCAGAGTGTTAATATAGTATAACTATGTCATGAACAATTTGGAGTTAATGGAAATACCCGACCACAACCTGGAATGTGAAACAAAGGTAGAGGTAATCTCAGGCTTCAAAAGTTAAACCAAGTTATGGTAGTAGGAAACACTAATGCTTAGTTAGTTAGTTTAATGTCATTAGGTTAATGACAGCTTGCTGCAGGACCTGTTCAATGTCCTTACTGTGTGTATTGGCTTCTTCAAGAGCCAGACAAACAGTGTGATCAAATACAGTCATTTCAGGGCCCTGTCAGTGATAATGGTCCACAGAAACACTCCAGCAATCCAGTAAGTTATAGGTTAATTCAGCTGAATACATTAACTACGTGCTCTAGCCTGGGGAGAGCTGGAAAATCAGCGAGTGAGAGGAATATACTTGTATTTCTTATCATACAATTGTGTCATTTCACCTTTGGTTATTTAAGTTGCTGAGAAGACTCAAAACAAGTATGGAAAAATACTGCACCAATCCACATTGTGCAACTGCAAGTGCCAGATACCTTGTCTGAATTAAAATTCTGTAGCCCAAAAGCACCACTTAAACCTCAGTGTAATATTTTCTGTAATCTTTATACCACACTTGTCGAAGTATGTAGCTATGCATGAACTCAGCAACATAAAAAATTGGAGTAGTGTAGGACTACATTAAATTATGCATAATAGAAGAGCAAGTGGCAGATGGTATTGTAGAGTATGCTGAGATACTGGTATTTATACAATAAGCATTAAAATAAATGTGTCTAGATAAACGAGGTTATTTGCAGGTATGACGCACCTAACAGCGAAATAAATGTTTATTTTCAGGTTGCATGCATCATGCACAGGTTATTTTAGACAGATTTGCATCTGTCAGGTGGCAGGATTGATGTGATGCAGAAATGCAGACAGTAGTAAAGGGAGCTCACAGGAGCAGGTATTGGAGACAGACAATTATTAGGAGACAAAGGCTGCACAAAACAACAGCATGGAACCAAAAAAAAAACCTATCAACATCAGGGAAAACAGGAGGGACAAAAGGAGGTGGCAAAATGCTTCAAAACGCTTGAAAAATGAGAACAGGAAGTTAAAAGGGACATGTCCTGGGAAAAAAAATTACTGCAAGGTATAACAGCAGCTGCTATGGAATGTGACAGGCAGCTGGGACAGGGGGAAAATCCTCCTGCCCCTTGTCTCATACTGATGGACACCATGAAGCAATGGCAAGGCTCAAAGTCAGGAAATGCTGTCACAAATCTCACCAGTGACCACCTCCACCAGTCCTCCCCATCTGGGCTTGCACCAACACCCTGTACTGAAGAGAGCAGTTGAGGTGTGGGTCCATTCCACTGTCTTCATAAAAATGCTATATAACAAAAATCCACTGCAAACAGTAGGTATAGCATTGCCTTAAACTACCCTGGCAATGCTTCCCCATGTATGTAAACACATTTTTGACTTTGAAATCTGTTGCCCTAAATAGATGCCCATGTTCCTCTGCTTAGAACAGCATACAAAGATGGACTTACAAAAAAACCTCCTGTATTTTTCTCACAAAATAGGGCTCTTGGAGGAGATGGGTCACATTATATTCTGCCAGGTTTTACTTGGAAGAAATTCAAATCATCACATGGGAACAAAACTAAGAGTTTGAGTGACAGGTGGTGAAAACTTGGTGGGGATAACAGCGATATTTTGGTCATAAGGAATATTAATGATGGAGGAAGAATGCAATAGCCCAGCTTCTGAATGGAAAGGGAGCATTCCCTTCTGTAGTGCTCCAGACACACCAACAACCCTGAATGTTTGAACAGTTGTCCAGCCTTTCATCACTGGGTGATAATGTCACTGCTCAGTTTACCAGGCATGTCACTCAGACACTTTGGGGTGCTAAGGGAGGTGAAGTGTCTATGCTCAAATTAAGCATGGGGTTTTTTTTCCTTTACAAAACATCAGAAATAAAATGAATTGAAAGTCTCGTTCCACTGGTGCATTTAGAAGCTCCTCAAATAGTCTATTCCAATTCCACAGCAATTCTATAAAACAAAATGAATAGCACAAATCCAGCAAATATATCTCCTGCCAAGATGAGCTCTCCTGTTTTAAAATCTTTTATAGCATCTAATGTATTTATTTGCATCAAGAGGGCATTATGCCAGTTAACATCTGTGTTCTCTAGAGTTGGTAATTCTGCCTCCCATAACTAGTCATCAATTCTGCATGAAAATACACAACTGTCTTTCCACTATAGATTCTATCTACTGCTCAATTTTTCCATACACATTTAGAGAAATATTTAGTGAAATACTTCTGCATAAAGAGACACAGACAGGAAAAGACAATTCAAACATCTTTGGACACCCTGCCCCCGCCTATGGATGGCACTTATGGACCTTTGTATTCAGAGCTGATATTCCATTATGAAAAAAATTAAAGACCAGATCTTCTGCTAATATAAATTGACATGACTTCTTTGAAAAATACAGGAAATTTCCCAGATCTCCATCAGCTAAAGACTCAGTCCTGAAACCTTGGGGCAGTTCACAGCATTTAAAATCAGTAAATGCACATATATTTTAACATGGTTTAAATGACTTTAACTAACAATAAAATCAACCCAGGGGTTTCCTCCTGAAAGGCAGACATGATTTTACCCAAAGAAAGCAAATTTTCCCCATTTATAATAGAAAAGCTAGATGCCAGAATTGTAAGCATATGCAGTCTCTCTTCAAATTTAGGTGCCTGAATAATTTTCTGTTTCTAGCATTAAATGAGCAGGAAAGAAATCCATCCTTTGCCAGTGAGAAATGATAAAGGAGAACCAAAGTCAGAGGAGACAAAGAAAGGAACTGAGATTTGGCCAAGATTATGAGCAAGTGGGTGGATCCAAGGTAAGCCATGTGCCAGGCAAAATTACGTAGTCCATTAAAATGCAATGAAAGGACCAATTTTGTTTCCAGCATTACCACAAAGTTTTCTTCCTCAGCTGACCCTCCTGCCAGCTTGACCAACCCCAGGGTGCAGCTGCACCACATTGCTCACTGGCAACATCCCTAAAGTTTGCAAGCTAAAACTCTGCCTAGAACACCTAAATCTCCAGCTCTCAGCCCTAAAATTCAGTTATTGGGATGACTGGCTTGTCAATGTCTGTGTCCTCTGTACCCGGTTTTACGGGAAAAAAAGTGGAAACCCAAGAACTCTGCATTTCTTTGCACACAACCATTAACAGAAAATGCTTGTCCAACAGCATGGTCTGCTGACTACCCTGCTAATTAGTGAACTAACCATTGCCTAAATGACAGGTGGTTCATAGAGGCCACTTACACATGGCCTGGGGAGTATCAGCAGAAGGACAATGGGCCCCTTCTCACTGCCTCACTCAGTGTTTGCAGGGCACATTTTATTGTCTGAACGTTTCCCCGAGACCCTTTACGACTTCATGCTTGGGATCTGTGCTTTGGTTTCTGCATAGCTTCAATTGCAGGAGAAAATAGCTGTGTAACACTCCAGCAATCAGAACAGGGGATTGCAGCTCGAGTGCCGTGTGCTCTGAATATCCACAGAAGAAACATCTTAGAATGATGAGGTCAACAACATACCCAGCTTCTCCTAGAGAAAACACATACCACTTTTTACTGCTTCTTGAGAGGTTTGTGAGCCAAATTATAGTTCCTATATTATTGTCAAACACAGTACTCAGGTTCCCAGTTTATTAGTTAGAGGCAGGCATTTTATTTATCTGTTGCAGTTACTGGTTTTTCTTTTTTCCTTCAGGTTTCTCTTCAATTCAGTGTTTTCTCTTGAAATTGCTCATATTTCGAACAAGAAAGCAGATTTATTTTCTGTGATATATGTTCAATTGGTGATATCAGAAAATAAGTAAGAGAATGTTATACGGTTCCAGGTTACATGGGGGAGCCAATTTTCTAGGATTAATGGCTCAATTAAATGGAAGTATAACTTCAATATTCTTTTTTTAAAATGTGTATCAAATCACACCGTCTTTCTCATTCCATGGAAAATGTTTTAGTTATTTTACAGACCAGTGATGTTCTGTAGGTTGGGCCTCTTTTTTGTCTCAATCACAACAGACTAAAGTTTCAAGCTTGTGTACATCCAGATTTCTTGCAGGACAATTTATAGCAGTGCAGTGTCAGTCAATATCCTAGTTAAAGAAACAACAGGGCTTTCACACCAGCTATGACTGTAAATTACTTTTTACCTCACTGTTCAGGTTATTAACTCAATTAATTCTTTTGTCCAAAAACCACCACCTTATATAGTCTTTGTAGATAGTTCTCCAACACATAAGGTTAAAGTGGAACCATTCAGCCAAGACACCTTTTGCCTTCCCAGTCTCAATATAAATACTGAAAGTGGTTCAATGCATTTAAAACAGGAAATTATGTACTTCTACACTTGGCAAAAAAAAAAAAAGGTTTATGTTGAGCTTTTTTTGTTCTTACTGCACAGTGCAAGAATCAAAGGCTAATGAGCAAAATTTCTCTCTGAGTAGGTGAGAAATCCTCTGAGTTTTTCCCCCACTCTTTTCTAAGACTGAACTATGACAGTCAGAGATTTTTTTAAAGGAAAAGCCATCACAGTGTTGCTGTGTATTGCAGCATGAACATAGCACCAGCCAGAATGAAGGAGCCACGTACTAATCTTATGTGATTCTACACAATCCTCCCACGCACTTGAGTCATGGTCAAGCTGTTTAGCCTCCATATATTGTGATTAATGCAAGTAGCAAGCAAAATTGTTCTTCTCTGACAGGATATTTCGACTCCACCTTTATATTTTTCACTTAGCCCAGACCTGAATGCAGTGAGAAATGGCACAGTCAAAATCATCTGAGTAGTTCTGATACTTCTGTATAAAAAAGTGCTCTAATATTACTTGGCAGGGACTGGTGCCTCCTAATCATCAGACTCACATCTTCACAACACAGACAGCAACAATAGGCACTGTCATTTCCCCTAGAATTGGAGCACAAAAGCTTTCAATATATTTGATTTTTCTGTCTCAGAACTCTGGATTTTCCAGGTTGTCCCTAAACACAAAACACAGTTTTATTGTTCATTTTCTAATGAAACATTTCAGCATTGTAGCTTATTGTTTGAATGGTAATTAGGTATTTTTGATCTCCTTTTGAATGCTACTCTATTTTTTTTTATTTAAACACTTTTTGCTGTTGAACAAACTGAGGTATATTCCTGGCTGCCTCACTACAAACAATTCAATTTGGCAGATGCTGCACCTGTCAGAGTTTTGTGTCTCCACCTAAGAACAGAGAATTGCATTGGTGCAAATGTCCCTGTTAATCTGCTTCTACCACCAATGCCTGCTTTACAATTTATGCTGGCATCCATCAATTCCCACTGTGTTCACCACAGAGGATATGGAAACACCAGGCATTGCAAATTCTGGCCACAGCCTGAGCAGTGCAGGCTTAAAGCATTTATTTCTCAAACCTCCCACTCCAACCTCTGGAAAAAAATAGTAACTACAATGCAAGTTCTTGAATTATACCACTCTATTAGAAAATCAAGGACTTTTTTTGTGCATCTGTATGCATGGAGATCACATTCTACAAAAAGCAACAGAGCATGATAGAAGTTCATTGTGCTTTAGTGAAAAGGTCATTAGACATTTGAAATAGTAATTACCTGTATCTATTCACTATCCCCCATGACATCCCTAATAAGAAGAGAGTTCTCTTTTATCATGCCTTTTAGACAGTACATTTCACAGACATTGTAACAAGGAATGCAGGATTTCTGTTATTATTACTTTTATATTTTGAAATAAATTATTACAGAATACTTTGGAGGGGTCATCTTTCGTTTGTGAAGTTTGAATGAGAAAGTGCAATGCCTAGTAGCAAAAATACTGACAAATATTGTGAGATTTCTCTAAAAAGAACTATTAATTAAACCACAACACTGCAGAGGGTTAAAATACCTGTTGCTAAATTCTGTATTTTAGAGATAGGAGGAGGCAGCAAAGGGCCACCAGAGTTATCCAAGGCAGGGATATTGCATGATGCTCAGGCTATGATCAGTTGTTTCATAAAAACAAGATCAGACTATGACCAGCAGCAGCTCCAGCCCAGCTGCACTTACCTTTTTTTTTCCTTGTCCCCGAGAAGACACTTAATATAAAGTTTAATCATCCAAGATTGTCAAACCCTGGGCTCCCTTATAAAAGGCCCCCTCACCGAAGGGACATGGAATGTTTTTTAAAATTAAAGTCTCTGTACTTCACATTTCAAATTCTTTCCTTTTTTTTTTTTTTTTGTACCTTTAATATAAGCTAAAAATAATTTTAATAGTGATTGCCATGGCAATAAGTAAGCTAAGCTCTCAATATTTGAACTTCCAACTGCTGCACGAGCGTTCGGAGTCGTGCGTTGACTCCCATTTATCACACCCAGTTTAGCAGAGCACACCCCACACAACCCTGGGGTTCATCACGGCTCCACACAGGGCAGCACAGGGGGGAATTTGGCTCCAGCTGGGCAAGGAACAAGGACACATGAGGTGTAAGTAATTTCTCGAAAGCAGGAGTGCTATACTTTAATATATGGGATTGCAGCTGTAATAACTGCTGCTTTCGGCCAGGGGACTGAGGACTGGATGTGGAGAAGCTGTTCTGTATTTTCCGTGGGCACCTCTACCCAATTGTACTGCTTTGCCTTTTTCTTCTGCATAAAGCCTGTTTTACCTGCATTTTTGCAGAGGCAATAAATCCAGGCATAAGTGAAGAGGTACAAGTCTTTGGAAATAAACTTGGATGCACTGAAAGTGCCTCCATGACTTTGGTGAGATATGAAGAAAATGAACTGACATTGATATCAAAAGAAAACTGTTATTGATAAGGCATTAGGAGCAATTTTATATCTCTGCTTTGTTTTTATTAAAGAAATATGGTATTCCTCTCTTAAATCACTCTGAAATTTGGTATGTGCTTGATTACAGGGGACATAAAATATGGGTGATCAAGAAAACTTTCAATGGTTTTTCCTGCTCGACTGGCAATATAAAGGGCAAGGATCCTGATTTTATAGACCCTAAAATATAAAAAGGACTCAAAATCCAATATACAGGTTTTTGTTGTTGTTTGCTTCAATAAATCTACATTTTATCTTCTCTGCAGGGCACAAGTTTGTCTTCCAAACAGCGTCCATTTTGAAGATGCACTCATCAGCACTGCCAGAATAATTTTTTTGAGAAGGGCTGCAGGATTTCTGACTCCTACAGAGTAGGAGTAGCAGAATAATATAAAGAATAGAGCTTAAAACAGAAGTGCAGGAGTGCATAGTTGCCCTCACCTTCGGTGTCAGGCAGTGCTTTGGTGTACAGATGCACTGTTAGAAAACGCACAGCCTTACTCAAATCTATAAGAACAGCATCAATGTCATGCAGGTGTGTATTCATAAGGCAAGCCAGGTGCAGGCAGACATGCCTGATTCTGGAACTACACCTAGCCAGTCACCTGTAACTCATAATTTTTCAGAGAGCCCTAGTTTTGCACCTCTATATAACTTTCCTCAAATCACACCCCTATTTCATCATACTGCACATTACCACTAGGACGCATTACCACAGCTTGAGCCTTTATTAAGGTATCAATATTCTTCCCAGCACTCTTTGCTCCAGAATCCCCAATTAAATTAGTGCTTTAATTGTCTGCTGTCACTGACAGATAGGTAAGTTCGTGTGCTAGTCCACAGCAGCAACTGAAGGTACTTGCCTTAGTTCAGAATTACATTACAGACTTAAGTGTTCTTTCTTTATGCATAAGGAATGGTCATAAATCGTTGCTTCAGCACAGTGTGCTCCAAATGGTGAGTTTGGGAATTTTTTTCCCCTTGTTCCAAGCTGTGATTCATACTTGCACTTGCCACAGGTCTGATGTAAAAGTTACAGTCCTTTCTGCTTTCCAATCCCTATCAATATTCTGGGAGTGCTAATACTCACAATAATTATTTCTCTTAAAATAGAGGGGCTTTTTAAAGTAGTTGTCCATATTTTGTGTGCCTGGGAATCCTTCTCATACTTTAATGAGCATCCAAGAATGAGGAAAGGGATTGGCATTGACACACTGGAGTTAAGCTAGAAAGCCAAATTCTATAAGTTTTCTAGTAAATAATACCATTGTTTTACCTGTACTAAGCCTCGCCCTGCTGCATGCAGAACAAGACCAACCAAAAATGATCAGGAACATCCACCTGCACATGGTTAAAAGTGACACTGCCTCCAACCACACAATATTCCTTTTATTCTGTTTTGATTGTTTTATACGAGATCAGAGATTTAAACTGTGCTGAAGTGCTTTATAGCTCTAGCTAAGTTAAGAACTGACATTTTAATGGCACTTTTGAGGAATTTATATAGACAAGTCATCTGACCCTAATGTGATAGCTTCACTGTAGCCCGGAGTAATTCAGCCCGGACCCCACGGGGTCAGACAGAATCGTAACTCTCTTTAGTTTCTGAGCCATTAAAATTCAGCTAGACTGCGAAGCTGACAGCTGTTTACTGTAAGGTTACCTCCTGCCTGCCAAATAATGGGGCTGCTCTTGGCACCTTTCCACCCTCTGAGTTGAGAAAAGACTTCCCTGTCGTCAGAACGGAGCTGAAGCCTTACGTCCCCCCAGCCAGGAAGGTGGATATCTTTAAGCAGGCTTAAGCAAGATTGAACTGGTCCATTACCTCACCTCAGTTCTTCTCAAAGTAAATGTTATCACAACCTTTGAGGGGAGAATAAACTCCAAACTGGAATTCTGCCTACTAATACTAGCAGACCCACAGAAATATTAAGAGTAATGGGACCCACTCTTCCAGAGCCTCCCAGCTTTCTCAGGACACCCACGTTGCTGTGGGAGAGAAGACCAGGCTTCCTGCCTTGCTCCCTTAGCTATCAGCAAAAAGAANAAAAAAAAAAAAAAAGACAGCACCATAATTTTGTATCATCAGCTGCCAAGAAGATGCATATTAATGATAAAAAGAAGACAAATGTCATGTCAAGGTCAAGAAACAGTGCAGAAAAGTCAGGAAATCCTCTCATTAGAGCCCCAATCCCCATTTCTCACACTTTTGTAACTCTGTGTTTTACTGTTTCTAAAACCACTCTCAAGACTGTAGAAAACATTTTGCATAATAACAGTACTAGCTAAAAATAAGGTAGGGAATACAACAACTCCCCTTCCTTTTTAGCTTTTCAGCTCTCCTGTGTGCTGTCTCCAGAAGCCCATGAGTGTGCACTCCCTGCCACAAAGCTTGAGTGTCTCACCAAAGAGGACAGACCCTCCTCGTTTTCCTTTGTAGTCAAAACCACATGCTCAAAGGTACAATTTAGAGCCACTCAGAACACGTGCAAACAAATGAAATCTTCCATTTTTCACCCACTCTACCTGTAGAGGGTTACATAAAAGGGAATAAAACTACAAATTCTTCCTCTTGTTATATTTTAAGAGAAAATAAAGAGATAACGACTAATTTCACTCAAAAATGCAGAGTAGCTACCTACCTGCAGCAGCAGTGCTGGGCTTCTGATCCTCACAGGGGGAGCTGCCAGTCCACCACCCCAGCTGGCTCAGGTGCCCAACCTGAAAGGTGGAGCCCCCTAAACACTTCTCCTTTTAACATTTGCTGTTAATAAGCTCTAAATAGCTTTTCTTGCACTTGCCTTGTTTGGGTCTTAGGCTCCTTGTAAGCGACCCCAAGTCCCAAACTCCGTGTGGGAGTTGACTGTGGTGAGCAGCAACTGCTGTGTGGGTGTTCCAGGAGCTGGCTGGGAGGCAGCTTGCTGATACTTGTAGGTTTTAAGTCACTTGATACTTCTGAAAATCTTATCTAAGTGCTTTGAACACCACCAAATGTCAGCAAAACCAGGATGCAGTGGAGATACTCCCCGTGAACACAAAAAGCCCTTTTCCAAGTGGGTCATTAGGGAAGCGTTTTCACCCTAAAATGAGCTGCAGAGCAGATATCTGTCAGTCACATGGAGGCACTGAGCCCAGGCTTGGCACTGCAGTTGGTGCAGGTCTAACACCCCAGGCTGAGGACAGTAGCTACCTGCTGCCTGCTATCCCATCCCTCTCCATATTATCCAGGGAATTTTGCTAGTCTGGGCTGGTGCTCTCACTCTCTTCATCATCCATCAATGCTCGGCTGCTGTGTTCCCAAAAAAAGCAATCTGCACCTTTCGTGGGCATTAGGATTGACTGTAATTCCCATTTATTTCACTTGTCTCACTCGACATTATTTACCATGCCTTCCTTGGCTTTTGTGTTGTTGGTTCCTCTGTTTTCCACGACTAAGATGGATGTTGAATTCTTAGCAAATAGGACTGTTCAACAGATGGCTGTTCAGTTCATGCTCTATTGGACTGATTGTTTGGTCTTTTTATAATGAGATTTTTTTTTCTGGTGCTTTGTATTATTTTAATGAATCCTTATTAATGGATGGGGCTAAAAAAAAAGGCTCTCCTCGAGTGTAATGACTTTAAATATTTAAGAACAGGACTTCTTATATAACAGCATCTTGGCCTGAAAACTGTCTTCAGATTCTGTTTGTGCATGTGCAGGAAATTGTTTTGGATGCCATTATTTTTAAAAACTCAAGTAATTTTCTTGAAACCAAGATAATTTTCTTCCTCTAATGAGTATTATAAAACCTGTCAGGTCTGAGGCTTCTATCTTTAGTCATTTGTTGGAATTATGCAAGTCCAGAATTTAAAATAGAACATATGGAGCCTCCTGACTCGGTTCAAAAATGGCAGAACTAATTCCATAGAAAGATTTCTCAGAAAAAAAGCTGACTTTCAAGCCAAGTGGATCATGGAAAATTTTAGTAAAAAGTGTATTTTGAGAAGGTATGAGTTGCTTAAAATGCTGTGTTGCATCTTAATCTTAACTTCAGCATTTGCTATCAGGAATGCTGTAATAACATTATAATTATCTATAATATCGGAGAAATTTCTGTTCATCCTACTTAAAGGTAATGCAGTGTGAGTCACCAAAAATTATAAAACTGAATTGCCGTTTTAGTTTCAGGATACCGTTGCCTCCACTTGCACGACCCAGATACACCTAGCTAGGAAGAAAGTTTTTATATATATGTATTTATACACATGTATGTATTTACAAAGAGCATTGGAAAAACAGACTCGATGAAATTTAACATCCCTGACCTTTTGGGCAGTGCGGTGCTGGACACTGAGAAAAAAGTTACTTCTCCTCCCATCTGTTATTTCTCTCTCTGCTTCTTGGCAGTTTTTCCCAGCGAGAACTCGGCGGTGAAGGTCTGAATCCGTGGCTCTGAGTGGGTGATATCTATCAATCTTGTGCCACACGTATGCAGCATTGCTAGGCAACAGGTAGCAGCACGACACCCACATCCTGCAATTTCCTTTTGGCGGCTGAGACTTTTACTATATTAATTATGCCGAACTTTATTTCATGCATCCCAGGCGTTAACTTTCTATGGAAAATATTTTTAAAAGCTCCTTGAGCCAGGATTACTTTCTGTTGCGCGTTGAATGAGCAAATATTGGCGACTGATAAAATCATCATTCTGACAATTGCCAGGTATGAATGTGGTACACGAAGGCTTCTAAAATCGCAGATAAGTGTGATATCAGATTATTTAGTGTTGAAGATAACTATGCTACAAGGAAAAAAATTTTTGCAAGGCCTTCGAAACATAAAAGACAGAAAAAGTGAGAGGATAACTAGGGAGGAAGTTCCTTTATTCTCTACTTGCTTCCTCTACTCTATTTTTTTTGCTGGCTCCTCTTTGTCAGTGGTTAGGATGGTACACAGGGACTAAGCTGCAGATTTACTTTCAGGCCCCATCACAGGCTTTTTGTGTGGCCACAGGCAGATGAGGCTGTGTTTTACGACAGAGGGAAGGCGAGTGAGCTGCACTCACTTTACTCCTCTTGAATTAGCCTAGCTTAGGAAAAATAGCCAGCCCTTCAGCATTATTGCTCTTGCAGGCAATGTACTTTTCTATGGATCTGAGATTTCCCAAGGATGTGTTCCACAGTTATTTAAACCACAATAAACTGGGTCATTCTACACATTTAATTTTGAAATAATTTGCCTGTCCTTTCTGAATACACAAAGGAAATCCTTGAAATGTACTCAAAGGGAGCTGGTCTATTTGTTGTGAAGTGCTTGTGTTAGCCACTGATGAGTAACAGTAAGTTCAGCTTTAGTTCACACCCTCTGAGAAACCAGGCAAATCAAATTAACAGTAGCATCATACTCATATTCAAAGTTTTGCCAGCGGACAAAACATTGTTCAGGGCAACCCTTGAATTACAACCCAAACAACATTTGCAGCAAAAGGCTCTTTGAAGGTGTGTTCAGATGATCATGAAAAACTAAATTACCATCATTTGTAGAACCAGCATTGGTTAAACATGAGTAGTTCAGAAGGCCAGTATCATTTATGAGAACTTAAATCAACTTGGGCTTCAGGTTCTCACCTGTATCACTTTATATCCCACAGTGTTTGTGACCTGGGTGTGCAGGTACACAGCTCCTTGACACGTGCAAATGCCAGATGAAGGCAGATAGTTCCTCAATAGCAGCTTAACTTTTGCCATATTAAGATGAATGGAAAGGGGGATGAACTCTCCAAATCTTTATGCAATTTTTTCAACGAGACAAGTACATTTGTATGATAAATTTTGTAAGGCAACTGTTTTTATAAATGTAGCCTCTTTCAAGTGTGTCCATGGGATCTGAGTCAGCATCATTTATTGTGCAGGAATGGCCTGAACTTGCATGTCTGTCTGAGGAGTATTTGCTGCTGATACTCACCAGGTTTTATGTTCAGGTTATATTTATGACTGCAATGTACTTTCCATTCAGAAATTTTATCTGAATACAAAGGGAATAACTTCAAGAATTTGAAATTAATGAGGAATTTCTTCTTTTCTTCTGCAGCTGGACCTCTCCTGACATTGGCACAACATTGCAAAGGGAAGTAAATTCCAAAGCTGAACCATAGGCCTAAAGATAGGAAGGCTGTTGTACTTAGCTGCAAGGTGTACCAGGAGGAAAACAAGAGAGCAGTTTCTTCAGAAGACATTTTCCCTCTCCATTTAGACGTAAAAAATCAGTGCTTTGATAGTTGCAGATGGGTAGCTTTGTCTGAATGCCTTCAGTTCTCCGGGATGCCGGGTGGACTCCAAAGGGAAAGTCCAAGTTCTGGGAGCAGCAAGTCAGGACACAGCCTGCATCTCCTTAGCTGGGGAGGAGCAAGGATAAGGAGCTGTGAGAGACCTGCTGCACACCCAGCCATGATTGATGAGCCTGGAGAACAAACTCTTCAGTCACCACACACCTTCTCAACACCGAATCCCCCCGGCCTAGGAGAAAAAATGCAGGCTGACGAGCTCCCATAAAAATCTGGATGGGTTTTTGATTGGTTTGCTCCCTGTTGCTGCACAGTTCTGTGCCAGACACGAGCCCAGTGAGAGCAGAAAACCCTGCCATGTTTGCAAATAGTTGGTAGTCAAATAGGAGCACGACTTTGAGAGGCAGAATTTATCACTTAAAAATAATGTTGTTTAACCAACAGAGTGGTTTCAGTTGCCCTGTTAGTATTTGGATTGTTGCAATTTCCACTAAGATTTTAGCAGGCAACATCAAAAGCTTTAGCTTGGGGAATTCCTAAGCGGGGATATGTTTAATACAATTACAGATGTATTTGTAGAAGATGCAGAATTTGCTGTAGGAACTGATAATTTAATTAGATTCTGGTTTTTGTGATTCATATGCCTAATATTCTGAGTACTATATTAAAAAATAAATACAACTTAATTTTTCATAGGACATTGCTTTGTTCTGCTATACAAGCAAAGAGCTGATTACGTGGAAGGCACAGCTTTGATTGGCTATAAAAATTAGGATCTCATTGTACTGTGAAATAGCTTTCAAATACAGCTAAAGAAAACAGGCTGCATATACATAAATACATAAAATACCCAGGGAAATATTAACACCATATTTGGGAATTTCGTGTTGAAACTCACAAATTATATGAAGCCTTGAATACCAGCAGCTTAAACAGAAAAAAAAAAAAAAAATATGTTCTTCATAAACTATTTATAATACACATTTCTTAAAATGTTAACTCTCTGTTTTGCACCAAGATTTAATGCAACTGCCACAAGACTTTTAAGTAAAGTCTCCCTTGTATCTCTGGGCTACATGCTGTGATTAGCAGAAGTGCTGGCTTTATCATTTTCGTAGATCTGGTGCAGCAGTGGTTCTGTGGCAGTCAGTGACATTACACCAGTGAAACTGGGAGAATCAGGCCCATGTTTATTAAGTAGAACAGAATTATTTCTTTATAGGTGCGGGAGACAATACATGTCTGGGTGTATATGATATGCAGGGAAAAAGAGTTTTCTCCTGGATTGACAGTATAATTTAAAATGCGTATGCTCTGGGTATCTCTAAAATGTCATGTAAAATAAGTTTGCTGTATTTGTGGACACTATGAAGGTTAAATGTATTTTATAGACTTTTTTACCTTATTTAAACAGTGCATCAGTGATCAAATTCTACTCGTTAAAACCCTGTAGCTACCTGCAGCTAAGCAAAACCCTTCTAATTTACAATAAATACAGTGGCAGTATGTCATAAATCTGGCTAGACAGAAATTTGAGACCCGAAGATCTAAGAAAAAAAGAATTCTTTGGCAGAGGAGACAATATTTGTATAGATTTTCTATACAAAGTCAAAATCACTCCCCTTCCAGTCGCCTCTAGAAAGCACAAAGAACATTACATGTGCCACCTATTGCAAACAGGCTGTAATATTTGTTATAATCTTTTAGAACCTTTTCCACCCAAACTGGCGCCCCTGGAGAACGCCAGGTGCTGGGTTTTGAGCCAGGGAAGAAAGGGAAGTGCAGCAGCTGAGCTGCAAAGCCACACGCGCCGCGAATCAATTCGGCACCGGGAGGATTCCGTCACGGGGATCCCGGGGCTGGGCTCCTGCTGCCATGGAATAACTTCACTGTGTGGTAAACCTGCCATGCATGAGGAAGCAGAGAGACCAGAGGTACGTCCCAGATGGACCCATTTCACAGGATTTCTCCTTTGTAAAGTGCCTGTCACTGCTGCAGCTGGAGCCTGCCCAAGTCGAGATGGTTTCATGCTTCAGGAGAAGTGGACACAAAAGTGCAGTTTCAGAAGACAAGAACAGTGTGATGAAGCTGCTCCTTACTGTCTGAGTGGCAGCATGAGCTGAAAATAATTCTTCCAGCAAGTGTCAGGATTTTTTATTTTATTAGAAAGTTCAATGGGACTTGGTATGTTTATGTGCATGATTAACCTTTGTTTCCAATTTTCAGATTATCTAAGTCTGAGAACTATGAGTTTATACAATTTAAAACACCAGAAGTACTTTGGCACTCAGAAGACATCAGCATCTAAAGCAGCTTGGCTTTTGTTTGCATATTTTCTCGTGCTTTTCTCCTCATCAGGGTGGGCAGAGAACACTCCCAGACTGCAGAGGTGACATTTTGCTCACGCACAAAGCAGGAGACAATAAAAGAGGCAGTACAGGTTTGGGGCATATGTGGATTTCCCAGTGCTGTTTGGTTGGTTCAGCTTCACAGAGTGATGATTTTCTATTTGCTTTTAAGATGCTAGAATTATCTTGAAGCTATTTAGCCATTAAATTTCCTCAGTACACATATGCATACAAAGATAATATAACAAGAAGACAATGAAAAGAAGAGAGCAGCTTGGTTTCTTATTTCTTTTGTTGAATTGTTTCAAATTCTCTTCTTGGAGAAAGATGTGTTTCTAATAGTTTCAGTTGGAACACACAAGGCTAATGATGTACAATTCTAATGTACAAAACAGATTTCCTGTTACAAGGAGCCTTAGACAATAAACATACAATGAGTCCACAAGTAATTTCTCACTGGAAGCTGATGGTTCCAGAGTCCTTGACCTGAGTGTGGGATTTGTCTTGTCAAGATGACCAAAGCCATCACAAGTACATAAATTGAAAAAGGGCAAAATGACTATATCAAAATGCTCAGCAAACTATTCAGACTAATGAACGCAATCTACAGGAAGATCAGCCAAGGTTAGCACCAGATGTTTCTTGTCCCACATTGATTTTATTGTAATTAATTCAGCTGAAAAGTCTCTGTGAGATCTATGTTTTCAGCACAATTTCAAGCTTGGTTTCAAATACCAGAAATCATTTCTGATTTCAAAACATCCTAGAAAAATGTGAACCTCTGCAGTTAAAGCGTGCTAAAAAAGTACTTATAAAAATTGCGTTATAGAGCATTAAAGGAATATTCTCAAAATAGTTATGGTTGCCACCAGACCTTTGGGGCTCCAAGCTGTGCTGTGTGTACAGCACAAAAGCTTAGGGCCTTATTCACCAAACTATTTGCCCCAGACCATACTGCAAGTTCAGAGGTACAACAGAATTTTGAACCAAACCATAGTAACATTTATCCAGTTCACCACCCATAACACGAACAAACAAAAAAATCAATGTTTCCCAAAGTATTTTACGGCTCATCCTCTATTTTTTTATGGCATATCAGACCAAAGACCTACTCTGTTCTTGTTGGGAAGAAAGATACTTGTAGTTATTTAAAGTTTGAGGTCTGCTTAAAAAGGAGTTTCATTAAAGCCAGGTACTCGCAGGCCTGAGGTTAAGAAATAAATAAACCACAACATACTTTATCATAATATTCCACTTTATTTCACTGCAATATTTACAGAAAGAACACATTAAAATGCACTTCCAAACCACTTTAAACCTAATTCTGGACAATACAAGAGACAAAATGAGAGATGTTAAAAATTATGGCTCTGGTTTTCAGAAGTATTGACCACCCAAGTCTATATTTAACTTCAGGTAGAATTGTGTTCGGCATGTCTGAAAATTGGGCTCTAAATTAAAGAGAAGTGTTTTCACCTGGGTAACATCCCTGTAAGTACCACCCACAAATTATATAGTTTCTTCCCATAGGAAAATTGTCTTTTGGATTATCTTAAGATAAAAGTACAGACCAGTGTCAGCCCTCTTACCAGCTGCATACTAATGCAAGAAGGGAAAGGAAGGATTTATTTGGAATCTTCTAATTGACCTCAGTGGAATTGGGACTGGACCCATTAAAACACTTATGAAAAGCAGCTTTGGAGCATGAAGAGTACCCAATCTAAAACATTAATGTCTAGGTAATATTAAAAGTAATTTGTTTCAAAATTGCAGGGAGGGGAGGAGCAAGATCCTGGTTGCATTAAGGACTAATTCTTTCCACTTTCTGTTGGTCTTTTTTATCATTATTTTTCAAATGCTTGCAGAGACAGAAGTTGTTTTTCCTTGGGCTTCTCCTTTCTCAGCACTGACCCAAGTGTTAGTGATACTCCTTGCTTTCACCTAAGTCCTGCATTATCCTGATTTTTAGACTCATGTGCCAACATACCACAACTTCATCCTTTCTCAGGAATGATGCAGGCAGTTAGAGGCATTAAAACAAATAGGCCCCCAAAATTAATGTGTTTTCCAGGAAGTAAACATGGGGGTAGCCAAAGCCAGGGGATGTGTTCAGAACAGGGGAATTCAATTCCAGGGTGTCACAAAACGTTCTCCATCACCACAGCATGGCAGAAACCTGTTCCTACTGCTATGATAGATGTTCTAAATATGCCGCTTACTCAGAGTTATGGGATATGGGAACATGCAAATCTACCAATAATGCAAGAGCTTTTGCTTTATGAAGGGCACAGCTACCAGAGGTAACGGCCTCCCCAGGGGTTTAACAGGAGCTTTTCAGATTGTTCCTGGTCAAAACATAAGCTGCTGGTGGTGTATGATCTGTAACAAGTGCCTGCATGAAACCACCCAACGCAAGTGAAGCCCATCAGCAACGGGAAACGCCGTGATAGAAATGCAAAGTGAACAAACAGATTGGCAGGAAACATTTGTGACCTTCCCTGTCCAGCACCTCTTTTCTCCATCTCCCAGATCACTGGCTTTTCCTGTGGTCCTTTACAATTTATTTCCAGAAGCTCTCCAAGTGAACAAAGGCCATGTACGAGGTGGCCTTCGAACACACGGATGTTGAGATGTGTCTCTTCCAAGGAGGAGGAGCCATGTAGTCAACCCAGAGCTGTGAGAGACAATTTCAATAAATAATGGAGCAGCCCAGCTTTGGACTAGAAAAGATCTGCAAGAGCACTTGATGCCAATGCTTATTTTCTCTACTGTTCTCAGAGGGACGTGACCAAGTCACCTCACCACGGGCTGTGATCATTCCCATCCAAAGGCTGTCCATGCTGGAAGTCAATGCCTCTCTCCAAAGCCCTCCCTTGACTACCTTTGGCTATCTGGAATTTTTTTTAAATGGCAGTATTTAAGATGTGGCATGTTGGAGTTGAAAAGGAAAACATTTTGACTTGAGAATTTTGTTTCAGTGTCCCTTGGGAGCTGTGGTCTCAACATTTTGTGTCCTCGTATTTAATTTGCACTTCCTACTTGGGCTATGTCTTAGAAAACTGTAGCCTGTTTCTCAGACAAATCAAATTTTAAGCACAACTACTTTCCTTTCTTGCTTATCTTTCAGGAAAAAAAAAACCCACAGATTTGTTGCAGGACAAATTTTTAGGGAAGAAGCAAAATCTCCACTGAAAAATACCTGAAGAACATTTTTCAAGTAGGCCTACTTTTTACTTTTTAAGGTCTATTCCTAGTGAGGAATCTTTGATGGAGTCAGCAAGAGTTTTCTTCTGCCTAGAAGACCTACTGATATATGGCCAAGTAGAGAGCAGAAAAAAAATCCACTCTTGTATGTCACCAGATTCTTAATCTATTTTATGAGCCTTAAACACTATGACTCTTTGCACAGTAGAAATTTCAAAAGGTCCAGAAACTCCATTTTTTTCTTATTCTGTGGCTCTTCTAAACTTGAAGTTTTACTTTTCACGGGTATTTTTAAATAGCACAAACCTTTTTAGGCTTTTTCTTACCTGCCTTATCAAGGAAGAAAGAAGAAATCCTGTGAATCAGATCCCCTGTGCATAATCACACAACTCTACGAACTAAGTGCATCCATAAAAAGCATTCAGCTCTAACATTGCTGTACAGGGAATGCTTAGACTTAAAAATTATGCTGTTTGGACTAGAAACTTTGAATACATGTTATGAGCAATCCATCTGCACAAGTACTTTTTATTTTCTCTTTTCAACTTAAATCAGGGGACATGAGAAACCTGACGGCGTCTATAATAAACCTGCTGATTACTTCACCTTTTGTGATTCTCCTTTCCCTTTTTGTTTCACGTTTCCTTTATACCGAGATGCACATAGTTCAAATGGTTGGGTTTTTTGGCCACAGAGTCACATCCCAACCTGGGGACTCACCACAGAGGTGAAGGGGTGGTGGCCAGGGATGAGGAGTGTGGAGATGTGGACATGATGGGGACATGGGGGAGTGAAGGGCTCCTGGCCATTCCAGAGAAAACCCACAAATCCTCCCTATTGCCTTCATGCTTAAGAGAGTGGGCACTAGCGAGGGAGCAGCTTCTCATTTGTTTCACCTCACCCCAATTTACAGTCCAGCCTCAGCACTTCCCAGAGACAGCAATGGGTTTCTTGCAATCATCTCTCTTCCACCTGCCCAAAATCCCTTGTTTCTTTCCGTCACATAAAAGCAATCTCTTTACACCTCAGCCATCTCCACTCAGGGATCAGCTCAGCCTCTTATCTCAACCACTCTCCAGTGTCTCCACCCAGAGGTTTTTTCCTCTCCCATTAGTCATTTAAGTTTAAATAAAACGCAGCTTTGAAGATTTAGGTGGAGAAGGGGCCTTCTCCTTTTTTATTCCAATTTTGTTTCCATTTTGCATCTTACTTCCAGTCCCATTTCATTGTGACAACTTTTTTTTTTTCTTTTCTTTTTAAGTAAAAAGGTTTAATTATTGTTTCTCTTCTTCTCCCTGGATCCTATCCCCAAATTATTGCACCATGAACAGCCCTCTAGATAGACACTGGGAAATGACACAAGGGAGAGACACTGGGAATACTCCAACTTCAGGGAAAGGTTCAATCAGAGCTCGCACACCATTAGACATCAGAGAGCCCAGCTACAGAGGCTCAGAAAACTCAGTTTCATTGGCTCTACTCATCATCCAACTAAACCTTCCACACTCCCATCATCTTCCCTTATTTCTCTATTCCCCTCTCAGATCTCCAGTGCTTCTCCCCTCTTACTGAATCCCAAAGCATTTCTATTATGCTTCTTTCCCTCCTCTGTTGCTTTAACCCTGCTGTCTTTTTCCCCCCGGTGTTTTGTTGCACATTTAGAGCCAGAAGATCAGCAAGCATGGACAGGATGCAATGATTCATCCCTCTAGCTCTCACCTCAACTGCAGAGCTACAGCAGGGAAATTAGATGCCATCTCTAAGTTGTACCTGGGGAAGCAAATGTGCGGTGGAAGCAATAGGGCTGAAGCTACTGGGGAAAAAAAAAAAATAAAAGCTTGGCTTGAAAGTAAATTTATTCATTTATCTGCAAACCAACATTTTTAGCAATATGGCACATTTCTTCTGTTTCGAGATTTCATGTCTTAGTCACTTGATTAATTGTGCTGATTTCGCTTTGTGTTTTTATTCGTTTGTCTCCTTCTGGTTGTGGGATTCTTTAGTCCTCAGTGCCTAAGAGGAATGCTTGGCACTGGGATGGGACTGCTGTCTGGGATGTTTATGCCATTTCCTACTCTCTTCTGAAATGCCTGCTGAAGCCTTGCAGTGTTCCAGGTTGTGAACATAACTCCAGCGTGTTTTCCTCCATCAGCTCTGTTTTGTGGCCTGCAGTTACAAGGTTTATCTGTCTGGGTTAGAAGCCACAGGGACTTCATAATTCACTACATTTTTTAAATGCATTTGCAGTTTTCTTTTAGAAATTAAGGTTATCGAGTTGCTCTGATTTAAGTGTGTTCAGCAATTTAATCTCGTAGCAGATGAATAAGGACCTTACTTAAAACGCTTTCCTAAACCTCTTCAAGAAATTATTTTTTCTTAATCACGTACGTTAGTGGAGCTCAGATCCTGATGAGCATGAATATACCTTCTCCAGTGGTCGCAGGTGGGAAGAAATCTCTGCTTACACTCAGTGGTTTGAAACACAAGTGGTACAAGAAGAGTTGTAGGGTTATAGATATTCACTTCTGGTATTAAATAAGACATCTTGCAGCAGGTTCTTTTCTTCCTATTTCCAAATATTGGGCCAAAAGTATTCCCAAGGAGGGGAGGAACAGCCGAGCTGGAATGCCTGGGCTGGGGCAGGCTGTACAGCACTTAGGAGTGACTGCCCCAGGGACAGCCATGCAATCTTAGTGTGCTCATCCTTGTGTCCTTCCAGAGCACCCAAGGGCTTGCACTGAGCCAGGGGTTCACTTCCCAAATGCTTCCCCAGTGGGGACATCCCTCGAGAGCCCCTGAGGTGACTGCAGCCGTGCTGGGCTGGCTCGGGACCGTTTCTAAATGGGACTTAGGGAAGGCAATTCCAGGAGCCCTGGAAGGGAGGAGCTGCTCTGCCGTGGCTCTGCTGCCTGTCCCTGAAGAGGGTTTGTTTCCCCGTGCCTGGTTTCTGTATCCCCATTTCACCCCAAAGGAGAATTCTCTCCTCTGCTTGGTCTACTTAAAAACATCTCGTACAATGAATATGTAGAGCTATAATAGGAACTTGATCTCAGATGGCACTATTTAATTTTATTGTAATAATAGTAATAAATGTACTAAGCACAAACAACGTGCTCCATGTGGAAATAGATTTAATACGTTTAACTGGATTTTGAAATTGGTTCTCCCTGAATGGACACCCATTCTTGCTCAGATCACAAGAGGCATCTCAGATGGTCCTTTGAAAGATGATAGAATACCTGTCATCTTGATAGCAGGATAAAGTGGAGAAGGAACATTAGATTTCTACTCCAGGCCTGTGAAAATAAATTTTTTTTTCAGATACTTGGATTTTATTTCATTATGTTTCCTTTTCTTCATTTAATTTAATAATATGTTTCAAATCTATTTATCCAAATGCATCTGTTTTATACTTGGGGAAATACAATCTGAAAAGAAAATGTAACTTTTTTCCAGTAAAGTTAAAAGAATGAAAGGCAACTAATTTTAACATATTGCCACTTAATGTCATCTTGTTTGCTGATAAAATACATGGTAAAACATTTTCAGAAATCAATTCTTGAAACAAAACAGAGCTTTCCTGGCTAATGAATGGAGATGCATTTATTTATTTATGGGTGTTCATCATTCTAATTCCTTTGTGTTTCACAAATATTAGTAAGTTGATCCATGCAGCACTGAAAAGAAGGGAAGTCTTATTAGCTCCATGAGGCACAGAAATCACATGGTCTGCCCACACTTAGCAGAAAGATGCATGTAAAGTATAATTAGAATGAAAAAGAGAATGAAAAAAAAAAAAAAGAAAGATGTTGCACTTATTACAGTACTGAACCAGTAAAAAGCTCCCTCTGTCATTCAATACTGCTCACCTGAAACATTAAACATCCTCAGACAACCAGGAACATCTAACCGGATAAAAATGTTGGATTGGTTGCTTTTTTTTCATAAATACATTCTCTGACTTCTTTCCTTTTATTTCCCGAGCCTTTGCATGATACGTGAGTTATATTTCCAAGCTTTTTCCTGCAGCCATGAGGACTAGAGAAATTATTTTAAAGTATCATTGATATAGTCATTTAATTACATACTTTCTAGAAGCTGAGTTGTAAGCAGCCTGCTAAAGGAGAGGAGGTCTGTTGTACTTCAGGACGACCACAGCTTGGTATTTGCACTCTTTTCAGGAGTTAAAATATTGTTACATGCTACATTAGAATCAATAAATTAAGTTTTTTATTAGATATATTCCCTTTATGGTGCCTAGGCCTTAAAAGGTCATTAGTTTTATTTGTGCAAAGTGGTACTATTGCCAGAATATCCATACCTAAGCTTGCAAAATTATTTTGGAAATAGAGAAACGCTGTAGTAACAGTATTCAAATGTGACCACTGACAAACTTTCATGGGCAATCTCTGGACACGTGTAAAAGTGAGTCCTTTGCAGTGTTTGGCATTGGTTTATTTTTACTCTGACAAGGCCATAAGGGCTTTTACCAACCATTTGAAGTGGTAAGCAAGGCCAGCAATGAGGAAATTCTGCATATCATTGCTGCTTTGAAAGAATGTGCGGAAAACTCAATGTAAGATGTTTTGCTGAATTCCACGTTTCTTCCTTATAAATACAAGCTCTCTGTAGCTCCTTGTTTGCATGTTTAATGCTATGCAACTCCGTGAGACTCCTCAATCCTATGGAATTCAGATGCTGCATTTGTGCATTTGCAGGCCTGTGACCTCGAGCAACGCTGGCTCAATGCAGTAACTACCAGTTGGGAAACAAAACAAAAATCAACTCTAATTGTGCCCATTTAAATTCAAACATTGAAAAATAGCTTAAATATGGTATTTCTGAATGCAAATTTCATAAAAAGTCTGAAGACTTTGGTATTCTGTTAGCACTTTAGTCCCTCTGTAACGAGGCTATTACATGGCATTGCTCAGATTGATGTCGAAAATAATGCAGCTGCTCTTCCAGCTGCAGCAAGAATTCACAGAAGCCAGGATGCAAAGCAGGCTCTGATCAAAGTCCCTGCCTTTAAATTTCTGCTGTGGGTTTGTTTTTTCTCTTACTTATTTATTATCTTAATTCCAGCCTCCTCTGAAATGGTGCCTTGCTGGGAATAACTGAGGGTTAAAGCTTTAATGTCTTTATTTTGCCTCGCAAATGAAAACCCTGGAATTTACTGTCTCCTGCAAGCCAGATTCACTCTGACAACAGCAAATGCTGCTTAGTTTTGGATTGTTTGGTTTTTGTTCAAAGTGAACAGTTCGTGGTTGGTCAGCATTAAGAGAGTAACAGTCAAGAAGCAAAGAAGCATCAAAAAGGAAGAAAGGTACTTCGCAGTTCGGTCTGCAGGTGCACAAGAGCATCTTTGTGCTTCTGGTATTGAAAAAGACATTTATGCCTTTGGGTAGGAGCTGATGAACTCGTGGGCTGACACCTCAAAATGTTTGTGTTTGTGTGGCCAGCAGGCAGGGTTGGAGCAAGGTGCAAATCCAGCATCATCCCTCCTTCTGCTTGCTCATTCATGCAGACAGAGGGTGCACAAAGGAATTGCGGCAGCAAAACACTGGGTCCTGGGTAAACCTAGATTTTGGTAATCCCAAAGGGATTTGACACCATCCTCACCCCATTTCCTAACCCTCAGGTCTGGAGAGGATAGCTGACACCTTGGTTCTTGCTGGTTCTTTCATGGATAGGTTGATATTAGATAAAAATAATTTTAAATAATTTTGGTAACAAACTTTACACATAACTTAAACCAAACAGGAATAAATCACCTCACTCAGTCTTTCATAATCACCTTGTAAGGCCTTCAGAAAAATATTTCCCAGGGAGATTTAAAATAGCAGATGATCCAAAGAAGCAAAACACCATCATTCACCTCCCAAATCTGAATGTACTAATTCAGTAGATTCAGTTACTGGCCAAAAGTGACCTTACTCAGGACACAACAGCAATTTTAAACCCCTGCTCCTCTTTAATTCTAAATTTCAGAGCTAAGAGACTACCTTGGAAGATCTTTACTCATGGCAAAGTTCATAGCACAGTGCTTGCACCCCAGGTGTAGCCATACCACACCCTGCAAGTTTCTCCTGGCAAAATCAGCTGGATAAAAGGAACTGTCACCGTTCTCTTTCATCTGATGGAAGTTGTTCAGTCACCTTAGTCCAAGTTAGTATTCAGGGTGCAGTATCTTGCATCCATTGGAGCTTTGCAGAATTTCCTCAGGAAGGTCATAAAATAAAACATTAGAGTAGTGTAACTGAAAGGTTACAAAAGCACAGGCTACAGAATCAGCATCAGTCTGTGACAGCACTGGCTCCAGTCCCAGCATAATCCTTAGGAAATAAAAACAAGAACCAACCACACATTTAGTAAAATGAACAAAGACATGTTAGAATCAACTGCTGGATCTGATTTCCTTTTTTGGGTCTTTTTGTCAGTGTCTCACCACCATCCCTGGATTCCCCTTGGCTGTCACTGCTCTTACAGATTTGTGTCATTGCATATAACCATGGCAAAGACCAGCTCATACATCCTGAATGAGAAATTGGTACCTGTAGAACTCGTGCCATGTACCTTTCTGCTTATCAAGGGAAGAAAAACTTCCCTACTGTTCTTGCAGCACTTCAAGGTTAAAACCCATATTGACAAAAATAATGTAGCAGAGGTAATAAACATTCACAGGGATTACACTGGAAAATGAAGACATCAAGCTAAAAGAAGAAATTAAAAGCAAAAGCCATACTAAGAAACCAAAATCTGTCAAAGAACTGCCTTGAATATTAATCTGAGCTATTTTAGCCAGTCCTTTTTCAGTACCTTTTCTTTCCTGCTAACTTTTATGTTACAGCTCTATTGCCTGTACAGAGTAGCTGAATTGAAGCTCTGCCTGTCAGGAGCTCTTTTCTGTGCTTCAGCTGCCAGTTGTTACTGGATTTGCCTCAGCTGCCATATTAAACCCTTGCATGTCAAATTACAAAGCAATTAGGGTGAAATGCATAGTTGTAATACACAGGTTAAAAAAAACCTCCAGAAACCCTAACTCTAAATTTTCTAGGTTTGTAATAATGACTTTGGAAAGTATTAAAATATCTCTTTAATTAATATAATCCCCAAGTTACTGACATGTGCTTTACCTGGTGTCATGTAAGTCTTTTATCTTTCCACCTTTCTCTTTTTCCTTCTTATAGGCTTTTTCTGCCTAAGAATGTTTGAAGTTCATTATTTCACACTGTGAGAAATGGAACAAGCATCACTTGAGTACCTGCTAAAGCAGCTAGTGAAGGAAAGAGGTGGAAAGATAAACTGTCCAAATGCTTTATCACGTATTCTGACCCCTGAATTTTGCCTCATTTTAAGATCACTGCAGAAAAACTGTCTCCAAGCTGAAAGCCCTGGGAGCTACGCCATTAGTGGAAGGCAGACGTGGTGGAATGAAGAAGAAGAGCCCAGAGGATGGGTCAGTGGAAGCTGCCACCACTGTGCTCTGAGTCAGGAGCCAAAGAGGGACGGGTGCACAGCTATGGCCAACTCATCCAACATCCCTGCTTACCATCTCTGCAGCCCAGCGGGGCTCATCAGATTTAATTACACATCTAATGCGAAATTCAGCCTCGCCCCGTGAGTTATTGCACTTCCTCCGTTCCTCTTACGTTGTAGAGGCACAGCACTTCACAGGACTGGTCCTGCCATGAAAATTAATTAGTTTATGCCTGAACAGGGCTTTCAACACACAGATCATTCTGTATGACAAAGTGGTACTAGATAGCAAACCAAGTTATTCAATTGAATTACAGAGCCACAAGAAAATTATTGTCTCTCATTTTTAATCAAGCAGGCTCCAAGCCAGATTAGTCCCTGGTGATGATGCTATTGGGCTATTTCAACAGATTTTATTGCCACCAGAAAAGTTTCTCCCTCCTTTGCACCCTACAGCTTTCACTGCTGTAAATGTAACACACCCAATAAAGCCTGCTCTAGGTTTCAGGTGAGCTCCTACGTTCAGGGAGCAGTAATTGTTAAGACAACTTGTTGAAGGTAACTAAAAAGCCTTGTTGGTTTGGAAACAAACATCTCCAACCTGTTTGGTTTGGGTTTTTTTTATAAACACCCTGTTTAGCCATCGCTCACTGCGGAGATACGGGAGGTTAGACACAGCTCTGAGAGTTCAAGAGAATTCAGCACCGGTAGCTCTGCATTTCTTTCCACGGCATCGGAGAATCCTCAGTTTATAGATGCGCATGGGATTTCACATGCATGAATGCTTCAGTGCCCTCCCACCAGCTCTCAGACTCTTTATTAGCCTCCATAACCCAAGCAGAAGAATTTCACTACTGCTTTTAAGGGTCACCTGAGTAGAAGCTTCCAGACAAATTGTACTGCTGAGGTCACAGAAATTCGGTGGCAAAAGAGAGGTTAGTTTTGTTTGCTGAGGAACAGAGGTGTATTTTTTTTGCGTGGTCCTCTTGGCAAAGATAAATTTCTGATCATAGCAACTCATTTGTAGACAAAACGTTCGTCAGTTTCCATCTTTTTGGACTTGCTAAAATCTTTGGGACAGATCAGTGTTAATTTATACCACGGGAAGATCTGGACTAGCTCTGTGAGATTTCTCATTTAGGCTGTGTTCTCTGTGGACCCCCATTGCATGAGCATCCTTATTAAGAGAGGAGCAGCAGGGATCTGCCAGCACCTGCTCTCTGCTCCCTTTTTCCCTCGCCCTGCGCTGTACTCTGCTAGTTTTTACACTTTTTCTTCCATTTATTGCTCTTACATTGGAAATCAGATACAACAGTCATAAAGAACAACAGCACCAAAGAAATAAAACCGCAGCAATAAAAGGTGAGGAAAAGGAATGCCAGTTAATGACACCTATCCAGGGATATTCCTCCTAGGGGGAAGTGGAGCAATATGAAGGACATTCAGAAGGAAGATAGCCCCTCAGCCCACTAAAATTCACTTTGCATCTTGATATGATGGCCTTTTTAAACTTTTGGTTAGTTTCTCAGAGCCTTACTACTGACTTCCTCTTCTTCTTCCCTCTCTCATGCCTTCCTTTTCTCTCTGTTGCTTCTTTTGGTTGACACTGATTTGGGGAGTTGTTGTGGGTGTTTTTATTACTAGAGAAAAGAATTAGGCACACAAAGAAAGATACAAAGTTTCTTACTAAGTGCCCAATAAAGCACTGACTTCAGCTCTAGCACTGATTTATCATAGAATCATAGAGTTTCCTGGGTTGGAAGGGCCCTTAAAGCTCATCTGATTCCAACCCTCCTGCTGTGGGATGGGCAGGGACATCTTCCACTAGGCCAGGTTGCTCAGAACTTGATCCAGCCTGGCCTAGAACACTTCCAGGGATGGGGCATTCACAACTTCTCTGAGAAACCAGTTTCAGTGCCTCACCCCCATCACAGAGAAGAATTTTTTCCTAATATCCAATCCAAACCTACACTCTTTCCATTTGAAGTCATTCCCGCCTTGTCCCGCCACTACATGCCCTTGTAAATGTTTTATTTTTATTTTATTGATTTGCCAAGTTTCTGCACACCCCAGTTTCACTCTAGTTCCAAAGTGCAACCAAAAGGGAGGGTCTCCACCAAAGTTACCTTTGTTCAGGTGGGGTGGTCCTAGTTAGGATCTTGGGTGCTGCAGCAAACTTTTTACCATAAAAAACATCACAAGAGTTGGCAGTGGAGTTTTGCACTTGGTGAACAAAAACAGGTAGAATGGTAGCTCTAACCTCACACATCTCAATTAACAAGAGTAAATGAGCAGAAGTGAGGGGGCAGTAAGGGGACACCCATCCTGGGGTGGTGAGCAGCAGCTCGGGTTGGGTTTGATCAGGGTAACCTGTTTGGTGGAGCTGGAGCAAGAGAAGGATCTGTATCCCCATTTCTTTGCCTCCGTGTGTGACCCAAGTGCAGGCTGTGCAGGGTGTGAGGCACCTTCTTTGCCATGGGTGTGGCAGCTGATATGTTCTGTGTGCTGCACAAGGGGTGATGGAAGTCGCGGCAGGTGTGAAAACACCTCCTTTGGGTTTGATCTTTCCTAGGGCTCGCTCCCACAGGGATGTTATTACTTTGTGCAGGGAAAGAGAGCCCTCTCTGTGCTGTGAGCTGTCACTGAATTCCTCACCCTGGAGGCAGGGCAGCCCAGAGCACTTCTGAGGTTCAGACCTCTTTAATAGCATGTGGGCAGACCTAATCAAGCCCACAGCACAGTCTGCAGCAACCCTCCTAAACCAAACTTCGCCTCTCTGCACTTGCTCTTTACAAGTACTCAGCTCCCGCCATTTCAGAGCAATCTTTCAGAAAATCAATAGTTCTTCATCTCCTTCAGAACGAGAGCAAGTAGGACACTTGGACGTTTGCTTTGTAATCTCTTCAAAAATTGCTTTCTTGTCTTCCCAACAGAATTAGGAAATATTGCGGTACCAAAAAAATAATATAGAAGAAATCTCAGGCTTTCTCAGCCCGACGTCTCACTGGTAGGACCAATCTTCGTATTCCTTTTCATTTAGGGATTACCCTAAGCTCACTGCTCTGTTTGTACCTTAGGCACACACACGCTCATCCTTGTTCCTCACACAGAGGAATTATTTGCTCTCACAACTCCACTTTCCAGGAGCCTGCTCTAAAAACCTTTACCATTTTAAAATTTCCGTTTTTCTCTCCCTCTCTCCTCTCTGTGGCCCTTTGGCCATGAAAACGAAGTGCTCTGCTCCTGCTGAATCCAGTCGTGGAGGGCTGGCCAGGCTTCACATCCCGTCAGACACAGCGCTGACCCTTTTTCCCTAATTGACAATGCGGGGTTTGTGCTAATGGGGTGACATCACCACGCAGAGCTGGAATGCTCTCCCTGCTGCCTCTTTTGTCTCTCGGTATTTTTCACCCACACTTTCAGAGGAAGTGTATCCCTAGGAGGGAGTGTAAGGAAGACAGTTACACAGTGCCTAAAAAACATTTGCAGAAAGCATCTTCAATTTTTCTCTCTTTATTTTTCCCTAGTCACACTCGTTACCAGCTACGCGTCCCGAGCCCTCACGACACGCTGAATCTTCCTATTCCTTCCTCCAGGTTGTGATCACTGATGGTTCTTTTCTGTGTTTGCTTTGTCTCACTGTCCTGAGACATGCTGATGGGGAGATTTGTTCCCCCTGGGTTTGAATTGTAATTGTAGTTATTAGCCTACTGTCCTTTTACAGCTCTAATTTTATTCAAACCACTTGTCAGTAAGATCCTTGTGCATCTCTGCAGCAATAAATAGTTAATTGAGGTGCCTAATTTTGTGCTAAATTGTTGGCAGTTTATATTACTGAGCATCACGGCAAAAGTTAAGTTTTAAAATAACACTTTAAAGAACACATGGAGGGGAAGAGGCCCCAAGGAAACTGAAAATATTAAGAGATTTATTTAGCCATCTTCTGAGATTGGCTCACCCATTTCAGTGAGTCCTGTAACTTTTAAAGACACTGCCTGTCCTGGTTTCAACTTCCTTAAAGCTTAAAAGAATTGTCTTAATGCTGGTTATATATTGGCAGCCATGTGCCCAATCATGCAGCCTTGTCTGAGCCAACAAACGAAATAAATACATGCAGTGGGGTTTTATTTGGGAAGGCAGAGCAGAAGTTTCCCAGTTCTATCTATTCCACTCCCTTTCACCCATGGCTGACTTACTGGGTACTCCTAGTTCAGGGAATGTATTTCCAGCCTGCTTCAGTGCCAAAGGAAATGGATTAACTGGGATCACAGATATTTTAGTGAATCTGTTTACTCTGAGCTGTTTTAATTAGCACAGAGATGCACCAGGAGCTGCAGCAGTGGAAGAGGAGGGAAGTATTGACCAGCTGGAAGCAGCAGGCTCTTAAATCACCCGGGCCAGCTCTGCAGGACCATGGCTGGCTGCATCCTTCCTTCCAGAATGCAGGAATGATGAAACAGATCAAACACAGAGGGGAAAACGGAGGAAGATTCAGGAGGGAGAGGAAACAAATCTCATTGCTATTCAATACCGTCCAAAGGTGGCAGGAAGAGGGATTTCTCAGTTTTCCTTTTTTTGCCTAAACAGTGGCAAAGTATTTCATAGGAGACCCCTGGATTCCTGGACACATGACAGTGATCTTGATGCTGCCCTTTCCCTTCTGCATTTGGGCGCTGCTCAAGAAGGCAATGACAACCACAGTATTAGCACACCTCGTGAAAACTTCTCGCCATTATTTTAATCTTATTTCCCATTTAATTTTGCATGTTATCCTTAAAGACACGATGGGTATTTTAACCAGGATTTGTTTCTTACGTTCTGATTCTGTCATATTTACCCTCAACTTTATTCAACTACCTCAAGCTATTGTGAGTAACAGAAGGAGTTGGAGTTGTGTTACTTGGAGACCACAGCTGAGCTTAACCCTGACCCTAAGCTCAGTGTCTTTGCATGGGTGCCTAGTGAACTGTCTGGTAGTTTGGAACAGTAATTATTACTAGTTTAATATTTTTTTATGTTTATAGCCTAATGAGATTAGTGCTTTGTCCTACACAGCACCACATAAACAATTGATACATGAGTTTCAGCCTCAAATAGCAATTAGGTTAATATGGTTAAATGCCTGCAAACTACTATGAAAAGGCCACGATTAACTTTGCCAAATTTCAGCCCAGAGCCTAATTTATTGGGGTTTTTTAATAAACAGGTTAAATACAGTGAGTAAAAATAGTGTTCGGAGTGGAAGTGCTGACAAAACCTTTACTGCAGCAATGTGGACAATGCAGCTGTAATAATGGCAAGTGTGCCCTTATCACAGCAAGAAAAATGTAAGGAGTCCTGAATTTGCACTGAATGAGCCATTACTTATGTCTATCACAAAGAAACAAGAGTACTGAACAAAAAAAGATACATTAAGGGTTGGATTTTTTTTTTTCCCCCAAAAGAAAACTAAAAATAAAAAAGATCAGATGTGACTCAGGCTTTCAAACAATAAAAATAGCAAGATAAAAGAACTAGGTTGCTTCATTGCCTAAAGAAATGGCTAGAATCTTAAAAAGTCTGAAACCTGATTGTGAGAGACTCACTTTATGGGCTGCTAAGGAGGTGCTGACCTTCATCATCAATAGATTGTCTGAGCCTTTGTGGTATTCAGCAGTAAAGGAAGTGCTTAAAAAGTCATCCCGCTGAAAGATGGACTGGAAAAATCTCCAGTTCAGATCTCAGCATAGCTGTTGTCGGAGCACATGCTCATTCAGAAAGTCTGTCTGTAAATCTAATACAGATAAATCTTGCTTCGTTTTTAAGTGATAAAACCGGACCATCCTCACCTTTAGAGATGGATCAGGATATCTGGAATTCAATATAAGTGAAATTATTACAGAGGAGGGCAGCTAATGACCTGTCTGTTGTGGGGCTTTGGATGTGTTTTGTTGGAGTGCTGTTTTTCCCTGTCTGTGCCAGAGGACATTGAAGGAGTGGGATAACACGAGCACCAGCGGTGTAATTTCCCTGCACTCGCTGCACAGTTCCAGACGCAGTTTTGCCCGTTCCAACAGTTGCTCTGAAATGGGCTGGAGCAGATGACTGCCCTGTGATTTCAAAGAGCCTTCTGGGAGAAAGGGACTGTTATAGATGAAAAGAGTTCAGTTCCTATGACTTTCTGGAACAGCCCCATCCTTGGCTGAGCGGTGCACCGACGTGGAAGCTGGCACACGCCTTCTAGCAGGGTGAATTAGCCGTGGAGGGGCACCGGGCTGACACAGCTATAGGGCTCTGGAAGACAGATGGGGCATCTTTGGACGAAATGCAGGGGGATTGCAGATACAATCATGCCCTGTTACCCCGGAGAAGCCGTGCAGCTTTGAACACTCACAGCAGAGGGCACAAAATACAGAAGGGCCAGCGATGGCTGGAGCTTCTGGGACAGCACGGGAGGTCCAGCCAGGCCACCCTGACCAAGGCAGCTTGTACCTTGTGCTGCAGGGGGAGGGAAAACCACCCAAAACAGTCACAACAGCAATCTCTGCCGGTTCTGATCAGGGTGGGAGGGGGGAGAATTATTGCTCTCTCTGGATCTAGTGCCTAATTTGTCCCTGAGTTCTAACAGGGCATTTATGGGGCACATTCAAACTCACATTGTGGGTCTCCTTGGACTGCTGTCAAATAGTCAGTGTAAGCAACCTGCTTCAGAGTAAGAAACATGCTCAAGTCCCCTTTTGACTTCCCAGCTGCGATACAGTCCCCCCAGACCTCCAAGCCATGCTGGGGTATGACCCAGCAGCCCAACACGGGGGAATCTCTCCTTCAATTTGCTTTTTCCTCCCCAGACTCTGCCATGACAGGCAACTGTGACCCCCAGAAACAGCCACTTGTGCTGTCTACTGACAGATTTTACCCAAACTGGGAAACAGACCCTTTTCTGCGGCGCAGTCCCACAGAATTCATGTCCCTAAGAGCTGGTAACAGCAAGGTAATGGTCCAGTTTCAGGGCAGCTTAATCCCCTCTGGGAACTACTGAAAGAAATTCCTCTCTCCTGTCACTCCAATCAATGCTGAAAGGTTCTGCCTTGCTCTATGTAGATTCAGGAAGAGAGCACTGCAGCCTTTGGTATTTAGAAAGGTTTTACTTCACATCTGCAAGGGCAGAGGCTTTTTTGGTCGAAATCAAAGTCTAAGTTCCGAAGGAAAAAAGGGCTCATCAAAGAACTGGCAAAGAATGTAACAACTAGGTGCCAGCTGAAATGCCAGTGTGATTTATCAGCAGGTTCCTCTCTAATCTGATGTGAGATAATAGGAGAAGGTGTTGAAAGCAGAATCAAACTAGATACAGAACAAAAAGCATAAGTAATAAGGTTCATAAAATTATGCACATAAGTAAGTTTACATTATCTAGTAGGCAGGCCACTCTCCCCAAGAAGGTTTTCTTAAATAGACTGGGAAATCAACAGACAAGACCAGAGGATTTTAAAAGACAAATGATCTTATGTTAATTTTATATGAATGTTTTTTTCCATGTAAGCCTCTCCATTTGGAGAGATGTGGTTTCCCTGCTGATAGACCCAACAGAACACTTGGCTGTGGTAGCTGGTGGTGCCAGAATCAGACATCTCTTAGCAAAGATTAACCCTCAGATTTGCAGAAAGCTGAATTTGCTTATCACAGATGAGGAAAACCATTCCCGGGAGCTCACAAATTCAGAGTAGTTTCCTTCTGACTACAGCACTAAATTGTTCATATATATTCCTCTGCCTAGTGATTCATTAGAAGCATTTTTACAATAAAGACTTCCAAAATAAAAACCAGACATTTTAACAAAAATCTTGGGAAAATAGATAACTGACAAAAATAATGATTTTCTAAAAGCCTTGCCCTGGAAGTGGGGGTTTTTTATTGAGGTGGTGATTAAAGTGAGGCTGCCTCATATAATGTGCTTCCATTGCACAACCCACAGTCACATTAATCAGCTTGAATACCTAAAAATACAATAGGAACAGTGTAAATCCACTTGATAGAGCAAACTTCACCTCTCTGGTCCATCAGAGAAATATCTGTAAGTGACCAAAGAATTCTTGGTCTGCATTTTACAGTTTGCTCTCTTCTTTTTATTGCATGGTAAATTATTTTTAAATTCCTAAGAGAGTCTCATGGCAAAGCACTTTGGTCCAGCCAATTTCCCCATTCACAGTGGGGTATCAGGCCCCCCATCAGATACAGGGCTTTGCCTTTCTTTGTCTTCTGGCAAGAAGAGTCTCCTAATTCTCCTGGAAGGCTCCTCAGTACTACATGGCTGCTCAGAGGAAAACTCCTGCAAGGGCCACGTGGAGCTCCAGCACAGGTCCCACGTGTGACAGGGCTGTTGGCAGGACACGGCACCAGGATCACCAGGGCTCATCCCCTCAGCTGGGGCTGGGGCTGGCTGGAGTGTCTCTGCTGCTCTGCACAGTGAAGATAAATCATAATTTCCTAAATTACCCAGCGCTGAGGCCAGAACTGGAAAATGTGGCTTCCAATCTTTAGGCTGTGCTATGGGTTTGTTTTAAAAAGGGATTGAATGTCTTACAAACAGGTAAAATTGCTGCCAGATGCAAGTACATTGGCCTTCTCCAGCTGCTTTACTGCTGCCATTCAAAAGAGCTCGCTATAAATATGATTCCTTTGAGCTCTATTCTGACAAGTGCAGAGCGCTAGCTGGGAAGGGCCGGTGGTTTTCCAACCCCATTGAACTCAGTAGGAGTTGTGATTGCTCAGCACATCGCTGAAAAAAGTCTGCTGAAATTACCTTAAATCACACAATTATCCCCTCACCTCTCGCTATTTTTCTTTCAGTCGTGGAAGGAGGCAGGGAAACAGAAGGAAAGACAGCAAGGAAATGGTGCAGACAGAGCAAACCATAAACAGAAATCGGAAAGCAATGAGAAACAAGCTAGGACAGAGTAGGAAACACCATTAGAGACCGGCAAGTGGATATTCCCAAGGCCTCCACTTCATATCTCTGTGTCAAAGCTAATGGAAATAGGAACAGAGCTGCTCTACACTGATGAGGTGGACATTTCCCTTGGGCTCCCCGAGTTTGTGATGGTTGGTATCACACTAACTGCGTGTCAACGTTCCAGAAAACCTCCTGAGGAGAGCACTTTGCACCGCATTGACAAGCAGCTCCAGAGGACCCAGCCCTTGCCCCAGGCAGCAGGAGCAGCAGCGATGGCCAAGGTGCCCCCAGCACCAGAAGGGTTAAAGCAGCACAACCACCACAGCAAAGGAGATGCAGGGCAGTCCTTGTGCTCACTGGGTGCGGCAAAATCAGCGTGGACAAGGAGCTGATGAGGTGCACAGGGCTGAATGAAAATCCTGAGATGTAATTTCATGTGAAGTCTGAAAATTAAGAGTTATTCATAAATAACAGAAGGAGGGGAGCACTGAACTTCACCAAAAAATCTCTGATTGTGTGTTTTTCTCTAAGGCTTCCACTGTATTTATGTATAGGGGAAACTGAAAGTTTTTCACAGAGTAAAAAAAAAAATGCTCCACTTTTTAATCCCAGCTCTATCAGGGACAAATGACATCTCAATAATCAGGGAAGTTCCCACTCTGCCCCAGCTGTCCATGCACCAGTGCATCAAATGTTTAATCCTTTGGTTAAACAAAAGTCCAGTTTAGTCTCTTTATTTCCCCAACAGTATTTCCATCCTGCCCTCTGTTTCTCTTTTTCCTCTAAAGCCAGAGGATGGCCACTGGATCTAAATCCTTTTCCTTCCCACAGTGAGCAGCCCCCTTGGGACTCAGATGGCTTTGTCTTCAGCAGCCAAGGGTCCGAAAGCTGGGGGGTTGTGGGAAAAAAAAGATTTCTTGGTTGCCTGAGACACTAAAGAAATAATATGACTTTGGCTGCGATCTTTGAAACTAATCTGTGATTTTCATGACTTTCTGCCTTTAAGTACTCAAACTTGAGCTGTCTTAAGCAGTCCTGCTCTTTGATAAGTAGTTATTTCTGAGTTTTCAAAAGCAGAGTCCTTTCCAGTTTCAGGCTGAGCTCGCCGAAGGAGGGATCCACAGACCTTTGACTTTATTCAAAACCTTAGCCAGCCTGGAGTTTTATCAATATAATATGAGAAGAAAAGAGCAAAAGAGAGAGTACCTAACACTCTGGCAAGGTTGCAATTAATTTCACAGAGGGGAAGGAAGAGAAAGGAGGTGTAGGAAAGCCCAGCAGGTGGGTCACTGCTCCAGCCACCAGCCTCCTGTTTCCTGGAAGCCAGAGCCAGCAGCATTTACAGTAAAACTGATTGTTCAAAGTTGTATCATTATTCCCAGATTTCTCCAGTGCTGCTAATCTCAGTTAATTATATTGGAAATCCCTCGTATTATGACCATGTAATTCATAATGTGCCAGTAGAAGTCATGGTTCATAATAACCACATAATGGGCAAGGACTTAGACGTAATCAGATTTTAGTTACCCTGTCGTGTTTCCATAATGCTGCTATAAAACCAACATAATCACAAAAAAGTACCAGTTATTTAAACATTTTTATCAGATTGATGTACAGTATCTTTCTCTCCCTCTCTCTCCTTTCTAAACAATGTAAGATAACAAAAATTGGATTACAATTGCTGGGAACAGACTATGATAAACTGTTTGCTTGTGTGCACAATGAAATTTAATAATGGCATCAGTGTCTTGATTTTTAGCAATGTTAGACCTGTTAAATAGTAGCACTCTGCAGCCAAAGGCTGCTGCCAAAGAGGCAGCATTAGAACATTGTGCAAACAATATCTCCAAGAGCTCACCTGTCTTACAAACCTTGAAAGATGCCCTATATCCTCACAATTAACCTGGCTGCTAACATTTGCTGTGCAGATGAGGGCTTGACTTTTTCCACAATACATGATGCAAAAAAACCCCTTAGTAGCTGTAAGGATTTTAAAGGCCAGTGTCTGCTTCTCAAATAAAATAAAACAGGGGGGGAAAAAGAGCCACTTTCTATTTTACAGGAATATGGTTGGTGACGAGAGTAGAGAACTTTCAGGCTGGACTCTCTCTCATGTTTTATCCCCACTCTGACCCCAATCACTTCAGCTGTGCACTTGACATCCTGAAAAAGGGTCCAACTCCACTTGTTTCAGCACTGTACTGCCAAACTTAATTCAAAAGAATTTGTGAAATGTTAGAGGTTTTCGATTGGCAAGCAAATATCCTGGTTCTATTTTTTTTCTACCATACTGAAGGCACTTTATTTTAAAGCAATAAATATTATAGCAGTGAGTGAGTAAGGTCAGAAAGTGCCACCTTTTTCTGGTGCATTTTTTTCCACTTACATTAAGAAATGAGCTGTGATGGGGGCAAAAACACTTGTCACTTGAGAAGAAAGGAGGACCTGTCTCCTCCTAAGAGGAAATGAAAAAGTGGTGAAAGAATAACTGGAGATTATAGAACTTCTTCCTGGGATTGTGCACAGAGTGATTGGGAAATCACAGAATTGTAGGGCTGGGGCATCTCAGCAGTGCCTTAATCCACCTCTCCTCAGAAGCGAAACACAGAATATCCCTGAAAGACATTTCTGAACTATTTCTAAAAATCTCCAGTGAGACAGGCTTCTCATCTGTATCAGCAAGCTGATAGAGAGTTTTTCCACGTCTTCCATGCTGCAAAATAGCCCATGATGGTTTTGTATCTTTATTTGACATGAAGGGCAATTAGCCACCCTATTCTCTCTGCAACCTCTTAGCAGATCCCCTTTCAGTCTTCTCTGAATTAAATAAATTCAGTGCTCTTAGTATTTCCTCCCAGGCCATGTTTTCTAAACCTCTGTATTTTTGTTGGTTTATTCTGCATTGTCTCCAATTCGCCTCTTTGCTCAGATATAGACAAATTGGAGGTGGTGCAGAGAAAACCAGCAAATTTAAGCTGCTGGATTGGAACTGGGGATGTTTTGCTCATCGCTTTTTTGAGGAAATAAACAAAACCTCCTCTGCATTTTGCAGGGGTGAAGTGACACATGAGATGTAATAAGCTCAAAGGTCAGGAAATTCAAAGTTATGGTTTCTGGTGCAACACTTTTCTGGAGATTTTTCAGATTTAAGGAAATTAAGGCTTTAGTCTGACATAGCAACATTTTGAGTTAGAGATCCTGATTGAGAAAAATGTGTGCATAGCATTAAATTTGAATAATATCCCTAAAGCAAATGCTAACTTACATATTGCAAATATCATGCATTTCTCGGCTCTTCTTTAAAACAAAATATCTTTCCCAGATCCATCTATATACTCATGTCATATTATCATTCTTTAGACCATGTTGTTTTGCAAACACACAAAAACCAGGCAGTTCTGAACAACTAGTACTAAAATTATTGGATTGGGGAAAAAAACAAATTTATTAGAAAGTAAAATAGAAATGTATGTTTAATTTAGAGATTTTTATATGTTAGACAGCATGCTGCTGATTACCACTGACACTGGGAAGGCAGAGTTATCAGGAGAAGAATTGGTGGTTTCTCACTATTTCTGCACTATTTAGCTGCTGTTCAATTAATCAGGAGGGACTTAGTCAGCTTCATTAAAGTTGGCCTGGGAGAGGAAAAAATAATGCTCCCTTGGAGAACTCTCAGCATTAGGGCTTAAGAATTAAGTGCTTTCTGTTGCTGGTGAGGAAAATAGCTGCAGAAATTAGGGCAGAGTCTTCACTCTTCCATAGTATACAATATTCTAAATGTACTACATTGAGAAGCACTGCAAATTTCCCTAAATTTTTGGCATCCATCTGTTGGAACAGAGGGAAATAGGACTTGAACATCTGGAGTGGGATATGAAGGGTATGAGGAATCACTCTCTAGCTCAAAACCTCAGCGGAAACCGTATCATATACGCATAAGGCCTCTAGACAATTACTAACAGCTTAGACACAAAATAACATTACACCTTTATGAGGATCAAAAGATCTTGTCTCGCACTAATCTCCTAATATCAGACAGCGTGAAAAACTCCAGGAACATCAGCCTGTTTAAAACCTGCCCGAGTTTATATTTCAGACCCTGTTGTTCTGCGAATAATCCTCCCCTGTGATTTACAAATAAATGGGGAAGGTTCCTGGCTGCTGTGCCCGGGAGGAAGCCCACAGTGTCTGGGCTCACAGCTTTTGGGGTGGAATATCCCAGACACACGAAATGCTCCCCACGGGTGATTAATTCACCGGGGTGCTGTTGTGGGGCCTTCCACAGGCTGGAATATCTGCATTTCCCACAGACGCAGCGGCAGGCACTGTTCCTGTGGCAGGAGACAAACGTGAGTGCCATCCCCTTTGCACAGGCTCGTTGCCCCCCGATTCACTGCTGCAGGGAAGGCTTTGTCACCACCACACGCCCTCTCCCCGGCAAAAATACCTGCAAAAGGCTACATTTTGGAAGGTGGCCGTGGCACCAGTGCCTTGTGGACGTCATTTCACACCCACAGAGAGTGAGGCAGCATGGTCCAAACGAGCCTTCCATGGATTTCTTAATGTGAGAAGCAAAAGACGAATATTTCCTATACGAATACCCATGTGAATAGAAGTTCATCTATTCTGCTAGGTAGGGCAGGGCACATTAGCAAGGCCCAGGTAGCTTTCTTGGCATCAGTGCTGCAAGGGCAGTCCTGGGAGAGCTGTAGGATTGAGGATCTTTGGATGTGCTCCCTGTTGTGCCCATTGGATCAGTGGCAAAAAGATAGGGCACAGCCACATTTCTGACCACCCTCCCTGCCCCATGCTGCCTCTTCCTGCAGGTGTGTCCTGAGGCCCAAAGAGCCACCAATACACCACGATGTATAATCCCTTCCTTTCGCAGCACACAGACTGGAATTCCTGGTCATCCCACTGGAAAGAAAAGGGTAGAAAGTGGGACTTTATAGAGTTTTCCCCTTCCTCTCTCACTGAAAGAGCTGTGCAAACACTCCGTTAAACTCCATGGAAGTCCTCAAGGAAAAGCATGTTAAAGGCTATATATTTATTTTGAGGATCAACTTTCTGAAGCTAAAAATCAGATTCAGAAATTATCTTTATCAGCACAGGTCCTCTAGAAACTTCCTGGAGTATAATAGGTTTTAGAGAACATCAAAGATGCCAGTCACTGACCCCCCCAAGCTTGAGTGTGAGATGCTGACTTTACTCTCTAGAAATATTCTTTAAACTTCTAATAAAAAAGTAGTTTCCTAAGTACAGCCTACTCATTTAAGTTGCTTAGGAAAAAAAAAAAGAAAAATTAAAAAAAAATCAGCAGTTTTTTCTCTCCCTATAGTCCCATCACTATATTTTTAGGCTGCAAAGCCAAGAAATTGATTTTTTTTTTTTTCCCTACTGATACTTATTGTCTTTTATGGCTGCAGAAGATTTTAGACCAGGAATATGAAGCTTACAGATGGCTCAAACCTGGCTTGTGCAATAGATAAAGTGGGAATCTGTTATAATGATCCACCTGGACATGCTCCCATTTTCTGATCACTGAATTTGAATCTATTAATCTTGCAGACACTTCCAGCATGCCCATCACCATGAAATAAAGCTGAGAAACTGCTCAGCTATATGTCTGTAAGGATTCATGCTCCTGCTCTTGCCTGAACTGCTGTTACATATATGGCTTATAAAGTGCTTTTTTTCTCCAAGGAATACTACATGTTGACCATAAAACAACATATGTCCTCACTCGTGTGTGTGTACAAGAGCAAAACCTGTATTCCAGAAAGGACAAGCCATATTTTCCAATAATTTTGGTGCCAAAGCAGATCAGTCAATTTCTAATTAACTCTAATTGGCTTCCTCATATGCTTTTAAATTATTTACCTGGAGGTGACAGGTGCTCAAAAGCACCAAGTATTTCCTCCATACTTTGTAATTGTTAAGCAGTATGTTTGATTAAAAATAATCACCCACCACTTGTCACTTAGAACCAAAAGCCTCATTGACCTAAACAGATGCAGACCACATGTTTCACAATCACCAAGAAACAGAGTCAAGGTCTATGTAGTAGAATGTTCAGTGGGTAACACATGGGGGGAAAAAAAAAAGAGAGAGAAAAGAGAAAAAAACATTGCAAAAATATGTGGGACAGCATTGGAGGAGGAATTAACCCATCTTGAAAGACATTGGCTCAGCAATCTCCATCGTGGGTGATCAGGGCATGTCATGTCTCTGCTGGCTGGACCCACTAAGGCCTTCTCTCCAAGCCAAAATCCTTTAGGAACCTCAACCCCAGAGCTCCCAGCATTTATCGTCGGCATTGTGGCACCCAAGGACAGACAAACACAAAGGTGCAGGGCTGCCTCACCTCCCTCCTGCTGAGGAAAGCAGCACCTCACAGCTCACCTTGAAATGGAGTTTCTCTTCTGTTCAGGGCCCCAAGAAATTGGAGGTATTTATCCTCCCGGCTGCCATCTGCTCCTGGAAGGAACGGTACAGGAACAGGGAGGGCAGAGCAGTTCGTGCTTAATTTGTGGCTCTGGACACTTCCTGCCTAGAGCCAAGGGAGCACAAAAACGCAGTAGACAGGAGGCTTAATTTATAGCCACAAAATTGGGCACGTTGGGAGAAGGCTCAAGCACCACAAGCAGCTAGTGCAGGCAAGCAGCAGCCAGAGAAGGTGTGCTGTTAAAGTATTTTTCATCTGAAATGTCTTTAAATCACACTGCTGCATCCCTACCCAGGCTGCAGAGGAGAGACGGAGATGCAGGCTGAAGTGGGCACCGAATTGGAAAGTGTTCATGGACTGATTTGAGAGTAACTTCATCCATGAGGACAGTTTAGAGAAAATGTGTTATTAAAGTACTTTATTTCCATTTAGAGACTCACACAGGCATACACAGACAGTAGGTGGTGACAGCTGCTACCAGAACCATTTGTTATCTTACTTCTGTTCAGCTTTTGACAGTGTGAAATGAATATAAATGCTGAAAAGCTTTACAGAGGTGAACCAAACAATAAAAAGTAGGGGGGAATGAATTCTGGTTAGGTTACTTTAGGGAAGAGCTTTATTTCTGTTTATTCCTGAGGCATGGATGTGTGCTGTGTTTCTAATGCTCACAATTCTGTTGAGAGGATTCTTGGTGGAATTTACCAAATCCACACCATCCTGAGACGGTGAGAGCTGGCCTTGCAGCTAACTTTAATATCATTCCCAGAAATGGCATGAAAATAAGGCTTCAGCAAATTATTGCTTTTCCCTAATAATCTGTCCATCAAAATGGAGTGAACCTTTCACATAGTTTGCCTTAATAAAAGTGCTGGTGAGATATCTCTCTGTTTGGACTTAGCAGGAGCAAATCTCTTGGCATCAAAAGGATTAAATTAGTTGGCCCGAAATTATATTGCTTTTTCCAGGCAATCGTGACAGCTCTCAGAATCTTGCTACAATATACTCACATCACACCAGCTGACAGTTGCCTCTGAAAAAAACCCATTCATTTTGGCCAGCTCCTCCTGTGAACACCATCAACAGACTGACGCTCCTGTTTCGGAGTCCAATAGGCATTTTGAGCTACACCCCTATCGAGAGGAGGTCCTGGTATCAGCTTTGGCTTTTGTCTGGTTGTTTGGTTCCCACACGGAATTTTTACACCATTCTCGCTTTGGTTGCAGCTTGGATGGACTGACAAATTTAGTCTTACAAGGGCAATCTATAAAGGAGATTTCGGTCTGTTGTACAGAATATAAAGTTCCTCAAACTATTGTAGTATATTGATTGCACAATATATGTTTCATTAGAGCTTTGGGGTATTTTTTTGGTTGTGGTTTTTTTTTGCTTCTATGACTACTCCTCTCACCCTGACAGTACTGACATAAAGCAATACTCCATAAAATAGGGATTGGTAACAAGAGGCACAGATTTATAGCACAGCACACAGATTAAGCTGAAGTCAAAAAGAGATATTTTCCTAAAACCTTTGTCCCTGATTTAATGCTTCTAAAGCAAATTTTTTACTGTGTGAGAAAGACCTCTAAGTTTGCGCGGGGGGGGGAGGTAAAACCTTGGTCTTAAGTTGGGCCAATAAAACAGGAATGACTCGGGCTTAGGAGTGCTGCAGGGAACATCGTTAGCTTCTGTGGGAGGGAAAGATTCACGTCAAGTTTATTTTTATAAAGCAGCATCCACCTAGAAATGAGCACAAACTCAAACGCTATATCCCCTGAATTTGGTGGGCACTCGAAATCTCATTTTTGCAGAGAGCTCTTGATTCCAAAAAGGGCAGGAACAGTGACAGATAGGCAAAACCTCTCAGCCTTTGGGGAGCACAAAATTGGGGTTTCAACTTCTCTAACATTCTGCCAGCCCACCCGGTCACCAAATCCCTTCCACGTACCTCTGCTGCCTGCAAGAAGGCTGCTTGTAGCTGAAGGAGGGATTTAAGCCTGGACACAGACAGGACTGAAGATAAACCCAAAGGCCATGTATGAGCCCCAGCAGGGCTCTCAGTGAGGGCAGGCAGCCTGTTAAACTCACCTGGTAAAGTCAATCCTCACCAGATCCACGCTTTTCTGGAAAGCAATGGCTTTCTGAATAGAAATAGGGATCATTTCTCATAACTTAGCATATCTGAGGTGTAGCTGGCTCTCAGCCAGTACTGTGTAACCAATAATATGCCCAAGATAGCAAATGTGTCTTGCACACACATTATTATTACAAAATCCAGTGCTAACTCTGCACAGAGAAGCTAATATGCCAAAAATATCATACGTATATATTATTTGAATTATCCATTGCAGAGCACACTGCAGGAAGGCTAGTAAATTCAGTTCCTCTCACCTGCCATCTGCATTCATATTTAGGAGTGAATTATATGTTTTCAATATGTTTTCTAGCAGGTTATTTACACAAATCTCATTAAGAATAAAGACAGGGGGTTTATATACAATTCCTGATCTGCTGACTGAAATTGCACACCAAGATGTCAGTGTGACTTTGAACAGAGGCTGGAAAGCTCTGCTGCATGAAATCACATCACTGAGAGAAAATCCTCACGCTTCTTACTCTCCATCCTGACGTTTCTTTCCCTCTCTCCACTGAAACAAAACCACCATTAACTGGTTCTTTGTTATGCCGCTTTCCTGCGGGATTTTTGGTAGTGCCTAATAGTGCTAAGGGCTGGATTGCAGTTCAATATACAAAAAGCAGTTTGTTTTCAGCCCCGTGTGAAGCTCCCTATCAGGTTTTGAAAGTAATTTTCAGGAGTAGCCTTCCTTAGCAGACATTTTCTGGGATGCAGTCGGTGCTCAACTTGCCAGGTGCCTGATGTGCGATGCGGTGACGTTACCAGGCCGATTGCTTGGATGGCTCTGGAGTGAAGGCATCTGGTTGGGACTGTTGGCTGCTAGAAGAAAAGGTGCTAATTAAGTATTTCTTGCCTTTTCAGGTTTGTCCCTCTGATTAACCACTTTAAAAATCACTCCAGGGAAAGCCACACAGTCATCTTTAAAACAGAGAGGCATGATTAAACATTCCATTGCTAACAAAAAAAAAATTGTAAAGGAAAAGGAAAGCAGCTCCAGGAAGGCTGGCAGGTTATTGGTGTGTTGAAACTAGCTCTTAACCCCTTCAGCCTGGCAGGGGAAAGCCTGAGTCATCTTATGGCTGTTGCCAGAGGATCCCATTGCCACACTCAATTTGACCAAATTTACTCGTTTTCCCAAGCTAATTTTGCTATCAAAATGTATCTATAGCCACACCCATAGACAGATATCTATTGGCACTTTGTTCTTCAAGGAAACCCCATACACCAAACCTGTAGCAGTGATCAGTGAACTGCTCCCATTGCCAGTTTCTGACATTTGATCCTTTCACCTCATTTTCAGTGAAAATAGTTCCAATGTGTCAACCTACAGATCACCAGAGCTCTAAATTTATTCTTCCAAATCACACATAAGAAAGCTACCTTAATGATCAGCATTTCCACTGGTCTTTCACCAAAGCCATGGTGGGTTTGAGAGATCTTTTCCTCTCTTTCTTATTAACTAATGCCTGTGTGATCTCTACTCATAAAATTTCCCTGCTTGCTGCTGCCAAAATTAAATCCATAATACCTCAACAAAATCTATGCTGAGGTCACAGGGTTACAGACGTGTTCTGTGACATCTGACAAAGTACTTTATCACAGGTATTTATACAACTGTGGTTTCAGCAGTATGTTTTTAGGGTCCTAAACACCTCAAGAGAAACCTCCTTTATCAGTGAAAGTTTAACATAATTAGAGTCAGTTCACCACTAATACAAAAATTCCAGGTGAAGTTTTCATTCCTCACGTTTCATTTATATACTGGGTAACTCTTCGAATGTTCTTCTAAATGGTCTGCAGCAATTTCCTAAAGGAGGCATGTACACAAAACTTGCACAGTGACCCCTGGCTGTAACAAGAGCCCCTTTTTAAAATTAAATTATTTCTGAAAAAATATTCCTACCAATTGTGTGGGGTACTCTTAGGTGGATTGAGTTTGAAAGTAAAAAATGTTGTTAGGTTTGCTAGCTGTGGTAAAAATGTACATAAAATGTTAGATTTCAGGTTATTAACCCCAGATTGGCTGTAAACCTTCAAATGTTTGTTTGCTTCAATTTCATAGCCTCTGCAAGCTTTAAGATTTCTGCAGACCAAAAGTCTTAACTAAGACGTACCTGCAAATTTCCAAGTTTGGAATTAAAATAAAATTCTGTAAGATAACTCTGGGAAAAGAAACCCTTGATGGCACAAAATGGAGCTGCCTCTCCAAGCCCACAGCTAAATTTGACTGTCCCTGTGACAAGGCCTTAAGGTATTCAGAGGAGTGTGATGGAGATGTTTTCACCTTTTGATTAAAGCACTCCAAACTACCAAAAGCACTTTCTAACTTCAAAGTTAGCTGGACAGCAGACTACAGCAAGGTAAAAGCAGGTTGGTTCTGCTAGGTGAAACATGGAAACTGCAAACAAATCTCCTTCCTGTTCATTATGTCTGTACATGCCTTTCTTCTTCCCTTGCTCTCAGTCCAGCGGCGTTTCCCACAGTTACAATCTATATTAGCAGAGTTTCCTTTGGATCCACAGGAAATTTTCCTTTTTGTCTTCCCCTTTGACACTCAGTTTTGAGTCTTTCCACAACTCTTCTCCATATCCCCACCTGTGCTGCCAGACCCAGCTTGCTTTCTCCTTCCTGCCCAATTCTTCCCTGGGAGAGGGAAGCTCATTCCCCAAATGAGCTTTTTCAGGTGCTTCCTGGCACTCTTTGCCTCACCCCCCAAAAACACTCAGTCAGACTCAATATTTAGTGTCAGACTGGACAATGCCAGGGAACAGGCCTTTCCCTGCTGCATAGCCAAGTCCTTTTATCAGAAAGGCCAGGAAAATGCAGTGGTGGGTGGTGAGACACACACACAGAGAGCATCATCTCCAGCAGACCTTGGACAATGGTGCTGTGCAGAGATGGTTCACCCAACAGAAGCCTTTTCCAGTGGTGTCTGTATTGCTGCCAAAGCAGTCCTTGCAGCAGTGAGCAGGCTGAATTGTGCATCTCACTAATACCAGACACTTGCACCACTTTGTATATCTGTGACTTTTCTGCTTGGTACAGAAGGAACTGTTTGTACAAAATTAAGTTGGATCTTGGGGCATGTTGCTTTGTTTGTCTGAAACTAGTGCAGAGATCAATTCCACACTGATCTACTGTGGATATGCTGGACAAAAATCAGGAGAGAGATTGGGATATAAAAAGTATGCAGCTTAGATGGTCCCAAACAGAGGCACAACCCTTTAAAATATTACTTTGATTTTGTGAGATTAAAGATTGAGTTATTATAAGTTTCTTTGAACTCTTACTCTGAGATGTCTTAGAGAAGACCTGACAGAACCCAATTTTCACTGTATTTATACATATTTTCTGGATCCTTATCTGTTCAGATACGGTTCAGAGAGACTCATGTCTTGGTTTTTGTCAGAGATAACTGAGGGGTTACACAGGTCTAAACATAATTCTTCATATCAGCACTAAGGCTCGAGGAAACTCTGAATTGCAGCACTTTATACTGAAGGGATCCCTAAATGATTCTTTTCTTCTCACAATCATTTGAGAACTTGAAAGTCCAGGGAGTAGCCTCAAATCTCTCATTCCCATAAATTTAACAGAGGTCACAGCATGGCCAATTCAGCTGAAAAGTGTTATTACAGAAAAACTTGATGATACTTTTATGTTCACTGATGTGAACATAATTCTCTGGGTCTTTTAGCTACATATAGCCTGCCTTATCCACAGAGACACTTCAGCAGATATATATGGTACCATGAGCAAAGTTAAAGTGATGAATATTCTGATTTATAACTTCTACTGATAACAAGAAGATAGAAAATCTTAAAAATATGGGTGTTATTACACACACTGTGTAACTTCACTCAGCAGATAAGGGATGGGAAAGAAGAAATATTTATCACACCTGAACTGGGGGGACACTTCCTTGGATGACCCTTGTTGCCTGTAAAGAATGGAGCTGATCTCTCTAACCAATGGACAAAAATCTTAAAGATAGGGTTAGCTCTGTAGGTGCCAAGTGTGGATAAGAATCTATAATCTTTTGAGGTTTAAGGACCACACACAAGGAGAAAAATGCATATATTTAAGAACTTTTTTTTTCCTGACAGATTTAATCATCTAAAGAGATCTGAACCTGCTGAGTTGACATTGCACCTCCTAAAGATCAGCCACTGGATTTTAACTACGTAGGCACAAGAAAGTCATTATTATAACTAAAATGAACTCATTAGGGATGAGGAGCTGGACAAACAGGCAGGATGCTCCCCCTTCCACTTTAAAGCTGTGGTGAGGGGCAAAGCAGATCCAAGAGAGAGTCCTTGGTAATACCCTGCCTAAAGCAGAGGCTGCCTTCGTCCACCTCGGGCTCCAGGTCCTCAGCACTGGCCTCAGTGTGATCCAAGAGTTTAAGCACACAGCCCAGATAAATATTACTTTGTTAATCTTCATTAGAAATCTACTTTTAAAGCTGATTCGCAGTGAAGTCACTTAGTCAGATGAAATCATTGCACACTAAACAATCCTGTTAGGGATGCTTATCCAAGCAAAGGGCGTTCAATTGCATTTCCATTAGCAGCACTATATGGTTATTGTCCTTAAAGACAGGGCTCTTAGACTTAATCTATTTTCTTAGGGTTGAATTTTCTCAAGAACTAAAAGTTAATTTTTACTACTTTCTGGCAATACAAAATCAGGTTGCCTGCAGATCAATAAAACAGATTTGAGGACTGAAAGCGGTCCTGCCCAGTTTCACAGCTCTACCAGTGCTGAGAGCTCCTTGAAATTTTCAGGAGTTCTGGATTATCCAAGTCTAATGATGCACATTATTAAATAGAACATTATTTAATGAGAAAGTCACCGGCTGTGGTGAGCAGCAGGTGGTTCATCTATCAGGAGAAGAGTATTTTTTTGAAACAGAAAATATGATGTTTCTCTCTGTTAAATTCTGTACAGCTCAAGAAGATAGGAAAGATGCTTGATCTCATCTTTTTTACTTTTTGTAGCAGTTTTCTGGAAGGACAAGTCCTCCCATTAAATGTGGGGGAGATTTTTTGCTTTCCTTGCCTTGTATCACTCTCTGCCTTCCTACCTGTGGGACTAAGGCAGAGTTCACCAGAGGCTTACTGAAGCAAGTCAATAGCTCTGACTCCTCCTTCAACCTCGACCTGAAGACAGCCAGAGATTTGGGGAGCCTGAACTTGAGCCTTAATTTTTGAAAATAGGAAAGAAACTATATCTTTCCCCAACAGTGGTATTTAGTTTTTAGTATACTCTCTGCTTTCTTGTCTATCTCCCCCAGGAAGATGACACCACACTTTGTGTTGTGTTCCCATATATTTGCACTGATTTCTGTGGTTAACTTTAGTTAAAGCCAGGGTATATTTTACTTCGGTTTTCTCCATTTGTCATTCACAAAAAGTGTTTCTACCTAACAAATAATATCAGTATATGGTGGTTTTGTTTCTCTTACAGATATGCACTGAAGGCATTGCTGTAGATGATCCCTTGAAGACACCTCCAAAAGATGTTTCCACTACTGCCCCTGATATTGAGACAGAGTTTCTAATCTGCTGCTTAAAAACTAGGGAAGCCTGGCATTGCCCTGAATCATTCACACAAGTGAAAATAAATATTGATTTGATACACTGCTAAGGTTGAAAGCAAAAATTAAGCAAAGACTGTGAATAAATCTTGTGCAGGAGGAATCAGTCTAATAATGAGAAAAGAGGAATCAATAAAACACGGCTTTCACATGGCACTGGTGTTTAGATTGGACTAATTCTGAGAATTTGAGACATTCAGCCACAATAGCCATGTGTACATTACTGCCCTGATAATGCAGAGGGTAAGAATATTGCAGGGAAGTCACATCCATAGTTCATGGCACTCTTAAGACTGAATTTAGACAAATATAAACATGCTCAGCCTTACATGACAGTAACAATATTATGAGCACTTGATTCTTTTCAAGCCAGATTAGGTCAGGGATGGCTTCAAATTATTTCCATTGCATAATCCCTCGTGGGCTCGCTTGTGATCCACGTCAAAGACCAGCACCACCAGCAGTGCATGAAGAAGCCAGAAACAAAACTTGCACATGGTGGAGATAAAATTCCCATTAGTTTCAGATGAGCTGGGATTTCTCTGGGTTTGTGCTGCCTTCAGTCAGCACTCGGGCACAGCGAGAGGTTCTGTGGAGCGCGCGCTCGCCGCGCCAGCGACGCTTCACTGCTGAGGGCTCCGCTCATCTTTTCCCTGGTTTGAGATGTATTAGGATGGACACTGCAATTACTGCAGGGTGAGGGTTCCTTGAAACAATCACCTCAAATGAATGCAGCTACGGGAGCGCAGTTACAGCGGGAGAGGAGGCTCGTGCTGCTGCCAGAGGGGAAGGATAACGCGCGCTGTGGGAATGCCGTGGAGGCAGCGGGTTCATTGGGCTACACACACAGCCATGGGTTGCCTGAGCATCCTGGCTCAGTGACAAGGTCTTCAGCTCCCATCCCCAGCCCTTTCCCAAGCAGATTTGGTCTGGAAAGCCATGCCTGCCTACACACATTGTGGGTGTGCATCCTTCAGACTATTCCCGAGTACCATTCTGGGCTGGCAGCCTGAATGCCCAGGATTACCTGGAAAACAACAAGAACTTGAAAAAAATGGACTCCTCATGCAAATTAAAAGCCTACCATGTTTTTTCATGGCTTCTCAAAGAAAAGAAAGAAAAAAATATATAAAATTTGACTGGACTCCCAATTTGGGGGAAAATTATAAGTACTGCTCTCTTAGTCTAACTGTGAATTCCAAGAACACTAAAATGCAAAAGCTATTTGGACAGTTCAAATATAAATGGAACAGGAAATATATTTTTTTACCTCATCTAATTTATCTTAATTTCAAAATAGTAACATGTTTTGAGCCCAGTGCTACAGAAACTAAAGCTTATTCAGACATGCTCTGGTTTCTATTGTCTTAAAACAGAAACCCCTGATGTACAGAGAAAATAAATGCAGTCAGATTGAAATCCCTGGAAAACTGAAGGAGGGAAACATTTTTCACTTTTTTCTTAAATATAATCACACCAATTTTTTCTTATCTCCTTTAGTTACATAGCACAAAGAAAAGTGGCAGTCAGTAATGCTTATTTCTGATACAATTAATTTAATAACTTGAATAATGGGAATAAATCTATTGACCATAATGGGGACATTGTAGAATGAAGGAACTGATACAGTACTACACCAGTAAAGAATATTCTGAGACATAATTAACATAGACAAAACTTGAAATACAATCAATAGCTATAATTTTTTTAAAAGAACAAATAAATTACTCTGAGCTGTCCTGCTAAAAATAGCTTCCTGCCATCAGTTAACTAGTGCATATAGAATTTTTATTCCCATTGAGTTTTTGTGTCATCACCACATTGTAATGGTTTGCTGGTAATCCTTTGGCGTTAATCATGAATCCAAATTAAAATATTCATTCCTGCATTTATTTGCATTTACTGAACTATTCTTTCTTTAATTTCATGTAAATTTCACAGCTCCTGCATTCATTTCTGAAGCCCCATTAGCAAAAAATCAGCTTTAATATTCTCACACATGGTTGTATCAAATACATAGAAGTGGGTTTTGCTAGGGAGAAATCTTAAAATATCACAACTAGAGAAACAGAGAAAATAGAAGAAAAATTCAAGGAGTTCCGTTTTAAAGTGTTGAAGAACAGGCATCTGCAGGGAATAGCTTTCCCATTCTTAAGAAAGGAAAGAAAGAAAAGGAAGTACAATTTACATCATCAACTTTAGATCCTGTATGAGAAGCCAAGACTGGGTCCTCCTAAAAAGTAGAAATTGTATTCTCTGGTTTCTTAATATTCAAAGCTGCCTTTAACGTCACTGACACAATTGAGGACACTGGCTGGGTTCTGATCATTTTTCAGGCTGATACAAAAGATTTACCCTTTGCGATCAAAAACTATTAAAACCACTTCTCATCCATCACAGCTCTGAGCAAACATGCCATGGATTTACCTCACCCAGCAACATTTGCTGTAACCTACCTGACCAGCACTTTTCATCATAAGATAGCCATCAAAATAATACCTAACTTGCAGTCTGAAGCCATAAAATGAATCACACGATATTTACGTGCCCTGTGGTCCTTTTGGCCCAGGCATTATGGCATACCAGGGTTTAATGATCTTAATAACCCCATATGGCTTGCTGAGAAATTAGATTTTCCCTTTGGTTGCAGAAGGCAATTTTCAATTACAGCAGATGGCAAAACAGTGAAGGTCTGAGAAGTCAAGAACTGACTAAGAAACCTCAGATTAGTACTTAGGCCTTATGTTGCTCAGCCTAATAATGTCAGTGGTTGAATTTTTGCCCCAAATGAAAACAGTCTCGAAGCAGAGCACGGCATTTCAGCAGAGCAGTCCCCCAGTTACTCTTGCTCTTCAGAGGGCCAGGCCCAACAGGCACCTATAAAGCCACAGCTGCATATGGAAAAACAACCCTTGGTGTATCACATCCACAGCTCAGCAACCATTAACGTTCAATTTTATTTTAAGTCGGAGAGAGCCATGCCAAACTCCAGGACAACTGAAGATGGAGATCCTTAAAGACATGATATAAGTAACTTTTTCAATGAGATTCTATATCACCTTACAGTTTCTTTGTTTCTTTTGCTTTTTCACCCTCCAAGCAAGATAAAATAAATCTGCATTGAGAGGCTGTGACTTGCTGTTTGAACCTTTCTGTTGCAAAGGTGCTCTTTGCCACTGCACGTGGTCCCCATGGCACACAGGGGGCTCCTCTGGAAATCAGCTCCTCAGCAGGGGAAAGAGGCTGCTCACCAGAGGCTGGAAAGTCACACCTGTTCCCAGGTGGATTGCTCTCATGCCATAGGAAGCCCAGGACTGGTGGTGGGAAGTGCATTGGGAAGTGCCATGTGGAAGGATGTTTGTGCCCTGCCTCCTACCAGAGCACCCCTGGACTTCGTTCCCTGCCCTCCTTCCCTTAGTCTGGAAATTGTGGATGTGAGGGTTGAGGAGAGGAAGAGGAAGCAGACTTTACAGCACATTTCTTCAATATTATCTCTAGGCAATGCCTGAAAAATATGTTCATGCTAATGAGGAGTGTTTTACGGAGCTTTTCAAGATCTTTGGGGGTTAGGAAGGATTTTCCTGTGTCCTTGCAGACTCTGCTCCCCAGCACGATCCACTGCCAGTTCCCTCCCTCCCCTCCCAGAAAGGCTGTGCACAGAGAATGCAATAAATCTGCAAAGCTTTTTCTGCTGTGCCTTTTTATGTGTTCAGGGGAAGGCAGGGCTCTCTAATGCCTCTTGCACAATTCATAGGGAGACACATGAAGTAGAAAATAGCACCTCTGTTAAGCAGTACACGATTGCTTTGGTGATGAGTTAACAGAGGGAATCTCTTATGGAGGCACAGTCGGGGGGGGAGATCTAAAAGAGCTGAAGGCTCACAGATTTACTTCTAAACCCTCTGCATTTTTCCCTGTGACTTTTCAAACACTTACAAAAGGTTTAAAATAATTAATAATGGTCAAGCTTTATGCAGTATCTGTCAGAAGAAAAGACATCTCCAAAGACATCTGATCTTGGCCAGTGTATTATACACTGGATCAGCCAGGACCCTTTAACCCAGATTATTCAGAACTCTCAGACTAAAAATTCAATATTCAGCTGCTACTTCATTCCCTAGCTTCCTTATTTTGCACCTTTAAAATAGGACTATATTAAAGTAACTTGAGAATGGAATTCTAGTGAAATATTAAATAATCAAAAATAAATAATGCAATGATGGGATGATGCAGTCAGTGGGCATTAAAATGGAGGCAGAAGAGAAGAGCTCTAGAAGAACAAAGATTTTTAGGCTGAAATAGAAAAACAAGAAATGTGATGACTGATACTTCTAATCTGTGGGAAGTCTGTAGAGCAATGTATACTTTACTCTAAACTACTCCCCTAATCTCTTTACCTCTTCAGAAAAGGGAATAAAAAGAAAGAGAAGAATTAGCAGCACCAAATTACTTCAGCAATTGCATTAGGCATATTGCAATATACATAATAGATGAGATATTATTAATACAGAGATATTCCATTGAGATGCTCTGGATAATATAAACTAGAAGTACTCTTAAAAAATAATTCCTTCTCATGTAGCATTTCAAATGTCTCTATGTACTTCAATTTTTTATTATTTTTTAGATGAGCAGCATTTTCTCTGGATTCTGACTCTCAACTCTGACTCACATGTAATTTCCAGGTTGACATATCACTGACTATTTTATGGGCTGAGGCTTCCTCCACCGAGGTCAAAGGCTACATTCTCCTTGACTTTGATGATGCTGCACTGAAAAAAACATTTATCTACACAATGTGTGGTGGGATCCTATTAAGAAAAGGCACATTTGGAAAAAAAAAAAAAAGCCATGGAAAACATGCAATTCCTTGTAGAAAGAAAAGTCTAGCACCACTGAACATGACAGCTATCCTAATGGCATCAGAAAACTTGGTGGTACAGCTGGAAATCAAGTGGGAAACACATCATGCGAACAAGACAGGGAATGCAGAGCATCTCCACTTGTGCTAAGATGTTTTGGGAGCTTTGAAACAAGATATTTCTAAATATCTTTTTGTTCTGGACCAGAGAACATTCTCCTTTTTACCACCTTCACAGCTCAGGAATCGAGACCTGTATGGCACATTTATCTTATGCTTGCAATTCAAAGCAAATTGCTGCTGCAAAACCTTTTAGCATGGCAGTTATATTTCACTTCCCTGACAGAGAAAAGGCGTTGTGAGAAACCTTTTTTGGGAACACACACTTCCTCCCTTCCTGTCTGTTTAAATATGAAAACATCATGAGATGGTTTATTCTGTGCACTGACAGTCCTTGCCCGTAGATGCCATAACTGCATTTAATTCTGATGGGTTGTGCAAAAAAAAAAACCCCACAACACCAAAATCCAACTGCACAAAAACAATTCAGGCATCCTCCCTCAGTGTAAGAGGATTTGGTCCTCTTCCTTGATCCACCCAGGTTTGGTGGAAGCTTTTCTGCCCGTTTGGTTCAGCGATGATGACAATATTAAAAGGGATTCCGAGTGATTTATCAGATTACTGGAGAAGCTCGTTCTGGACTCTGCCAAATTTGCCTTGATGAGCAGCATTCCATACAGCTCCTCTTGTAAATACATCTACCAACAAATCCTGGCCCCTTTGTCCTATTTTTTTCCTCTTTTTTCTCTATAATCCAGATGTTATCTAACTTTGCGTATCACTTCTTTATAAGGAGTGGCCAGGGCAGGAAGAGAAGGGTGCTCCCACCTTCAGGGACCAGAGCACTCATGCAGGGGAACAAGGATCCAAGTGCAGAGCAGCATGGGCACAGTCACAGCCAGATACTGGGTGGCAACAGAAAGAAAATTCCCCACAGACCAATGTTTCTGGACCTGTCCAGGCACCAAGAGGTCGGAATCAAGCTTGGGAGAAAGGCCCTGCCTCCCTCACATGTCCCTTCAGGTGACTCTCCTCACCCATCTTCTCCCTTTTAGTTTCTAATGCCCAAAACCACCTCACTCTCGTCCTCTGGCAGAGAGAGCTTCTGCTTGCCTGCTCTCACAAGCCAACCAAACATTTCCAGCAGTTTGTTCCAGCAGGGAGGGTTTTTCCTCTTCAAGGTGTCGCCTTTGGTAAACTCTCACGCAGAGGAAGGATGCTCACAAGCTTTTGTTCATCCGAGACACATCCCTTTTAATTTCCTACAACAGGACCAGGAAGGGAGGTGGTTTAGAACACAAAGCTGGCTATTAGCAAGTGTACAACCACTTAAATAAAATCTCAACATCACTGCACATGCAAGTTGCAGGAAAATACCATGGGGTTGATGCCCGGCTACCGTAGGGTTCAGGACTTTGGCTGTCTCTAGTAGAGCTGAACTCTTAAACCAGCCCTGGGGATCACAGAGCAGAGCACAGCAGACTCAAACAGGTGTAAGACTGGAACTACACCACACATAATAAGCTGCCTGCCATAGAGATGAAACAGGGTAAAAGAAGAAAGTTGAGGCTCGGTGTAATTATGCATGATTTGTCAGGTTCATCCACAAGTATATAGAGGCTGGATAAGCAGCTGTACTGATTGACAGTGTTCACTGAAGATAAAAGCACTGTGTTAGTCTACAGCAGCTGCATGCATGGCTCTGCTGAGTGCTGGCTGACACATTACCTGCACTGACATTGTCTTTAAGGTGGTGAAGAGCAGCTCAGCAGCTGCATTTGTGCAGTCCCTCTGTGCCAGTGGCACATGGACGTGCAGCGCAGCACCCTGAAACACCCACCCACCCACCCCTGCAGCTCACAGCTCCCTGCAGAGGCACAGACTGCCTTAGCACTGCAGTTTTACTTCTGATAAATCCCCTAATTCCCCTCTAACAGTCAATTATAGCTGACTATTAAACCACACTGCATCTCAGGAAAGCACGGATAAGTAGGGAAAAGAAAAAGCTGCTGCTCTAGTTAAAGAAATAATTGCATGCACATCCATGAACCAGCTTTTACTCACAGTACTAGTAAGAAGAACTAGTTTATCTGCTCCAGTAGTGAAGTGCATTTTTTCACTTGTTTCATCTATAGAATCACCATTGATTTTTTCTCGGCCTGTAAAGGCCAAACACCAATGATGTGGCGGATTGGAGCACAGGCACTTCCTCAAATCAGTCAGATCAGAGTTAAACCCCTGTTGCGTTTGGGAAGGAATTTGACAGAGACTGTGCACCTCAGAGGAAAGGCAGTGTGATTTCCAGCACCCAGTTCTGATGCAGCAATCCAGGTTTCTCGCCACGCCTGTTCTCTTAGCGCTGGGCAGCAAAGATCGAAAGGAAAACTTGGAAAGAAGACTGCAGACTGACGTGTGTGTCTCTCTGATTTGCATACTCCAATTGCTGTGGTGGAGAGAGCTGATGCCTTCTTCCCCTCTCCTCACAGTTTGAAAGAAGATAATAGGACAAACACTGTATTATTTTTAAGAGAAGATGTCAAGATGAAAAAATGTAAACGTCAAAAGAGAGGCTGATATACGGCGTTACTTAAAGACTGTTTTGTTGAGAAAAACTGACCAGATGATTTACGAAAGGCTTTTAACAGGGCAGTCTTTGGATTACAGTGAAGATGAAAAATAAATGAAAATCTATTTCAAGTTTACTTTAGCCTAGTCATTTGACAGATGAGGGCAAAACCTGGCAAGAACACAAGTTTTAATCTTCAGATGTAGTGACTTTATTTGCAGTTTTGTCGATTAAAGTTTTCTCTGTGCAAAATGAGAGTTTTTCAGAACACTTTCAGATGCTTTCTGTTGAAACTACTTTTTTTTTTTCCCCCCACGTGAAGCTCCCATGAAAGGCACATGAGTAAAAAGACCAAAGATGCTTCTGCTCGTTGTGTAAAGCACATTGTCCTGTGTTGCCACCAGGGTGTCCACTACCTTCTTCCCTTCCCAATTCTCCTTTCAAGCCTCTCTCTTGAAACTCATCCCTCCTAATTAATTACTGGATTAACCAGCCTAGTATCAAGATGCTCATGGCTGGAGGTGGATCTTGGAGCATGGGCCCATTCTCAGTGTGCCCAGCCTGGCACATTTCTGCCTGGCCAGATGGGACCACCATCTGCTCCTACTTGAAGGAAAACTTCACGGAATTAGGGTTTTCCTCTTAACCTTTGTTTGTACAAGCCCTTTGCTTCCTCTTTTCATTCCTTTTGGTTTGCTTTTTGCCTTTTCACCAAAATCTCATGAAACACATCGGAGCCAGATTTAAAAGCCAAAGGGGCAGCTCCTCCCAGCTTTGGTGCTCCTCTGGCACTAAATGAGCCCTGCCCTGCACAGAGGCCACTGAGCTGGGGCTGCACTAGCACAGCAAAGGGCTCCTTTGTGGGAAAGCAGGGACACAGCAGAAATTATTTGGAGTGTACAGGCTACAGAGAGCATAGCAAAATCAATCCCAACACCAAGAGTCAAAGGTAGCCTTCTGCTGCTTGCTCAAGCTATTGGGGCGTGCTATGTTATTTTTCAGTACAGAATTTATAGATCGAGAGAAGCAGTGGATCTCCTCGAGACGAGTAAAAAAAAATAAAGATGGAAAAGTGGAGAGCTGATATCTAATTCTATGAAAATCTGCCACAGTTCTATATTTATTGTAAGCCTATCCCAGCACATCCTGCTCAAAGTCTTACAGAAAATGTGTTGCTAACTACCAGGAAATCATTGATTTTTAAATTTTTTTTTTCCCCTCACAGTGTTATTGCTTAGCTGTGGTAGAAGCCATAACTTGGAGAAGAGAGGTAAAATAAAAAAAATAATAATAATAAAAAAAGATCAATATTATCATTATCAACTGGTGACTACAGTTTACAGCAACAATAATCTCCTTTCCAACAGCTTGCAGAGGTACCAGTTGTCATCTACATAAAGTATTACTGTTTTGGTCAAATCATTAAATGCTGATATTATTTGGTGTTTTGGTCATTTTGATTAGGTTGATTTAAGTTTTGGTGACCACCAGTATTGTCCAAACTTCAGATCTAAGCCCTTGTTTGGCCAAGAGCTGCAGTGTTTGCTGTTGGCATTATCTTTCCATTACTGCTAGGAGTGATTCATTCCCTCATTAAAAGCAACTAATTTTTAACATCCTGTGCTGTTTCTTGCATTGTATATTAGTTGAGTATTTAGATGTGCCTCCAGTCACTGGGTTCTGTGCTTCCTCCAGCGATGCCTTAAGTTATGAGATCATTTGTCACTGGTTTTGCACACACACGCCTTCCTCCCAGGGAGGCAGCTCCTGCAGGGCAATGCTTTCTCTCACTACGTCTTTCTTGGCGTTTTTTTCACAAGTTGGACTGTGCAAGCACAATTCTGAGATGCTTCCTAGGTCCTATACCACGTTAGGGTGGTCTCCAGCACAACTGCATCTCCAGGGCACAGAGCTGCTCTGCTCAGAGTAAAGCTTTACTGTTCCAGAACAGAAATATCCCTATTTATCTAATTACTTGCAAATGTAACCATTCAGACCCTCAGGCCTTCTCCTGTGTGCCTTGGAGAAAACCTGCAGAGCTGATTTGATTCACAAGCCTACAGCATCTTGGAGATACTTTCAGGTTTTAACTTATTTTAAAAGCTCACAGTGCATGAGTGCTGAATACATAGAAGACAGGTATTGGTCTTCTAAAATGCACTGGGTGTTTCCATAGACAGGGATTTATAGCTGAATGTGTTTGCATATACATTTATATCATCATTTCAAGAAGATAAATTTAATAAGTGATTTGGTTAGGGAAGGGATTAACTCTGTGGTTATTAATATAATGAAATCATAAAGGAAGTAGATTTTTGTGCTAACATGATATTCAAAACTCTCAATGAAGAAATGAGCTGGTTTGCAAGGTTTCTTTCTAATAGAATGTAGTGTTAATCTTTTTGTTGATGTCCTAAGCTATCATTAAATACTTTATAAGACATGTAAGGATAAATAGCAAATTTTGCATCCTAGAACAGAGTCCATGTAGCTTTTCTCCAAGGACTGGGAGAAGTGCTGCTGACCAGAGAATCCAGTCACTTGTTGGAGATCTAACAAGTGGAACTAATTAGCTGTAGAAGGAGCTGTCACTCCTGCCCTCCCCTTGCTCCCATCAGAAGGCCACCCTGCCTGCCAATCTAACTGCTGAGCTTCTGCTATTTTTATCCTTCCATCTTCTTTCTTCTGATATTGACTTAAAGCCTGTAATTTGTTACACCTGGAACTGCATCTGTTAAAGTCAAGGTCTAAGAAACATGCCAAGGTCCACCCACGTAGAACCCATCACTTGTGCAGAAAGTATTTCAGAGTCTTCCAATTTAACATGAAACACGTTCAAGATGCACAGTTTCTCCAGGTAGGTGGATCATGCCACTCATGTTTGCAGAGGCAGGGCTGAACAACAGCTTGTGCTGTAGCAGTTTTGCTAATCTTATCTACAAGTTAAAACAATAGAGAATATTACCACAGGATTTTTTTTTCCCCCTAAAGCAATACATAAATCCCCAATGAAATTGCATTTATAATATAACCTCAATAAAAAATTTTAATAATGCTTGTTCTTATATCAGCTGTCGAGAGCGAGAGACCATATTGTATTTGAGACATAGTGTTGAGTTCTTTAGAATAAGTGCATACAGTGTGTGCCTTAAACTGTGACTATTAGTAGCTTTAGTAGCTTTTAACACATCCATCTCTCTTCCTTTTAAAAGGGAATTATTCTGAACCCAGCTTCTGTCCAGAATCACCTACACCAACTGCTTGCCTTTGGTGCTTACAAGACATTCTGAAGCTGCACTGCTTGTGGCTCTCAAATGGATTCTCGACATCCCTTTCATTCCAGCTCACAGTAGTAAGGAGATCATCTTAGATCCAGGCTTTTCCAAAATCAGTGGGAGTTTTGGGTTGGCTTTGTGTACATGATCCAATCCTCCCAGTTGTCATAACATGAATAATCCCAATTACACTCCTAGTTGTGATTAGGCAAATGCATGTAGGAGCATTCACTCACTCTTGAGCACGGGGGTGAGCTCTGATCAGATCCCCGGGCTGTGCTGGATGAAAGCTACATCCACACAAGCATCTTCCGCTTCCTTGTTTCCCTGTAACCCTGGGCAGAAGGTCAGATGTGCTCCAAATGGAGGAGGGGGAGGAGAAAAAAAATAAGAGACAAAAAAAGAAGGAAAAAATAATCAAGATCTCAGGGTACACCGTGTTATGCTGCAAAATTTAGCCTGTGTGCAGCTGAAGAGATTGCTGGTGTGAACGGGAACTGCTGGCAGGAGGAAAGCCTGCAAGAGGAAGCTCTGCTTGTGTGCTTCCACTGATGGTGCCAGAAAACTAAAAGTTTCACCGTGCAACAGAAGTTTTTAACCACTTAAGATGCTTAAGTGAAAGAGAAATGCATGAGGAAATGCAACGGTGCCTTGCTCTGTATCACCATTACTGCTCACATTAGACACTTGCAAGGGACAGTTCTGCTGAAGACCACAAGGTACATCACAAAATATTTCACAAATCATTAGGTAACTAATGGCAGAGCAGCCAGTGTAAATCAGGCAAGAGACTGAAAGGGTCACTTTGCTCATCCTTTAAGATGGATGCTGGTGGCACAGCTCTGAAGCTGCTAAAAGAGAAGCAAAACAGCACAGGGAGTGGAAGAAGACTTTATCCAGGCAGACAGGCAGAGTTGCAGAGAGGATTTGGGAACATGAACTTCAATTTTCTGTGTGGGACTTCTGCCAAAGACTCCAGGACAAGCACTTTGCCTTCAGCAGGACACACACTGAGATTATGTCAAAGTAATCTCCCCTGGCTTTCACTCATCAGTACAGGCAGAAGAAATCAGCTCCCCAAACAAGAAAACACTTTTTCTAGAGTTCTTAAGAAGTGCAATTTCGGACACACCTGGAATATTTAACTTGACCGTAAACCCACCCAGAACTTTTTTTTTTAAAATCTCAAAACACAGCTCACTTTTCAGACAAAGCTGTCTCAAACTAAAAAAGAAAAACATCTCCTTGAAAAACAATGAAGTGTTGTGATAGTTCCCAGATCTCCTTTTACATCTCACTGATAACAGTCTCTTCTTCCTGAAATCTTGTTGATGTGCTGATTCAGAGAGAAATTGTCATCCACTGTATTATCAACAGGTGAGGCTCACTGCTCAGCCAGATGTTCCAGAGCTGTGTTAGGAGCATATGTTGCTTTGTGACAGGTGGGGAATCCTGCCCAGGATGCTTTCAAACCTCCAAGTTCACCATTATCCCAACAGGCAAAGTGATAAAAGGGATTTGTTTGAGGTGCTGGGAAAGAAAGGAGGGTTTCGCCTTTAAATCGGGTCGAAGATTTTTAAAAATAGTAACAATAATAAAAGGGTTTTTTTTCAAAATACGCTTTCAAAAACTGAGCTTGCTTGAGAAGTAATACAAATAAATGGCCATATTGGAGAAGATGATATGAGCAGAGTAGGTGTTCATAAATACGATTTCAAAAATAAATATAAATTCGTGGTTGGTGTCACTGCGGATGAGGAATCAGTAAGTTTACTACATCAGCAGGCAGGAGGGAACACTGTCAGCCTTTTTTCCCCACACTGAGTAGCTTTCAGGAAAGTAGATGATTTTAAATGAGATTATGTATTTTGTAAAGGAGAGGAACATTCTGACAGACTGGCTCCGGTGTGGTTCCAAAAGCAGTGACTGTAGCAGCACTCAGAGTTTAGCCTAGTTTAACACAGTGTTATAGCAACTGTGCAGAGCTGCTTCTGCAGATTGTGTTAAACTAAGCTTAGCACTGCTTCTGTCATCTCTCTGGAGTCACTGGTCGTAGTCAAACCCCACTCGTGGTGCAGAGTGTGCTCATGGCACAGGGGGGCTCAGTTACACTTTCTGGAAATACAAACTTGGGGTTTGTTAGCAAAGGCCATCGTTTATTTCTGTTTGGTTTTTTTAATGGGAACATGGTCATTCTATTCCTTTTTCTGCTTTTAAGTATCCCTCACCTTCTCACCCCCCTCCTGTGATTTTTCAGTTATTGCACAGTGCATGAAAATCACCCAGAGCAGTGTATGGGTTTGTGAGCAGCAGTGGCTGGTTGTGAGCAGCTCAGCTTGGCACAAGCACCATGGATAATCACATTTAACTCAGCCTACCTATCAAGCTGATATCCCCTGAGATTTTGTCTCTGAAGACCTGCCAGACTGAATTCTCCAGTTCAGAGAAAGTCAGAGGTTAGAGAGGGGTCAACTGTAATTTAAGCATCTCTCAAGGTCCTCTGTGTGCAATTCTCACTGCACAGCCCAGGATCAGGAGAACAAGCACAGGAAGGAGCCTAAATGCAAGGAAGTCTGAATTAATGTCAGGAGTCTGATATCTGGAGGTTTTTTCAGCTGCACATGGATCCCTCTGGGATAGCACTGGGATGGGATGCCACCATGTAGAGTGCAGCCTACGGCTATTTGGCACTGCAAAGCGATCCCAGAAGCACCACTGTGGGGTCACAGCATCTGCAAGCAGTGAATTCCAGAGTGCTGCCACCACCTTCCCCAAGGTGTCACTTAGTAAATATATTTCTCCTCTTTTGGTATCTCTGATGCTGGAAGACTGCTCTGGACAGGAAAGATTTAAACCTCAGCAGGGAGAAAACCCATTTCAGTGGAAAGACCATCTTGGTCCTTGAACAAATGGGCATAAATGGGTTGTATATAAATTAAATCTGGAAGTTACCACGAGGTTTTAGGCATTAGAAGGCATTGAGCCTTAGGATCAGCCTCCAACAGCAGCAAGTGTCCTGCCAAAGAACACATTGCCACAGCTGATCAAAAAATCCTTCAATAACCAAAATTGAAGGATCAGAAAAAGTTTCTGGGCTCACTTCAATCCTAAAACCAAGAAAATGCTCTTGGAGAAGGCCAAGGGGAACTCAACCTTTCTGGCAATGTAAGGACACTATTCCTGGAGGTTTTCAGAAATGACTGGATGTGGCACTCAGTGCCCTGGTCTGGTTGACGAGGTGGTGATCAAGGGTTGGACTCAATGATCTCAGAGATCCTTTCCAACCTAAATGATTCTGTGCCTGTTGCCCTAGGGAGAGGTAAGGGACATGTAAGTGCCAGGGGATGTGCCACAGAGGAACCTCAGAGGTCCACGCTGTCTCTAAGGACAGAGCAGACACACCACCCACACCGAGTGCCAAGGACAAGAGTCCTGGCAAAGGAACATGCCTCAGAGCCTCAAAGCTCCTGGAGGACGAGTTAGCAGAGCCTGTGTGTCCTTCAAGTCCCCAGACCCACAGGCTGTGATCTCACAGCTGCCTGTTACACATCCACAGGACAAGGTCCAACCAGGTGAGCAGTAAGGCATGAAAGCCATTTTTCTTCTTTACTCAAATAGTGCAGGCTGTTGCTGACACTGAATAGCCTTGGATCAGCAGTAAGGTGAAAATGTGCAACTTACAGGAAAATACAGCCACCTATTTCCTTTAAAACTGGAGGATTAAACCTCCAAGTACTGAGGCTATTTTGCCCCTTTTTCTCATTAAGCTGTGTAGTTCTTGTCTTTCTGCTAATCAAAACGCTGCGCTGATTTAACAGTGTCACTGTGTTCTGTGAAGAGCTTAAGATAGCTCTTTTATCACCAGTTAGAACACCAGTGACTTGAAATTAGTTGTATACATGTAGTGGAAAACAGACTGTCTGTCCCTCTGCCAGAACAAACAACTCATCTTCATCTGACTGCACAGAGTAGGGGTAAGCAATCCGTAAGGAGGAAGAAGTTTTAGGATCTTAATAGCTGTGGGATGGCTGACTCAGCTTTTTGACATTCTGGTTTTAAAAAAAAAAAAAAAAGAAAATCTAGACAATCCCATCAGCTGAAAAGCAAACCAGGTCTGCAAGCAGTAAACCTCAGCCCTCCATAAGAGTCCAGGTCTGTGTCCCCTTCTAGCCAGGCTTGAAAAGGTAGTGTGAGAAAGCAAAGTGAGTTATTTGGGTTAGTTTTTATGCCTGGGTTTGTTTTATGAAGCACACTGTTGTACTAAGGAGAGATGTGTAAATCCTTGGGGCTGGGGATACCAGCTGCCTGCCTCCTGCCCACACCTGCCTCTGTGCTACCTGCCTCTGCATCCTGCCAGGGCCACCTCTTGGGAAAACAGGGACATTTGTCTTCTGTCNGAAAATGTATGTTGCTATAGCAACAGACCTCCCACCCACCTGTGAACCCACAGAATCCCTCAGAGCTCTCCAACCCCACCACCGGGGAGGGTTCATTTTACACCATTATTTCAGGAGCTGCTGGGGTCAGAGCCCACTGACCACGTGGGGGTGGAGGCTGCACAGCAGTGATCCCAACACCCGGTGCCAGGTGGACATGTGGCCCAGGACTTTGAATGAAACAGGATCTGTGTTTCCCCCTGTGGAAAGGATCCAAGAGTTTCTGCTAGTTTGTGACCTCCATTCTCAGGAGAGCAGCACTTCATAAACCGGCTCTAGGAAAGCAGCTCTGTGAGTGCTGGGGTCAAGCAAAGCCCAAAGGAAAGCCCACGTGGCCTATTGTTTATTATGACACCAACATACAATGATAGTCCTTGTCCAAAATTTACCAAACATTATCTGTGTGCCACACACATTCTCCTTTATCACCTGAAACTGTCCAGGTGCCAAACAGCAGCCTGCTCAGAGGGTCCCATCAGAGGCAAGAGGAAACCTTCAACACTACTTTTTCCAAAGCCCCTGCCAGAAGTAAATCCCAACATTGACAGCACAAGGTCTGTCCCTAACCCAGGGAGCATGAGGTAGAAGGAGAAACAGGAGAGCAGAGCAAGTCCAGAACAACCATGGACCTCTGGATGTTTCACTGCATCTCTGTCACCAGCAGTTCACCCCAGCCATCCCATCCCTTCTCCGCACGGCTCCACTGTGAAGCCAACACTGGCACAGGTTCCTCCCACACCTCCTGGGATCTGTATCACACCCATCCTGACTAGTGCTTGTTTCCTACCAGGTCATGGAGAGCCCAAGGACTTGCTGTGCTTGGGGAGCTGTTTCCTTGATCACCCCCTGTCAGATTAAGAGTTTAAGATCACCCCCTCCTCATTTCCCAGTGCATCTCTCAGCTCACGTTTGGAAAGCAATTCCTGTGTCCTTACATGGCACTTGCTATTAAATGACAAACATTTGTTACGATTGCAGAGCAATCTCAATACCATGCAGAAAGTTGTTGCCTGCATGCAGCCATAGGACAGATAACAATAAATACAATAAATGTATTTTAAATACAGGGGCCATTTCCCTTGTGGGAAACTTATTTCTACTTTCTAACAATGGGCTAACGACCCAGAAACCTCAGCAAAGACAGCAAGTGTACCCCACTACCAACCTGGGAGGGTTTGGCAGGGCAGAAATGTTTTAGAGCAGCTTCCCAGTGCATTTAAGGCTCCCTGGTGAAGTATTCAAGAGGAACTTTTAGTCAAGTCCTCTGCAAGAATTAGCAGCATCAAAATGTTCCACATGTATTTATACATTTTGCCCCATTTTGGGGCTAGTCTACACATAAGTAAAACCAGACAGCAGCAATTTCATACTGCTCAGTGTTCTGAAGGGCTGTTTATCTCTCATCATGTAATGGCTTCCAAATGTCTCCATAACATCAAAGTAATGAGGTTATATTCAATTAGGGTATATGAAGATATTTTAAAATTAAGTATTATGATTATGTACACTTTTCAAATAGGATAATTGCATTAAAATTGCTACCTTCTACTTATTCCAGTTATAAACACCACTTTCCTTTTCCAATCTCAGAAGAAAATAAGAAAGGTCATCCAGAAGAGAGCAGTAGCTTATTTTGCATCTCGTGTCTTAGGCTCAGTACTATTTTATCAGAGATCTCAAATGCCCAGGTGTCTGCACTAGAGCTGATCTAAAGAGAAATATTAAAGTTCCTGTTAAACTGAAAAAACAGAGCTATACTCACCCTTTCCAAAGAGTGGGTCTGCACAGGACTAACACCCCAGAGCAGGGGCTGGGGCCCTCTGTGAGTACCACTGACTGCAGGTCCAGGTGAGCTTACTTGAAGTAAGATGCACAGGTAATTTTCAGCCATTTATCAGCCTCTTGATCTTAGCAGCAATTAGGGCTGAATAGCACAGGAGAGTGAAAGTTACTCCAATGTGCATGGGCTGTGATTACTCCTGAGGCTCTGCCATCTGCAGAGAAATCCTCCTCTCCCCTTCTGGGCTTCTCTCCTTTCTCTGCAGCTCAAGGGGAGCAGCAGGGATTAAGGAGCTGACCTTGAGCCTTCCCCTCATGTATCTCCCAGTATTTACAACGGTAAAGGAGCACACAAGTGTTTAGCAACAACGCTAATTCCTGGTCTTCTTGGGAAATGGAACACTTTGGCGCATTCCAGGAAATTGTGCCTGTTTCTATACCCTCCCCATTTTTCCTGCCCCAGACCTGCGTGGCTGCTGTGGAGGGTTTGGCCGGGCAGGGGCTGTTGGTGTCAGCAACCAAAAGCTGCCTTTGGCTCTGGTGCTGCCAGTCCCGTGCGTGTCTGGAGATGGGATGAGGGAGACGGCTCAGGAGCTCTGCTCTGCTCTTGGCTGGCACGCAGAGGAATATATCTTATTATTCTGCACCACCAAGTGGCCAGATTGAGCAGAGATTGCAGAACACCCCTGGATCCAGGCTTGCTGCATCACCCAGATGGGTTTGGCTGTGGTGTGGGAGTTCGTATTGGCCTGAACTAGCAACGAGGAGGGAAAAGAATTAGAATATAAAGCCTCACATTTTGAAAGAAGAAAGTTCTCCTTTTATTCTGACATCGCCCAAGGTGTTGCTGAAGGTGTGCTGACAGAACTGCTTCAGTTCTTACTCGGGCATATTTTACGCATTTCAAATTTAGCGGTGGATGGTTCTGTAAATATGAGGCCGATATTTCCGAGCATCAGTGAAATGGTTGTGTCAGAAGTGGGAAGAAAGCACATATGTTTGTTCTTTAGAGATTAAACTCACTATCCTTAAAAATTGTAAAAAAAAAAAAAATATGGCATTTCATGCAGAAAGATGCACTACAAGGTCTAAATGGGAGCTATTTTCCCGTTCTTCCGTACCTTTTGTTCCTTGGGTTCAGCTGAACTCTTATTTAGTCACTCTCAAGGTACAAAGAGTTCTGTTGCTGATCATTACTTGTCCAAAATCCCCACATGATATAGCAGCTGATGCCAATGCATAACCTTACACATCACATTTAACTTAAAATATTGATTTGTAACAGGACAGGGGGTGGTCCCTCATTGTGTTTTGGGACTATCAGTCCATATATTAGGAGAGTTCTTCTTTCAAGATGTTAATGAGTTGGGTCACTGGCTGAGGATCTTAAATAATAATTCCATAAACAGCATTTCCTTAAGTAATATTTTACTTAAATCTTATTTCAGAGTGTCTCGTGGGCTCATCACTTTCTTACTGGAAATCTTTGTTGCCTGGATTTCTGTGGGCTATATGGAGAGGTACTCACTGGGAATCAGGACCCCAGCTCAGTGCTTTAAACCTCCATGTATTTCAATAGGAGCCAGGCTTTTAACCTGCCTAAATATCTCAGTTTGTCCTTTGGTTTCTGAGTGTTTAGGTCCCTAAATATTTTTCAGTGCCCAGCCCTGTGATCATATTCAGACAGTGTAATTTCACCTGTGTCCCTGCATTTGGAAATTCATAGTTCCTATTGCACAGGTCACTTTGGTTCTGTGCACTGAGCCTTGGAGGCCTTCAACAAAAATGACTTGAGCACATTTGGGGTTGGATGCAGACCATACACACAGAGACTTAATCCTTGTGTTTCTCTTGAAAGAGGAATTTTCTAAGCCCCTCATGCACCCTGAGGTCACAGTAGCAAGCATTGGTCCTGACCTGTGTGTGTTCCCTGTGACAGAGCAGCTGAGAAGCAGAATTGGGATGGAGGCACTCAGAAGGCTCAGAGGGGTTTTATGTCTGTGCCTCGCCATTCCTGATGCAAAGCATGGCAGTACGGGAGAAATCTACCAGGAATAACAGCAGATGTTGAAAAACTAAACACGAATGCTGGAAATGTAAGTGTGCTTCTGATTATTTAAATAAGGACAAATTAAGAAGGAAGAATAAAGAGAAAAGGCGTTTGTCTGGATTGCAGCAATGCCTGGAGACTTCTGCCACGATCAGAGCGACATTGTGCCGTGCGGGCTGTGAAGGATTAGCAAAAGATTGAGCCAGGGGGACTCACACACCAAATCAGTAAATCAGTCAAATATGAGCGTCTGCTTTTCACAGCTGATGCTGAGGAACAGCAAAAGATGAAGTGACTTGTCTGAGGATGGATTCCAGGTTTATCCAGGGACCTCTGAAAGCAGTGCCATACTGGGAGAAGCAAGATTTGGCTTGGGGTTAAGGACCTGGCAGTTTTAACCTTTGAAATGACAGCAGTTTAGGGGTCAGTATAACTATAGGATCCCAGATTGCAAATGACCACCTGCAAACGTCCTCTGACTCCAAAAACCACAAGGTTTCAGTGCTTCAGACTCACTTACGTTCAGATTGGAAGTCCCTTCCTTCCGTTGAGGTGGCTGCAGGAGCAACCACCACTCGTGTCCACTGCAGTGAACCAGCCACTGCCATGGGAGCTGGAAGCTTTGCAGTGGATCAGAGGCATGGGATAACAGGATTCATTCATCCAGCCTTCCCTCAATACTGTGCTGCATGGTTATTTCTTGTTCGCGCCTCAGGACACACTGAAGGCCTTTCCTCAAAACCACCACCAGCTCATGCAGGCAAAGCTGGGTGCTTTGCTCACCTCCTCTGCTTCATCCACAGGGTCCATATGTCATTCCTGAGATTAAACCCTGGCTCCACTTGGAGTCAACGAGCAGTTTGCCAATTATCTTCAAGGCAATGAGGATTTCATCCTTTGTTCATCCTGTGCCGGCTGGGCTAACGATGTTCAATTAGAAACTGCTCTTTGTTCTAGTGCAGTCAGGAGGATTCTTGCCAATGATGTGAATGAGCATTGGATAAAGCTTATGGCTAAATCCAGTCCTTATGCAAAAATCCATGGATCCTACTGAATTGCTTTTCTTCCAGTGAAATTAATGGGAGCTGTATGAGAACATCTAAGGGAAGATTTAGTTCCTGTATGTAACAATATGTTACCCCCTGATACTGGGCCTGTTTTGAAATGTTTATTGTTAAATCCGTGTATTTTTGGTTATATCTCATTAAGAACATAATACAGCCTTGGAAAGTACATTCTGAAAGGGTATTACAACTGGATTGGGATTACTGTTTGTGAGACTCTTTTAACCAGGGGGAAATTTCAAATTCAATTTACAGTAATGTCAAACCACAATTAATATATAGGCAATGATAAGGGGAACATGCAGAAGTACACATTGATAGCACTACATCAACAAATAAACTTTTGGTGCTAGTAATTAGGTACACAAGATTATTGTATGTTTAATTGACTAAAGTGACAATTTGGAATTACATCTAGTCACATTTAATTGGATTTGGAATCTCTAGAGGAAAGGAAACAGAGAGCAGAGTAAAGAGGCAGCCATAAAAGCAAACTGATTTTCTAAAGTCTGTTAAGACTCTGCATTAATATCCTTTGCACAATAGTTTTTTTAATATCCCTCAGCCTAGAAAGAGTAATGCAATGATTGTCACAGACAGTGGGAGTACTAAAGCGTACTCAATTAGTGACAAGACAGCTGATTACTTTTAGTTTGGGGTGGGTTTTAAGCTATAGTTTAATCAAAGGTGAGCCATAGACAAGTGATATTCCAAGACTGCCAAGCTACAGGGTATTATCCATGTTGATGCTGTCCTAAAAGAAATGTATGTACATATAAGATATTTCATCCCCAAGTACTTTAAAGGAAAAAAAGAAAAGCCAGGCTAAAATAGTGTACAGCATCCATTAAATATTTGCTTAGAGTAAAATGTTGAAAAGTTATTACAATAAAATGTTGCTTTTTGGCAGATAGTTTAAAAAATTTACCAGTGCTTGTCTTAAGGCTGGACAAAGACTGAGAGTTATGTGTAATCTTTTGGTAAAAAACTCATGTTGCGCTCTTCCAGTGTCACCTCCTTTAAATATTGCTACATGCATCCTTCCCTCCCCTGTACACTCATTTATTCTGCTTTTGTCGTGAGGAGGGCCACGATTGCTGACTAAACATTCATCACGACGGGAGGCGCTGTGTGTGCAACGAGAGACCCCATCCGTCTGTATTGGCAGGTAGAAATTGATAGCCCAATGAGGAAGGAGGTGCTTATCTCACTATTAAGATCAAAATGAAGGATTGCTGCTTAAAAGACTGCCGACAAAGGTAGCTCCTGGGCATATCAATCAACGGGACACTACACGGTACCGCCGTATTTATAATGAAGTAGATTTTCTTGGACTAATTTTAAGGGCAAAATTCAAGGTTGTTAACCCTTGACTCATACTTCAATTTTATGGAGTGCTATAAAATTTAATTCTGGATACTGTATAGTCCCCGAAGCTATTTTTTGTGAAGTCTTCCTTCCTTAGTGACACTTCCCTTTTGCAATATGCATGGTGCTAATCCTCTGACACCTCTCCAAACTCTTCAACTGGAAGGGGAGCAAAAAATGGCTCTAACAAATGGTCTCAGAGGAACCTACAGTGCTCTGTGAAGGATGAGTAGGCAAGACCCCACTCTACAAAGATTACTGATGTGAGGAGTAGACCATTGACTTTAATGAGGCTAGTCTCTTGAGTGATACTTATTTAAGATGGCTGTTCAGCCCCATCAGCACAAATTCAAGTTTAAGCATCCCTTCTGCTCTGAGAAGCAAAGTTGGTGGTGAATGGATCCTTTACTGGGAGAGGCTCATTTCTGCAGGAGTTGGCCACTGCTGGTGAAGACCCAGCCTTCATCTCCAGAGGAGTGCAGCATTTGGGCCTCAGGTGGTGCAAGACCCTTCTGCCTCCCAGAATGGGCCTGGCTCTCATGCTCTCTTTGTCCATACAAAGAATTTAAGGATTCTAGGAACAGTATAGGTCCCATGCAACAAAATTTCAGGATTTGATTCTGATCCCATTTAATTTGGCTTATTCTGTGAGAACACCTGTTGCATCTGTACTTAATGTGAAGTGGTGCAAAATATGTCTGACATACGCCAGAGTAATAAAGATCAGAATGTGACTTTTATATCTTCCCTCAGATGGTAAATTCTTCCTTTTTTAAACTATTATTAGTTGCATCCTTATTGGTAAAATGGAAGAAATCTGAGTCCCAGGAGCTGCTGAATTTCAGTACTGCTGTGAGTGCAAAGTGCATCTCATTCAGAGAATTACCCACTGGGCTACTGTTTGCAGTGCCTGTGAACTTTTGTGTGTGCTTTCCAGCAGAGAATTTCTTCTGTACAGAACAGTTTGATTTTTTTTGCCCACTGGGTCAGACTCATTTAAAATCCTGAGTTCACAAACACGTTTTATGGAGGGGTCATTCCTTCAAATGGAATGTCTTTTTTTGTCTCTTTACACTGGCATCCATTGACTTCCCTTCTTGATGTCATGGACATGAAGCTTCAAAGCATGACCCTTTAAAGGAAGAGCTGCCATAGCTGTCCTCTCCCCCAGGGGTTCAGAGCGTCCTGCTACGCAACAGGGCTGAAAAAGTGGTGTGAAGGATAGGATTCATCACGGTGCCTCCATGCAGGCTCTAAACCAGAAGCTGTGGCTGGGCTAAAGTGGGAATGAACCAGAATAGAAGGGGGTGCTGAACTGCTTCCAGCCATTACCATCATCTGCTAAATAGCAAGGGCCAAAGGATGTTGGCAGTGCTGGGACTCTGGCTCATCGATGCTTCACTCCAGAGCTCACAGCTCATTTCTCTTCCTGACAGAAAGCTCCTGCGTGGGCCTGGCTGGACCTCCGCGGTACCAAGAGGAGCCACCACGGTGCTTGTGCCCCACTCCCACTGCTCTGCCTTTCTCCCGAGTCGCTGTCACCTTCGACTGCGGAAGCTTTGAAATGTCAGCAGAGATCCAACCGTTTGCTCGATCCTCCACTGCACTTGATTTTCCCTCGGAGACAGAGACTGCTCTGCAATTTGGGGCCTTTTGTGCGTGTGCCTGAGCGTGGGCTCCGCGAGGGATTCAGCGGCACCGAGATGCTGACACACGCAGGAGAGGCAGCTGGGTGCCCAGCACTGCTCCCACTCAGGAGCTTGCTCTTAAGAAACAGCTCCTGAAGCTCTTAAGAAACAGTTCCCAGCACCAGTAACAACCTTTGCCCCCTCCCCGAGTGACGGGTGCTGCGCACTCAGCCTCAGGGCTCACTCCGGTGTCATCAGAGCAACAATTAGCAGGATGATGCAGCGTGTGACACTGCACCGGGACTTTCCACCACAGAGAGACTGAGCAGAGGTAACATCATCTTTTTTTATTAGTATTCTCTCTATTTCATGGTGTAAAAGCTGAAAATAACTTGTCACAACTATACATGCTCATGTGCCTTTGTAACCAAAGCAACAGCTATTGATGCACGTACTTCTTGCTAACTACTCCTCTGCCCCAGCACTGGCTCACAACCATGAGCAATATTTTCCAAGGAGAAGGGAATAGATGGGGAACAGGATGGAGTTTTTTTTCCTTCCACGAAGGAAGATTTTTAGATTAGATATGTCACTCTTTGTTCTGATCAGTGGTTCATGTATATAATCTTCTGGTGTGTCATTGACTACTTTTGTTTCTTCTCTTCATGATTCTTTTGACTGCTGGAAAAGGCTTTTCCTCCTCACAGCCTGTCTTCTACTTCTGTCATGGCTTCAAAACGTTGTACAGTCCATTCGAATTCATCAGTCAACATCTTTACTGCAAAAAATTCAGGCCCTTAATTCACATCTACAAAGCTCTTTATTATTTATCCTGCTTCTAAATCACTGTTTTTTCTCTCCTGATCTATTCCTCATGCTCAGAGCAGTATTTATCTCATATCTCCTTTGGTTTTCTTCTCCTGATACGGGTTTTATACTTTGCTTTGAACTTCTCCTATCCGTGACATCCACTGCCAGGAGCCCTCTTTCTTTAAAACCCTTCTCAAAACATCCTCGAATTGTTCTCCTCTTCATTATCAACTTTTACATATTTCTTCTTCTTTGGCAGTGACCTGTTCCATGTGACTGTGTACCTCCTCTTAGGCACACTGCAAGGTTTGTACTGCTAGATTTTTAAGGCCAGATGGGCTCATATTGATGAATTATCTGACTTTCTGCATAAAAACACCACAGAATTTCACCCCTGCCTTCCTGCATTGGTGACACAAGAGGAAAAGAGGGACTGGTTTTCAGAAAGTTACCCTATCCCCTTTTAAACAGTTTAAGAACAGAGTATTTACCATTGCCCATCTAATTGATGATTTGTTACACGGGTTTTCCCCTGTTTTTCCCCCAGTTTACAAATTTGGATCTTACTCATTAAATCCAAACTTTCCTCAATTTATGTTATGCATTCATTTCTGAAAGCCTAAAGATCCTTTAGCACTTCTTATCTTCTCCCTATATATGTACCTATGGATCATGATCAAGGCAACTCTAAATATTCTTTTTGATTAGCTTTTTGATTAGCTTTCTTTGATTGTCCCCTTTAAAGTAAATCATCTATTTCTGGATCTTCTGTACAGTGATATGTAATATCTAATGCCCTGTGTTGGGTTTGAATATTAATACCCATCTTCCATTCTACTCTGAGACAAAGGTACAATGCTGATGAGAGGTGGAAAAGTAATTTGCAGTGGATAATATTATTCAGTAAGTTGGGCCTTTTTCTCTGTTCAAATATTTTATTCTGTGGATTGAAAATATACATTCCAAGTTAACATATCATCAAATGAATGGGCTTTTCTTCATAACCCACTAGAGATATGCACTGGATGATTTGTGTATTGGCTGTTAGATTAAAAATAGGTGAATTAAATAGAGTTCTTCACAATAAATAATAACGGAAAAAATTAAATGTATTATGATAAATATCTTCAGAGTAGTAGCAGCAAGACAATGTTTAAACTGACTTATTACTACAGTCATGTAAGCTCCCTAGCATTTCTTGTCAGCAATGCAATTTCTCAGCTGGTAATAACAAAACAAAGAGTAGACTTGTGATATTTCATCCCACAGAAAGAGTCCCTCTCCAAACTGTCCAGTTTTTACTCACACCTTTGCAAAATGTTTCCTCTGGCTAAAAACTGTGCAATAGAAGCTGGAGGTTTCATTCTGTGAGTAAAAATATACCACACCCATACGTTTTTACAATATCAAAAATGCCCAATCTTGTCAAAAACGAACTTTGCAAATACCTTGAAAGTCACAGCCTGATTTCAGCAATATCTGGCACTGCCATCTTAATATAAATTGCCTTTATTACCTCATTTGTAAATATCTCAGTCTCAATAGCACACTACAAATTTCATTGCTTGTATTATTCCATTGTGAAAACCATGTGGCCTATTTTATACTAAAAGTTGAGCTGCAGCATCCACTATGCACTTAGGTCCAAAGTCAATCCCACCTAGCCAAAGTCTTACACTAAATGCCATTGCACGAGCCATGGATATGTTGCAGAAGCTAACAGAACTCCAGGAAAGCATTTCAAAGCTTGTGTGTTTATATCTGCACACTTCCACTGCCATCTGTACTAAAAGCCTTGATTCCAGAACGTAGCCAACATGTGTTTGCTACAGCTCAAATGGAGGCCTTTAATTTGCATTGGATAAACTGGGCTCTTAGCTTTAATTCTCATTTAACCCCAGTGTTTTAGGCAAGACTGCAGCCAGCACAGAGCTGCTGTTAGCACACTGGAAACAAAACTCTGAGAACATTTCTGTCAGCTAAACTCAGCGCCACAGGGAGAGCTCCCAGTAGTACGTGGGGGTCTGGGTGTTCAGTCCTTTGTTTTGCACTCTGGTCACTGTTGTGAGCATCAAGTGTTTCCATCCCAAAACCCTGGGCTGTTGGAAGCACAGGGCAGCACACACCTCACAGAGTAAAGCAAACAATAGCCCGGCCCTGCGAGGCGGCCAGACACGTCCAGCGCAGCGGCGAGCGCTGTCAGCTCCCGTGGAGCTCAGCCTCGTCCCACACCCTCAGGGGTGAAAATCCAAGGCAAGAAAGTTAAGAGGGAAAAGCTCTTGGTAGCCCAGCCCTCCTGTGCAGCCTCAGCTGGTGGCCAGGCCTGTCAGCAGCCCTGTGCGCTCACGCTTGACCCATGCCCGGCCACGCAGCGCGAGGTTTCCGAGCTGGCAACAGCAGGGATGTTTTGCAATCCTCCTAATGGAATGACTGATAGGAGCTGACAGGCAGCCTCTCTGGGCAGCCTGGCCATCATATCACCGAGAAAACGCATTTCTCATTAATTCTCGAGGCTATTTTAGCAGATCACGCTGTGCCACACTTCACTGCAGGAAAGTCTCCTCTTTAATCGAATCTGGGGGTAAATCTATGTGAGGTCATTGGCTCTCGGGTGCACTGGCAGATGTAGTGTCTGGTGTGCCTGAGCCTGTATTATCCCAGAGGTCTGTGGAGCTTGTTGCTCCTTTAAGAATTCATTTTGAGTTTTCTCGTGCCAGAAAAGAGATAACATTTCTTTTATACCTCCTCATAAACACCAACAGGTAATCCTCCCTCTCCTGTATCTATGGCCATTTTGAAGGCCAACACTTGCCTTGAAGCACTGAGCTTTTAACTTCCTGGTGGAAAATTTGGACATAATTATTTTCCTTATCCTGCACATTAGAACAAAAAGATTTTGGCCCCTAAGCAGGAAGATCACTTTGTTCTTAAGACACCTCACTGGTGTCCGGATGATCTCAGTGCAGCTTCTGACCCATCCGTGGGTTTCCTACGTTCTCATTGCATCATGACTGAAGCAACTCGTTAAAATTAAAATTAGTAACATTTTGTCAGGGCAGAGTGGGCCTCTTCCTATGTATGCCATTCCAGGTATTCAGACCAGTCTGCCTTTGGAATACACTGTTTGTGAGACATAACTCTCAACTGCAGAAAATCAGCATCGTTCTGCTCTCAGGTGCAGTAGTAAAAATATGGAGTAATTGAAAACTGGATTCAGAAGGCAAATAAAATAACCTAACAGAGATTTCTATCATATTGATACTGATTTGGGAGCTTTTCATTGCTGTTGTTATTGCTGATATTTCCATTCCAGAAACAATTCTACATGTACAAAACTAAGGAATTTAACAGTTTTCTTGCATTCTTTCTTTAATAATATCTACCTCCACATATTTTCTACCTACTTCTATTCTTCTGGTGCCAAATAATTCATGGTAGAATAAATACTGCTTGAATCATAATGCTAAGAGAAGGTATTAGTTTAAATGTCACGATTATTAAAACAGATGGATTGATTGTCTCTAATCTGAGGAAAGATAGATTTATTTAATACTAGCTGAATGTAATAGACAACACATACCTTGCTGTAGTTGGTAGCTGTTGAAATCCCAATATTAAACAAATTATCAGCCCAATTAGGGTTGTAACTGTTAACAGGGGCCCATAAATCATGCCCCAAAGATGCTCAACAGGAACAACCTGGGCAACAAAGCTCTAGACCATTTAAAAAACCTACAGGGCAGCTCAAAAGTAATGTGCATATTTCAGAAGCAGAATTTTCAATTCACTCTGGCATTTCCTGGGTGCAAAGCAGAGCTTTAAGATTTACAAAAGAAACCTGAAAAACCAGTGCAGAAACCCACCGATTTTATGCTGTTCTCAGGCCCTTATTGTCCCCTTGAATTGAAAGGTCCTTAGGAAGTTACATATCCATTATGCTCTTCCCTTTTTTTTTTTAATACCTTCTCTTTTCTCTGGAAAATGAGGCTGCAGGCAGGAGGGTGTGCTGTTCCCAGGATCATTACTGGTGATGTGGCTGTGTCTGCACATCTGCTCTTGGAGAACTAGAGAGCACACCATGCAAAAATAGATAGAGTCACTTTTCAGAAACATCTCTATAAACAGTCAACTTGGCTCCTACTAAATTAGCAGCCATTCAGGCACATAAAGTAGTTTGCTATTGCAATGACTCAGGCATGATTTTCCACTGACCCTCAGAGCAGTGCTGTCCATTTGACAGGCTAACCACATCAGTCACCATCTCAGGCTGTCTGATTCATCTCTTCACATTTAAGTCAAGTTCCCAAAAGACACTGAGCTCGGTGCTAGGAAAGGCTGACATCTCCTTCAGTTAGTTTCTGCATTTTAGTTTCCTTTTCTTCTTTCCTCTCTTTTATTTTTCCCCTCTTCAGGCTAAAAGCCCTGAAAACCCCCTACAGCAAATATCCCACCTTTCTCCCAGGAGTATTTCCTTGCCAGGCTCACTCCCTGTCTCTCAAGCACTTTCCTGAAGCACCTGATGGATGCAGGATCCAGATGTTGGCCGGTGGGTTCTGACTGCATCCACCTAAAGCACTCGGTGATGCTCAGCCTTTGGCTCTGCCCGTCTGAGTTCAGATGTCTGAGCCCAGGCTGCCAAAGCTCTTCAGATGAGCACAGTTTATGATTTTTTTCACAAAAAAAAGACCCCTGCTGTTTAAACTGTGACCTGTTCCTGACCTAGCAGGAGCCCTGCAGAGCTGCCTCAACACCTGCTGAGGACGCGGGATGGTGAAAGGCTTCTCCCAGCACTGGAAGGAAGGGCGGTGCTGCCCAGAGCAGCCACAGGAAATTGCCTCTCTGAATTAGGGTATTCCTCACCATAAAAACTCCTTTTAAAAAGGGGCAATGTTAGCAAAATTAGTTAAAAACTACAGTTTTGGATGCCAGTTTCATGTAGAGGATAATTGGCCTGTTCACAGAGGCATCACAGGCAAGGAGCTTCCAGAGCAGCCCCCAGCTTTTCCATGCACTGTGCATTCCAGGACTTTTCTTAAATGACTGATGATCTCTCTGAAAGGATACAAAACACGGATTTCTTTTCTTCCAAAACATAAAGAGGTACTTTTATGAGTGTACCAGGCAGGCCTGGAAGCCTGAGGTAACCCATCTGCAGCACCTCTGCCTTTCGGGAGTCACGGATCTGTTGCTGCAAATCCCCTTTCAAAACCCACTGCATCCAAACCAACTCGCAGGGGCTTAAATACCTTAATAACTTAAGACCCCAAATAAGCTGGTATTTGATGTGACCTACATTAATGGGGCGGCATTACAAGGCAGATAAGCAGAAAGTTCTCGTCTATTGTGTAATACATGATTTATTCATACCATAAACATATTGTGGAAAGGATGTGCTCTGGCATTCTGTCTACTTGTTTTTTCCCCCACAGAAAAAAAAAATAAAATAAAAATTATGTAAGAGGATCACGCTGGTGAGAAGATATTCGTATCACAGCAGCCACAGACTCAGTGGCAGGGCTGCCAGAGACTTTTTTATGGTTGGAAAGATATAGAGAAAAGCACATAGGTTGCACTGCAGTGCACCCATAATTCTAACTACCAGCCTAGGAGTGGAAGCAGTTCATAGAAGAGGCTAATGGCTTTACCCTGTCTGATACCATTGCATTAATAAAAATCATCAATAAAAGCATCAGTTCCTGCTGTACTGTAAATGAGACAGGGGCTGAGTGTGCACTGCAGCTGCAAGATAAGGCACTAGAAAGATATCTAAATTTTTGGCTAATTCTAGATGTCAAGATAATTGGATTTTCCAAATTAAACCTTTCTGTAGTTAAAGAGGATTGAGGTTAGGGACTGTGGCAGGGAAAGCTACTGTCACTGTTATGAAGACTTTTTTGCTACAGTGCCATTTTTCTTCTTCTATATCTGCTCTAAGGCAAAATGGCAAGAGCTTCATAAAAATATTGAAGTAGTTACATCATTTGCCATCAAAAGTTGGCATGGGGAAGGTTCATTTCTTGTGCATCTACCTATTCATTTTATGAGTTCTTAACAGAATTTTAGTGAGTGTTGAATCACGGAATTATGGACTGGCTTAGGCTGGAAGGGACCTTAAAGCTCATCTTGTTCCACCCCCTGCCATGGGCAGGGACACCTTCCACTATCCCTGGTTGCTCCAAGCCCCGTCCAACCTGGCCTTCGACACTTCCAGGGATGGGCAGCCACAGCTTCTCTGGACCACCAATGCGTCCCCACCCTCACAGGGAAGAAAACCTTGGATACTGCATAGCCAAGATGCTCAGAGAAGAGTATGAGGTGGTGTTTGGTAAAATGTATGTTTAAAACCTTGATCAAAACAAAGTTTGTTGTTTAAGAATGTCTTTTGGCTTTTTGTTTGTCACGATAGCAACGTGCATCCCTCAAACCTGTAACTGAGGCATCCCTCGAGCTTGTGCTTCGTGAAGGAATTAATTGGTATTTTAATAGAAGTGCTGACAATATAAATACTCCTTGAGATACTTTGTCTCCATATGGTCTCCCTGCAGACTTTCTCTGATTCCCCACACTTCCAAAACAGGGATATAAACCTCCTGACACAGCAGAGCATGAGTCAGTCCCGTAACAGCAAAAAGAAATCTTTCCAATCATCAGGTTACTCTGCAGGCTCTTTTTAAGCGGGTTTTTGCATCTTTGCTGAAGCAATGGGCTCTGGCCACTGCTGATGTAACCCACCACACCCAGTGGCCTGATGTTGGTCGTAGTCCTTAAATTCATTATTGTTCCTTGCTAGGGGAGCTCTTTCTTACATTTTAAGGTCACTTCAAAGACTTCATGTTTGCTAACTCTCCTGGGATTCAGGGCTGGAGTGTAGCCCCATGTGATGAGACACCACTGCAGACCTCACTTGCAAGATATGCAAAAAAAATCATCCTTCTTTATCATTTTATCAGTTCAGCAGCTGCCCCCACACTCACGAGAGCCTCACACTTCTTCCACGCTCCTTCCACTTCTCCTAGGCCAGAACAGCAACATCCTCCCTCATGTATCCAACAGGACTTTGTAGAAAGGACTGTTCTGATGCAAGGACATCAAAACACACGCAAATGGGGAAAAACCCGCTGTCTCTACAAGGAATTTCCTAAAAGTCCATTGAGCCCTTCCAATCCTCTCCTCAGTGGTTCTGTATCTTGAGTAACTTGGTGAACAGCCCAACAAATGTTCTGTAGGCATCCCCATTTCCTGGACATGTGGCCAGATATTCATCCACAGTGACAGACTTCAGAGCACAAAGGCTTAAGTAGAAAAATCCTTTGGGATTTCATCATATAAAGTTTTCTCCTCCAAAGTTTTTATGGGCTGAAGTTTTATATCTTTAAAGACTTTATCCCATAAAACTCCAAGGAGATAATAAAACAAATAGTGTCTGTGTCTGGGGTCAGTAGCCTGGGGGAAAAATGCTCTTGGGTAATAATAAGAATACCTTCAGTAACAGTATTGACCAGAAACTATAAATCTGTTCTTTTCCCCATTGGCTGACATTTTACCACTATTGCCCTCAGAGCTGCTCACTATTTGCTGTACAGAGTAGCCAGGGGTACATGGCAATGCAGACATCCCATAGGTGTGACCCTGAACTGTCCTTGGGGATGATAAACCCAAAAGTGAACTTTGCAGGCTTGTCTGGTCCAGCTGCTCACTTTTTCATCTCCGTGCCTCACTTCACCTATTTTAAATCTGAAGTGTGTGGATACACCCAAACCCACATTCACATGCTCATATCAGTCCAGATTAGGAAAGGGCTGCCAAGCTACAGAAAATAAGCAGAATACCCAAAATCTCACACAAAATAAGGCTGGCCTAATTCTGTCTCTATATTTACACATTAAATCCAGAAAAAGTTTAAAAAGGTTTTTTTAAAATGTATCCTAGAAAGTTAGATCGCTAGGATTGTTTGCTACTGATTCTCTAAGGGCCATGAGCAAGAAGATGATTAAAGACCACAGAAATAAGAAAACCTTAAATCACTTTCCTGTAAATCAGTGCAGACCGGTCAGTGTTACCACAGCAAGGAACGGGCACAGATCCACTCCTGTGTCCCCAGAGGTCTTGGCAGGAGGACACACTTGCTATTTTCTGGTCTGATACCTCCAGATCTGTGGCATTAACCATGGATAACATGGCTCTGCCCATGGAAAGCTGGAACTTCTCCTCACCTGGGTAGAATGTTATTATTGCCCCAGGTGGTCACGATGCTATTACACACATTTGAGGCTTGTTAATTCTCCAGGGCTAAACTGGCCACTCCAGACTGCTTCCATTCCAATAACTGCAGGATAATGTGCTGGCTAAATATAGACAACTAAAATATAAACAAATCCCCAGAGATACCCTCGAGATCCAGGCAGAGTAATCAGTGTAAGAGCACTCAGGGTGCACGTGTGGCAGCCTGTCCTAAAAATCTACTCAAAACAACTCCAGCATTTCTAGAGTATTTCTGCACACTCCACTTCAATAAACACGATGGAAATAAACTGGCATAAGACCATATCAGAAGCCCTGTTGTCCAAAGCCATTAGAGAGAAGGGCATGGGTACTTAACTAATTGGCACTCTCAGCCTTCCACTCCGGGTTGGTGGGAGCAGTCATCAGCTGAAGGAGTGACTCACGGAGGCACACTGTGCCATGGATAATTTTACACAGGTGGGGGACAGACTGGAGAGCAGAAATGAGGGCTTGTCAATAAAACACCAAGCTCACCCCACAGTGATACCTGCTGTGAATCACCTCAGTGCATCGGGGGATCTGGGAGATGCACACACCCTGTTGAAATGCAGATATCCTTTCTTCTCATGCTTTTCTGACCAGCTCTGTTAACTTAATGTTAGTCCTGTCACTATTAACCATGTTCAATTCATGCTTTTGCCAAGATACATTAATGCAGCCCTGCAGTTCCCCCAGTTTTCAGAAAGCAATTCCCACCTCACGAAGACAAAGTTGTTGTTCTTGGCAGCAGATGCAGTCAAAGCAGAGCTGAACATGGTCTGACCCAAACCCCAGCCCAGGAGGAGCTGCAGCTCAGCCTCCCCTTGCCCTGATGGATGAAAGTGCCGAGCAAGGCTGTTCCCAGGCTGGCAGCTCCTCCTGGCAGCTCCAGCACAAGTTCACTGGGGTCCTCCAAGTGTGAAATCCACCTCCCTGCACCAGACCAGCACAATGCATCATCTGAGTCATTTCTAAGGGATGAAAAGGTTCATAAGCTTCGTGTTGCCCTCTGCACAGGAGTGAATTTTACTCTTAATGCAAACGGTGCTTAAATGCAATATTTTAAGACTAATATTCTGTATAGGCACAGTGTCTGACTCGTGCCAACCCAAGGGGTAATATGAACGCTTAGTGTTTTTTAACCAGCTCCCAAGGACTGAATAAAACCCTCAGATGAAAGCTGTGACCTTCAAAGAGCATGGAATCACTCTTTCTTTTCATCTAGAAGATAATTTAGCTAATACTTTTCTCCTCATTGAAGACACAGGCTCGCTGCACTGAAAACTGTTTACAAATGTTCTTTCTGCATTAAATTGATTTTCTGAGTATAGATAGGCAGTGTTTTCTGGAACTAATTTAAATTCCCCTCTAATTAATATTCAGGACCAAAATATGTTATCTTTGCATGACTGTGCAATTATTAAAGGGAAAATATCATCAAAGAAAGTAGGGGTGGGTTTTTTGGTTGGTTTTTTTTTTTTTAACTAGCCATTACCCAACATGAAATGTATCATTTCTTTGCCTTTTTTTGGGATGTAACTCAAGAAGCCTTCGAGAGAAGAGTCTTTTTCGGTTATGTACACACCATTTGTGAACAGAGACAAGGCTGACAAAATAAAGGAGGCAAATAAAAACTTTGCTAAAAAGCATCCTGATTACATGCAGCACATATTTACAGGTAACAGCAAATGTCACATGTTCTTAAGCACTGTGTACCATTTCTCTGTGTGTGTCTGAGTTAAAAAGAAGCTGTGAGAGTCTGAAAGTTGAGCTCCACACATTTCTACACTTCTGGAGGGAAAACTGTCTCTTGAGATTCACTCTGTGATTGTCCACGGTTTAGGTAATCAAATGAATTTTCAGACAAAGTACAGACTTCACACTGCAAACCCCCATAAATACGAGTTTTACCCTTGAAGTGCCATGTTTGTGGTTTTGAATTGCATTATTGCAATCTTTTGTTCAAAGGCAGATTGGCAGTGTGCTGTGGTGACAGGGAGAGCCAAGTTCCTTCCCGTCTCCATGGATTTCCATGACTTGTGATGGTCATCCCTGCAGCAGAGCCTTCACTTTCCAAAAAACCTTTCCCTTCTCTGAGCACTACTGGACTGAGCACCACCTTTGAGAGCATCTCAGCTGCAGGGATGGGAACAGAGAGCCAGGTTTCCTTGAGCCTGTTGAAAACAAGAAGCATCCAGAGTGAACAAGGGCTTTTTCCAAGCCTGTTGTCATCTCTCAGCAGAGTGAACTCCAATGGCATCTCCTGGGGTAAACAGATGCTTAAATTCTGGTGACCATGGCCTTGTTTCAAGAGAAATGGGCATGAGATTTTGGCAGGGGGATAAAAGACATTTCTTCCTGCCATTAACCTGGTGACCTGGCACATAGCTGTCCCTGATAATGCTTGGCTCTGAGCTGGTGGTTGAGAAACATAAAGGGAAAAGTACATTTGCCACGTCAGATTCTGGAAAGCCTCTACCTGTGACACACAAACTGCCTGTGTAGCTCACCCCTCACTGCCACTTCCAGCAGGGTCATCCAAAAGGCTGAGGGCTGCCTGCTCCCTGCAAGAGTCACCCCAGGTCGGGTGGCCCCGACCCTGCTGAGCCCAGCTCTCAGGATAAAAAGGCTTCCTAAAGGAGACAGGCTGCATATTTGCAGAAAAAAAATAAAATCTATTTCCAAAACACAAATAGGAACTGGGAAACAGTGTTTACCACGAAGCTGTGCGAATAGGTAACACAAGTCAACTTGTTTTGTTCATTTTTGTTTTGGTTTAGAAAACCAGCATAAAACTAGACCATGTTTTGCAAGATGCAGACCACCCATGTGTTGGATTTCTGGCAGGAACTTTGGGGTTGTTCGAAGACAGAAAATGAGGACTTAGCTATCATGAAAGTTGTAAAATCCCTGTCTTCCATTTACTTGCTGATGGGACTGTGGAGAATTTCCTGGGACAAAAGTACTGGCATTAAAAGGAGCATAAAATAAAACTCCCTCAATTTACAGCAAGGGTGAGACTTTCAGGAGCACATAAGCAGCAAAAGTGTGCAAGTGTTGCACTGAAACTCGGTTTGTGTTCATAAATCACTGAATGATTCTGAAAGTGTCACCAGTCACTATTTTACTCCTCCTTTTGCAATAAGGAAAAGGAAAAAAAGAAGGGAGTGTAAAAGATCTCAGTCTTATAGAACTTTAGTCCATTTTAAAACAGATTGAATAGAGCCAGTTCTGCTTTCAAATATGTTTACAAAAATATATCAGTTAAAAGAATTGCTTCTTTTTTTTTTTTCTGGGTGCATGTTCTGGGATCACTGAAGTTTCTAGGAATGAAATGGTATAGAAGGCCAATAAAAAAACACATGTATATCAGGGCTGTCCTGGGAACCCTCTCAGGCAGAGCTGATACGGCTCCTTTTCCTACAGCTGATGCTGAGATAACTCAAAACTGTTAGGTGAAGTCAGCCAAGTCCGTAGTGTTTACTCAGCTTATCTATTCAGATCTGACCTAAAATCGTAGTGCCCAACAAAAAAAAAATACATCACAAGCAACAAGTTTAGCCCCTTGTCAGTGTGGTAGCACCGAGCATTCAAACTGCAGGTCTGAATCTCACACAGGTGAAATTAAAAACAGGAGTTAAACCCCCTTCTATCCGTGGGTGTGAAATACCAGGCATCTCACGAACGTGTTATTTTAAATAACCTTCCTATTCTGCAACAAATATCCCGTCCAATTTTAGTCCAAGTTCTGCTGGAGTGTAAGGACTGAATTGGTTTCAAAGTTTTCCTATTGCCAAGGCAAAGGAGCAGACACACATCGAGATCCGAGTGCACAGTGCAGTTTGTCACGAAATTGGGAATCCATCAGGAGCAGAATATGCTGCAAGGGAAATATCAGGTCCACTTGCTTTGATTTATTTCGGGGTAAGTCTGGAGAGCGCTGAGTGGGGTTCTCCATTTGTCACTGTGACCACACAGCCTGGCATCTTAAAAGCAGAGCTCCCTGCAAACAGAGCACTCCTTTGTGAAAAGTGACACTGACATTCAATCTGGGTTTATTTTCTGCAGGGGAAGGGAAGGGAGGACAGGACTGGCCCAGCTCCCCACACAAAGGTGGTTTGTACCAGTGCTCTGAGCATGAGTCCTTGCCGAGGTCGGGGCAGCCCCATCGGGCTGACACGCGGGGTTTGACAGCAGCAGCCGCAAACCTGGACACACCACAGCACGGGCTGACACCTGCCAGCTGGGCAGCTCAGGCAGGACACGCAGGAAACCTGGGATTATGGTGGTGGTGATGGCAAAAGCGCAAATCTGCAGGAAATCGAACCTCACAAATTCAGGGAACAACGAAACAGCTTCTTTTTCAGGGAAAAGATGCGGATGTTGTGTTCTGAAAGGGTTGAGTTATTAATGCTCTGGATGATCAGCACTGAAAAGTGCATAGATGGGAAGAACATGCTTTGTGTTATGCATCAGCAAAATTGAAGCTGTTGATGCAAAAGGTTGCAAAATCTGGAATTTCAAAACCCTGTTAGAGCTGGGTGGGTTGGTTTGGTCACCTTTGTTTCGGCAAAATTTCTGGAATCCATTCCAGTCCTTCTTAGACTTCCTTTTTCTTTTTTTCCCTCCAAAGAAAAAGTAGCTTCTCTTCCAACTGAAAAGAAATGGGACACTGGAAATTATTTTCATTTCTCTGTTCCAGGTCCTCATGGAATTTACATGTGGCCAGACATGGGTGAATTTCTGTCTACTCAGCAGTACTGGGTTTCAGAAACAAAAGTATTGGAAAAAAACTTGGAAAGGTCTTTAACTAGAAAACTGCCAATTTTTTCAGGTGCACCAACTTGCTTAATGGCTGGGATAGTTCAGGAGTGATCTCCATGATCCTTGATGGATGAGGAGTGTTGGGGGTTTCTCGGGGCCCTTTTCTCTGTGCTGGCAGCCCTGACTGCCCAGACAGTTCTCCCTGTACTCTTCACTCCTCCAGTTTATGTTCACCCTGATAGATCCTCTACAGAAATTGAATAAACGCAGAATATGTGTTTTTTGATTTCATTTCCTAGACCAGAAGGCACCTTTCAGTCCTGTCATGGAAGAAGAAACAAAAAGATTTGGGGAAAGAACTGGAAAAAGGAAATCCAGTGATGGATTTTAGAAGAAGCACCAGAATAAACATGAGTATAAAAATCTCTTTTTGGCGTGTAGTGTGTGTGGTGGCAGAAGCCTCTGTGTGTGTGGATGATGCTGTGCTTTTCAGTGGGTGCTTCATGCTACACATGTGTCCAGAAACACCCCATGAACTGCAGTGGGAGCTGAGTTCAAATAGGGTTTACTTTTAAAAAGTAATCCTAATTATTTAACAGTGTACCCAGTTTATTTAAAAACACTTTACATGCAATTTTCTCAGATCTTTATGGCCTAATATATTATATCCCTTCTTCACATAGCCACCAAAACTACTTACTATATTTAATACCCTTAGTACACTGCACATTCCACCAGGATCTCCATCAAGAGTTAATAATTGCTACTTGAAGCATTTCTAATGATTCAGATCCTGATCCCTATGTAGTGAAGTATGTGAAATAACCTTCAAATCTGCTACAGCCATATTAAAGGTATATTAGTTAATTCTACCCCATCCTTTCTGCAATAATGTACACAGCTTTTTAGCAGCATGGCTGTTGATTAGCACAAAAGGTCAAAAATCAAATTTGCATGTAGACTAGACTGTTTTAATGCAATTCTTAAATTATTCTCCTGAAAATATGAGGAAGAAGCCTCTCCTCCCCAGGCTGTGGAAGCTAATGTTAATGCTTTTTCCCTAGCAATAACCGGGTTTGGGTTTTCTGTGCGTTGAAGGAATCAGAGCCATTTTCTCGTCAGGAGTGTCTTAGCAAATCACAGGATTTATATTCTTAGATAGGAGGTTGACAAAAACTGCTACTTAGCAACCCCTAGCAAGGAAGAAACATTAGCTAGATATTCGAGGGAGCTGTATCTCCTTTAGTTTCGGAGAGCAGCTGCTGAAAGAACAGCGAGTGCCTGAACTCACACGTTCGGGGCGAGGTAAAGGTGCTCAGTGCTGCTCCAAAATGCTCACAAAGGGTCTGCGTGGCTGGGAGGCAGGAGCAGGGTCAGGCATCCCCAAGGAAACACAGCTGCTTCTCTCCAGTTCTCTCCTGAAGCCTTGTGCTGCTGGCTTTGGGTGACCAAGAGCCCAGGTTATTGATGTGTGGGCTGACAGAAGTGGCATCTTTGGGAAAGTGAAATATCTGTTACTGCTGTGGGCACTGCACTCCGGTGCACTTTGAGAAGCTACAAGTACAAACAGGCAGTGGGTTGGGTGCTGGGTACAGAATAAACCCCTGGCCTTTCTAAAAGCCCCAGTAAAACTGCAATTTAAAAAAAATAATTGAGTCCACAATTCTCTCTTTGGGTGTAACACAGAGCTTTTAGAGGTAAGATTCCTCTATCACAGTTACACAGTCTTTAAAGAGCATCAGGAAGAGAAGAATCTTTGAAATCAGGTATCTTTTGGATTTCCCAAAATGACCCTATTTGATAAATGAATTTGGAGGAACAGGACCACGTGGTTCCAGCAGAGCCAAAAAGCAAATGACAATGGCAATTACACAGATGGACACAGAGCCAGAGCTGCTCTGCTACCAGGGATTAACATCTCTTTATGGAGCTGGCAGACTTGGCCAATTTTGCTTCCTTAAAAGTACTCCAAAGTTTTCTTTAAGTGGAAATATGACTCCATCTTACTTCTGCCGCAGGCAAACTAAATTAAAAACTTCTACAAGACAAACTTCAGCTACAGGCTTAAGCTTTACAACTTACTTTAGGAAGATAAAAGAATATCTTTGTTTTTTGATAGAACCAACGTTCCTTTCTGTCCTCTTTTTCATTTGAAGATGGAAATGTACAATCCAAATTCTTGTCCTGATGAGTTGGGGTTTTTTTGACAAAAGCATCACAGTGCTAACGTAGAGCTTATTAAGCCATGGCAGCACTTAATATTTAAGTCAATTCTGCCACTTCAGTTTTGCAGCCACATAACCTAGAGTTAGTTATGTGCTTTATACACACACACCAGTGCTGGTAAGAGATGAAGTTAGAAGTTTAAAAAGCAGAGAATTTTCTCGTGGTCCCCCTTCCTCATAAAGAACAGCCAGTCCCATTTAAATCAAGGGGACATTTGTGCATCATAAAGCAAGAAGATTTTGAGAAAGAATGCCACAGTCTGGTCCCTCATCTGCAGCTGGCAGGGAAATGCCATAAACCTCATCTACCCAGAAATACGCACCATGGCAGAAAGGCTATTTATTCTGCCTTAAAAGATATCTGTTGGTCAGACCTTCAGCTGCTCATACCCCAGCCAAGATCGCCAGAACTGACAAGCAGCTATTCTATTAAGTGATTTCACTGGGGTAATTTCTGCTGCTTTGTACACACCAAGTTTGCCTTTCTCCTGCTGTAGGCCCGTGCTGATAGCACATGATGCTCCTTAAGAGGAGGAAGAGTGGCCAGAGGGGCTTATTAGACTGCTCCTATTATAAAGGTGAACTAAACCTACCATATGATTCACAGCATGATGCTTACATTTACAGATCTCACTGTTTTGATGTCTATTTTTTAAGTGGAGGGAAAGTATTTACTACACACAGATTTCAGCACACACACTTTCTGAAGGATATCAAGGGCATTAAAGAAACACTGTGATGGATTTTTTTCTGCTTGTTATTGCAATGCACTACAGAGCTGCTTGCAAGGCATAACTTCATTCACATTTTTGAGCTGAAAAAGAGTGGAAAAGACTCCACAATAGAAAAGAACTACTGGGGGGCATTCCAGAGTTTTGCAAAGTGGTGCTCTTTAGGCTGATAGTTAAACATGCCACGTGTATTGGATATGACACATCCTGCTTAAAATCCAGGCTGACCAACCACTTTGCTTTCCTTTTTCATTAGCACTCAGCAATTTAACTTCATTTATAAATAGAAGTGGCAGAAGGGATGACTCCTTTCCTGCATACAGAGAAAAGCAAAAGGTGGGGGTATCACGCTGAAGTTCCCAGTATTGAAAGGACACATGATTCACTCCTCTCACGTGCTCTGCAGCTCCTTTTTGCAATGAAAGGCTGCCCTAGCTTTGTTCTGGCTGTTAGTGCTGGGTGTTTAGCAAGAGCAGGTAAGCTCCATCCAGAACAGGCTGATCTGCTTTGTGTGGGTGCTTCCTCACCCCAAGGTCAGGGGAAGGAGGATGTCACAGGGCTGATCCTCAGGCATCAGGCCCTTATTCCTCTCCCAGCAGGAAGATCTTCAAAGATGCCTCTGGGAATAAACACCCTTTTTGGGTTTAGTTTAAAGGGAATTTGTGCAGCAAAAAGTTTTGTAGGGAATGCTCCCTATTGGGAAGACCCCGCCCCAGGCAAGATTGCCCATTATGAATTAAGTCCTCAAGAGAAAGTCCACCAATTGTTCATTTTCAATTTTTCCTTTAAATTCTCCTTGGAATGAGACAGATCCAGAAAGTAACAGCATCATAATTTGCTCATTTATTATCTGAATATGTTACTGCATTTCTAACCAGGATACAACTGTGACTCCATAAACTGCATTTGTTGGTTCCTTTGCTCCCTGATTCCTCGTTTCCACTGGAGTCTCCATTTCACTTTGCTATCTGCCCAGCCTCCACTGTGGCTACCTGGGCTGGTCTCATCTTCATCTGATTGCCAGGTCACTTTATGATGTTTTTTTACTGCAGCTTAGTAGCCCCTTGAATTCTGCTACAGTTCATGTAATTCTCATCATGTGGATCAGCTCCCCGTGGAATTTTTCCTCCTGCCAGCAGCAGTTATTTACTTTCTCTTTCTGCATTTCTCATTGTCACTGAAACACCACCTCTGACAATGTTCAACCTCCTCTAATCCCTTAGAAAAAAACCCCTTGTTGGTTATTTATTTACTTACTCCCAACCTAGTCTAAATTCAAATAGCATTGCCGTGTCCGCAGAGCGCGCGTTGGCTCAGACGCCAAATTTGTTTCCCGTAGCTACGTGGCCTGCCCTTATATTTTTCTGAAGAGTCCAGCAGAGAAAAAATTGTTTTCTTTTAGCCTTTACTTTCTTAATCACTGGAGAAGCCCCCAACAGACACAGCAGGATGAGGGAGCATTGTTACCTGCTCTCTGAGCTGATGACTCAACGCACTCATTGCTTGGTGCCTGCACAGGAAGGGTTTGGGCGGATTTCAAGAATAGCAGGGAAAAACCATTTGCTGCATCTCAAATGTTGTGAGACTATTTGATGCTGATAAGAGCTCTCTTTCTTTCTCATTAGCTGATTGCTTCTCCTTCTTTGAGTGCACACAGCTCTACCTGGGGCTTTCAGAGACCGGCAGTCGGGTGGAGACCAAGCTCCATTTTGTTCCTTGCTTCAGCACCACCTTAACAAGACTGGGTCAGATTTATAATTTCAAATATCAGAGAGCACAGAAATCTTTCTTTTTGCTGGTATCTCCTGCTAACACTAGGTCAGGTCCTCGGAAAATGACTCTTCAAGTGATAAAAATTGTTTGTAAGGAGGTTTTCCTGGTCTCCCCTCCTAGACATGGGTTAACAGTTCAGGAGAAGGCGGGTTTGGAAGGACTCTCCTGGCTCCTCAAGTCAAATCACGTGCTATTATACACCTTTGTGTCACCACATATCTCATTTATAAACTGCCTAAATTCCATCTTAGAATTAGTTAGGCTTTCTGTCTTTTCTGCCCTGGATGAAACACACTGCAGACCTTCAACCTGAATTATCAGGACCTTAATTGCCACCCCAGTCTTATTGGTACCTATTTATACACAATGGTCCTTCTGCTATCATTGTCTTTTATCTCTCCTTCCCTTTTCGGCTGTTTGCTCTCCCCGGAATTTAGCCCTGCATTATGTTTATTGAGAAGAATAATAAGCTCTTGGCATTTTCATTAATAGACTAATCAAAGCACACTTCTCTCAGAAGAGGTATCTCCTACCGTGCTGGCTGCTCTGCTCCGTGCTGCTTGGGCTTAAATGAACCTCTCCAAACACAGCTGATGGGAGCTCTCTGCAATCCTCCAGAGAACTGCTGACCAGAGCTCCTTTTCCCTGTGCACTGCCTAATTCTCTCCTTCAGCTCATGGAAATATCAGGCCACTGCCTCAGCTCTTTCTTTGCCAGTTGCTCTCCTATCTGGAGCTCCCAGATTACAGTTCCATTGCTCTCCAGCAATAGTCTTTTATTTCATGCTATTTTACAATTATCTTAGGTATTATATTAAAAGGGATAAAATTAACTGTACCGGGATTATTTGTATTTTTCTAGAGTTAAAGAAAACTGAGAGGTTGTCCATTATGGTTCCTGTAAGAGGTATAGAAACCAAGATCAGAGTTGTTATTAAATTCTTAGCCTTGGCAAAAGAACCACGTTCACAGTCATTTTGGTAACACTTGATGGTTGCCTACTGCAAATTTGTGCGAAACCAAGATCGAGACCAAACCAAATGATCAGGATTCTTTGTGAAGAGAAGTTCAATTTAGAAACAGGACACCATTTACTGAAAAATAAATGTCATTCCAAACTTTCCTTTCACTCTGTTCAATACAGGATTGGACCTAGAATCACCTACCTGAAGAGCGTGGAAATGGCAGCATCAGGGTGCCACCACATGGAGCTGCCAGAACAAAGGTCTGCTAAAAATACTGGAAGTGGTTTTGAAAATGGATGCCAATTCTTGGAATTTCAGGCACTTAAGTGCATTCAAAACCCTGATTAGATGAATGGAAATTTCGCTCTGAAGGGCTGAGCATTCAGATATGCAATGGCTCCATCTCGTCGGGAATCTAGGCCAAATTGCTTTTGAAAATCTCAGTAGGGTGCTTATTTGCATTTTTGGCATCAGAATACTTCTGAAAATATGGTGGCAAGGCTGCCATCCATCAAACACTTCAGCAGGTGCTGAGATTTTATGCAAGCCCTTGGCTGAGATTCTGTATTCACACACTTAAAATTTACCATGTGCCTGGCTGCCTGGAGGATCAGAGACCACCTCTGCAGGTTTTAGGCCCTCAAGGTTATATATTTGAAAACTCTGGATTTGCCTAGTCTGCAAACACACCATAAGCTGACACCCCGCAAGCTTTCCTCAACCTCTCCACTGAAACTCTAAAAGCAATCCCTGTAAGTCAGGTAATATTTAATAGAGGGGATTATGGAAAAGCCATTTCCAAATGAGAAAATTGCATTCAAGTTTGTTATCTGCTGTCCCCCCTTCACATATGTTATGACTGCATATTTATTTTTCTAGTACTACTGGAGTGTGGCAAGAAATTATTTTTTTTTTTTTTCCCCTCTTCAAAGATTGTCAGCAGTATTATCTTAAAGGTGCTGGATGTCATGTTTCTTACAGCATTACCAGCACAAATACACAGGCTGATAAGCCTCAAGGTACAGGGCTTAAAGGGCATGGTTTTTTCCCTGTGACTCTCCTCTAACCTACCTGCTTTTGCTGGGAAAACAGGGCAAGCCCAGCTCATGTCCAGGTGTGATGGAGACATTCCATTACTGCAGCCTCCTGGGCCCCTGGCAGAGAGAGGAGGAACAGTCCCAAGGGATGAACCAAGCCATGGCTGAGCCGGCGACCATCCCCTGCCTGCAGGGAGTCACTTGGGAGGGTGCTGAACTGGTCAGGTTTTATTTCTAACATTTATCTTGGCCTTCAGAAGAAGAGAGCCAAGGAGGGAAGGGCTGGGGCAGAGCTCTGCACTGCAATTTGGTCTGTAAGTCGTTTTTCCAATGTGCAGCCCTGAAGTAGTTTTTAAATCGTCCTTCAGTGCTTTATCAGAGGAGGTGCTGATCACCTGCAAGGATGACTTTTATAGAACCAGCATGACTCATCTGTGGGCATATTTTTAAAACCTCTTCTTTTCCCCCAAACCTGCCCAAATCAGTCTGGGAAAATGATTGCAATTATTCAGATCGTGCTACTTTGAGTTATCTAACCTCAGAAGCCACTCGTGGCAAAACAGGCAGAATCCAGCTAGAGCTGAGGAGAGGGGAAAGGAGAGGAAAGGTTTCCATCCATGGCTTGCTCCCTGTCTCTGAATAATCCTGCGTGCCTGCTATGCTTTGTTTTCCCCCTGTGAGAGGAGGGCAGTGATGCCAGCGGGGCTGTGACTGGAGTCATTAATAGCCTGATAGCACATCAATAGGCTGCAATCAGAAAGTACCATGTGATCATTCTTCCTCGAGGCTGTCAGGTTTTATGATGGGGGAAGGAGGGAGCTCAGGTACATGCAAATTTTAAGCATTTCATTCTAGGAAAAAAAAAAATAATAATAAAAGTCCCTCCACAGTCCTTGCATTTAAATGCAGTCCAATTTTGATGATCCAACTAAAAACTCTTGGTTTTCCCAAAGCCGGTCCCTTGCCATTTGTTTGCAGTCCTGCAAAGCTCCTAAGCTCTGCAGAATTAAAGCTTCACAGCAGCTTGCTTTAGGGAAGAGAAGCAGCAGCCTGCAACTGCAGGAGGTGGTTGCCAGACTTTGAAGTCTGGGCTTGAGATAAGGGGAAACGACATTGCAAAGAAACTCTGTTATTAAAAGACATTCTCCTTTTGATGCAAGTTCTCTGGTATTAAACTTCAGCAGGCCCACATTTCAAGGCTGACTAAAGGGTCTTGAGTTATTGGTACATATTTCAGTGATGGGTTTTTCTCCAGGGCACAATATTTTCAGTACATCGCACGTTCGGCACGGGCTCTCGCTCTCTTGTCTGTATCTTGTCGTGTAGCAATCATAAACCTGACCTCCCTGCAAAGCTTTTTGGAGAGGCTTTAGGCCACCCAAGACACAGGTCTTCAGTCTCCTAAGGGTAGGACTGGGCAGAACAAAGGTCCATGCTGGGACATTGAAGTGACAGGCTTTAAATCTTTCAACGAAACTCGAATGTTTTGTTTACTGAGCACAAGGTAAAAACGCTGTTTTAGAAGAATAAAGACAGAAAATCTCTACCAGCTACACTGCATTAATTCAGAATTCATTTATTTTTCTTTGTTCTGCCACCCAGATGTAAAATATATCTTTATTCTCTGTGTGCAAATGGAGGCTCGGTTGCTTTGTAACTGGAATATTTTAGTAAAGTCAAGGCACCACAGTGTGAAGGCACAAGACTGCAGGCAAGAACTTGCAGAATAACTTCACCAGGGAGTGATTAATGGGCTTTATCTTTCCTGGTGACACCAGCCCACATGGCACAGGCTTCTCCTATGCCAGTAGGGACCGGTTCCCTACCACCTCCCAGCTGCACCAAGCACTGAACATCGCTGCCCATTGCTGGGTCTGCACTCCTGAGTCATCCAGAGAGTGAGACACAGAGAGACCCTCACTTGCTCACCCTGCCTGTGCCCCTCCTCCTCTCGCTGGGGTCCAGGCAGCACGAAATGCTTCAGGACTGGGCTGTCCTGGTGTGATTCAGCATCTCTCCATGACCACTCCAGGGGCAGCCCCGTGTCCATGGGGTCAGGATCACAGCACCCACGCTGACCCTGTGTGTTTCTCACTCTTCACCAGCATTCCTAAGAGAGAGCTAATTTTTTTCCTTGAAGAAAACTGAGCTGGCCAAGTTTTAATCGCACTTGGACTAATAAAAATTTAAAATAATTCCTCTGAGGTCATTCTGACTTTACACCGGTAAAACTGAGATAAGACTTTATGGCCAAGGAAGGCAGTTAAATTGTGTGAGTTAGAAAAGGCTAAAGATGCCAGATGTTTATTATCACTTACAGAATATGTTGTATAAAGTTTAAAAAGACACTGAATTTATAATAGTACAATTCACAAGGATCCCAAAGGCATTTCAGTTATAAACTCTTCTGTGTAAATGTCTTCCTGTAACTAAATAAATAGAGTCCTAATATATGGCATGGAGAACCTCAACTGAGGCCTTTTTAGGTCAGTATTTATTCACAGGCCCTGGGAAAATAAAGATTCTATGATTTCAGTTAGCTTGAACAGTTGAATGTAACTGGAGAAAAAACCCTGAAGAAAATCTTTCTAAGGTTTACGACTTCAATGTCACTATATTTGTACATCATAAATCAAGACGAAAGGTTGTTAAAAAAGAAAAAAATCTATTTTCATTTAAAATCAAATAAGGACAATTTTTTTTTTTTTTTTTAAAAGCAGCATTTCTCTTTGGAGGGGATTTTCCAGAAAATATCAGCTTTGGGAGAATTACTGTGGTTTGCCAACTGCCCACTCTTGTAGCTGCACATTTTACCTGCCAGTAGAGCTGGTGCAAAACTTTGAGCGATAAAAATTAAAACCAGAGCACACACTGGACACTTTTCACTGGCATGTATCAATTTCAGTGAAACTTTAATTGGAAAGATTTCTTGTTTTAACTTCTTGCCCAAAGCAGTGAAATCTGCAGCCTGGTTGGGCTGTCAGAGCAGCCCCTTAGGGGTGACAGGCCAATGTCCTGGTCCCTGTCACAGTGGGTGCTGTTCAGCCAGTTCTGCAGAGAGAATTACTCCAAGAAAAGCAATGGAAACATCCTCTTCTTCCCCGACCTGTTCCTCTGCTGCCTGGTTTGATGCAGGATCTGTGCTTTGCCCCTTCTGCCCTTAATACCCTTAATCTCTGGGCTGTGTCTATTCTGGATTCATAGAAGATTATATGTCATAAAAGTATTGTGATAGAAAATTCCTGACTTCTGGTTAACTCTTAAAGCCAGAGGCAGAAATCTGCAGCTTTGTTTTTCATCAATGCTGATACACGACTTAAAAAAAACCCAAAAGTTTTCATAAAACGTTTGGACCATTAAGATCCAACTTAATGGCTACACAAGCACAGGGAAAACAGGCTGGGACTGAGCATAGCAAATACCTTTAGAGATTCAAAAGAAGATTCCTGCATCCTTTATCCAGTGCTGGGATACAGACAAATAACTTTAACTTGAAATACCTGAATGTATAGGATAACTCGAGGAAATGCAGATCTGCTTCTTGAATCTCAAGGCAGCATTTTCATATCTTGTGCAGATGAGCCTAAATGCTGATGTTTTAAGTTTTGCCACCTATGTACTCATATTAGACTGCTGCCTGTCTAGGTACAGATGGAAGAGACAATTTCTTGAGGGAAGAGACAATTTCTCCACGAATTCTAATGCTTGTGTTGTCCAATTCCTTGTAATGAGCAACAGATCTGGAAAAAGACTCCAAAAACTATTTTTTGTGCTCTCTTGAAGCAACTAAACACTTTGGAATAGACCTACTAGAGCACAGCAATGTCACAGGTACTAAACACCAGTTTCTCCCAGTTTGTCCCTAAATACTGGTGCTAATGGCTGCTCCACAGGAGGCTGCTCGAGGATCCTTTGTGCCTCTCTTACTGAACTAAGAGAAACTGAAACATTTTCAAGTGTTTGGGAAGGGTGCAGGGTGAGGCAATGCCTGACTAACCTGGAAGGGTACTGGAGTGAGGCGATGCTACAGCTAACTGGGATTTTAACCTCCCCTCTAACACTAAGGGCTGATTACCAAGTATTTTCCCTCAGCTTCTTTTTATAGTTTACACTAGAAATTGTCAGCCTTGGTTTTATGCTCTGTTATGCTGAGTGATGGGAAGAAGGAAGGGTTTGCCAAAGGAAAAGGATAGTAAAAGCAGGGAAAATGAGCTAGATACTTCCAGCTACAGTAAAGGCATCTCAGCTTTATTGTTGTCCTCTTGTAAGGTTTTACATGATGCTTTAAATGATGATACATTAGCCTTGGGAGAAAATACTAAAAAGCATTCATGTACGACAGAGAATATCTCAGACAGCTAAAGAATAAAATATGGAGCCTTTATTCTTTACAACCCAGGCCTTCCTTTACTAAATATAAACATTTACTGCATTAAAATGTATAGGCTTAAGTACAAATTTTCCAGAGGATTTTTTCCCATTGTGAAGTACTTTATATCCACAATAATACAGCGTAAAGGCTGAAGCAAAGATGAGGTGGCAGCGCTCATTGTGTGAAAGATGAGTAATAAAATCATCAGCGTACAAATGATTTTTTAATTAGGTTTTAATCTGTGTATTTAGAGAAGTTATTTCTGTGTGAATTCCACACTGATAATTTTTATCTCGGTACCACAGCTGCAGTCACTAATGGCTGATGCCATGGACATCCTTGAAGGAAGAAGTGAAGAAGATCACGTGTGGACTAAAATTCAGAAGGCAAAAAGCAGCAGCAAAGGGCAGGAGAGTGTATTTTTCCTTGGGAGGTAAAATTCCACCTCTGTTTGAAAGGCAGAAAGAAAGTAGGTGCCATTTGAAACCTGACTGCACACCTTGAACTCTGCCAGTCCTCAGGCACTAACCACAAATACATGTTTATCACTTGATTTAGCCCCTGTGGTTGAACTTTGTCCGTGTTAACAGTCTCATGGGGCTGTCTAACACATTAAAAAAAAGACAAAAGACACGACCTGAATAGCTTCTTTTTGGCTGATAATTAGAATTCTCTTCTATCTTTGTCATGTGTGGTGCTGTGCTAATTGGATGTGGGGGGGAAAGTTGTTAGGGAATGAGACTCAGCCCAACAAATTAGGTCTCTTAGTGGAGCTCAAATGAGGCTTTGGTGATGTGAGAGGTAAAAGACATGTAAATGCCTTTCTGGAGTCTCTGCACAGCAACCGGGCAATTTAATTCTGAAAGGATTTGTTAAACGCAGGGAGCCTTGTGTTGGTTCTCTCTGCAGATGAATCTGACCCGGCAGAATGAATAACAGGTCAGGCTGGGATGTAAGAGGAGTATCTTATATTTTTACAAAGTCTCTCAAACCAGAGCAAACCACAGCTCTGGGCATTCACCACCATCGGCATTCAGCCACTGGCAAGGAAAGGAACAGCAACGCATCACCGGGAAGGGAAAATGTTGTTACTGGTTCTTGGATGCACACTAAATCTGGATTGTGGATGCAATGAGGGGCCGGTGAATAAAGGGTTTGAATTTCTGCACCATCGGGACTTGAAATTGTCCTTCTTTGGGGTTTGGGGTTTGCAGACAGGTCCCAGGTAAGATATTGAGAACCCCAAACGCTGCCTGCCCTGAGCCAGTGTACCCAGGACCAGGAAATAAGACAGAGATGTCTGAGAGAAACCACAGGGGTGGAGGGTCAGGGTATTTTCAAAGTGATTATGCTCATTACATTTCTAAGTTATCTGGATTACAGTTTCAGAAGGCATCTTTCTCTTCTGAGAGAAAGTCTGAGTAGGTGTGCATGTTGCCTCAGTTAGCTGTCAGATTCGTGGCTTTTAATAAAGTTTTCCAAGAACAGAATGTTTTCAGAAACTAATCAGATCTTAAATGCCCCAAATTATAGACAGACTGGGTTTCATCATCTCTTTCAAACACTTGTGAGGCAAAACAAAGGACAAATATTCCTACTTTTTTGACATTGCACCAGGATAGTCTCTAAATCTCTCACACCTGCCTACAGATCATGAGAATCTTTTGCAGTACAAATGTTGCATATAAGTTATATATATTTATACAATCACATATATTTTTCCTACCTTATATAATAACCTTTGATAACTGGATGAGTGCAAATGATATAGCTACAAATAGCCTGTTCCCTCTGCTCCTCCAGTACTTAGCCTTCCCATTTTTAGACAGTAGACTTATACATCAAAGACAGATCCCCAAAGTTTTTCCAAAAGTCAGTGTTTTAACCCACAGCCAGGTGTTTGAATAACCAGCCTGATTTCCACAACTCTGAATGACCACAGGTCAGAGGCTGTTAAGAATGGCTTAGACACAGGTATCTAAATATTTATTAAATGTTTCTTAAAATCTTGGGTTGTCCCCCATATTTCAACATGGGTGACTAATATTTCATTGTAAATTCAGTAAAACAAAGGGGGGTTTTTGTGTGTTTTTGTCTATGTAGACAAATACACCATCCTTTATATTTCTCTGGATACTTTTGCTTTCAGTTTAGTTGTAACAGATAAATGGACTGGTATCCCATATTATGCCACATGAATCTGTGCATAACTGAATATTTGGGATTGAAATTTACTGAATCCATTAAAATCTGCTCTCTGCCATGACAAAATTTGGTGCTTCAAAATTCGTTTGCAGTCTGAGCATACGTTTGCATTTAATTTTTGACAACTCACATAACTATTTGATTTGAGGCATCTTGTTCCAGGCAGAACTCACTGTTTGTTTCATAATACTAAAATATTTTTCTGTATTATGTCAGAACAAAGAAATGAAAAGCATCATCAACTTTGCTTTTCCAAAAAAATGCACTTCAGCATATTCAGCATGTTCTTAGGAAAAAATTCTATTTAAACAGAGGAGACAGGAGAACTCTTAGGGAGCTTGGGGGAGAGGGGTTTGTCAGATTTTTTGGTGTTTTGTGGTTGTTGTTTTTTAAATCATCTCTAATTAAGACTGTTACACCAGGTTAAAGATTTCTGACACATTACTAAGAAGGAGAATTAAATCTGATGATTAAAAATTGATGAGGTGTGGATTACCACGTCACTTGTGCTAAAACCATTTCCAAAAGTTCAGAATTTCTCAGTTCACCCATCACACGACGCTGATTGTAGGTGCCTACAAAGAACCTTCACACACATCTAGTTTCAAGGTAGTTATTTGTATTTTTGCTATTGAATTAATTTACATATATTGGAAAGCAAAAAAAGAACATAAAGGAGTTTATACAACCAGCTATAAATGCAAAGCTCTGGGAAGCTGACAGCTATGCTCCCACCAGTGGAGTTTGGCTTTTGCAATAGAAACAGCTGTTGCACCTAATGAAAGCACTCAACAGTTTCCTCTAATGCAGCAGAGTTATAGCAGTGCCTGTTTTCCAAATGGTTAAAGGGTCTGTCAGAATTGCTGTTACAAACCACTGTTTGCAGAGTTTTATATTCTAGAGTCAGCCATAAAAAATTCATTCAGGCTGAAATCCGACGTCGGAGGGCACAAAGCCTGACACCCAAACACTTTTCCTGTTGTGACAGTGGAGGGCTTATCAAATTAGTTTGAAATTAATCTGGACCATTTTGAATTTATGGGACTGACGAAGTAGTAATACACACATAGCTTCGAGTGGTTTGGGTGCTGCACTGCTCATCCAATTCACTGGCAGATTTACATTTTTAAGCCAACTAATTTATCAAATGGGCTAATTATTTTTGTAAGCTTAAACACAGAGGAATGAAAAATGCCTTCATAATCAGCTGGAAAAAAGAGAACACCAGTGCATGGAAGATGCATTTCTCAGTGTTACCAGGCTATGACTGCAGCCACAAGGAGAGCTGACCCAGGAAAACCCAGATTACCTTGGGAGATTAAGAAACATCCTCCTAAAGAGCCTTTACCCACGTACTAGAAATTCCTGAAGAATGCCTCAGAGGCAGGGAAAATGGGTCTGGCCAGCCTCCCAAAATCCCTGTTCTGTGGGGTTTTACTGACACTTTTGCTAACAGTACCCTGGATAAAATTTGAGCTTCGTATTAGCAATTTGGGGAAACAGACACCCTCAAACCGTTCCAGAAATTAATGGAGGGACTGAGTCACAGTCTACTTCAGGAATACGGGCATTCCTAGGAAAAATCTTACTACCTTCCTTCCTTTTATAATTGTCACAAATTCCCAAACTCCACTTGCTGGTGGCCAGACCGCTGGGCTTACAGAGGATTTGAAGCAACACACAAAGGTTGGGAATTTTTTTTAGTTACTGGCTCTGCCCAAATTGCATTATAAATAGAGTCTTAAAAGTATTTAGATATCACAGCATCAGCACTGAATGAGAATGGCCGTGTCTGAAACCCCTCTTATGTATGGGAAGCCCACCTAAAATAATCAACAGGAAACATTAAGGGAAAGAAAATGAAACCCTCTTTCTAAAGCTGCTTAAGTCTTCACCAGTCAAGAGAGGTAGAAATGTATTTTTGCTTACTGCATTTTAAAGTGTAAATTCTCTTCTTAATTCAGATTACATTTGAATTTATTATTTTAACAAGACAGATTTAGCCCAGTGGTTTAAGCAATGATCTCTGATGCACGAGGCTCAGCAGCAATGCACAGGAAACTCCAAGAGATATTGAGGGGAACTAGGATGATAATTCAGCTCTGTCCCAAAAAGTCCAGGCGTTGGGTCTTAAGCAGATGGGGATACACCTCTAATAGCCAGATGTGGCTGTTATTGATGAGCTGCTTTGCTGACAGAGTTACATGCAATGTGAGTGACATCTGACATGCACATCAGTGCTGGGAGTGGTGGCAAAGCCTGGTCCTGAGCAGCTCAAGGAATCAGATCTCTGCATGGCCACTGCAGGACTCCATAGCAGCTGCAGACAGGCAGAGGGGTTTAGAGTATCTCAGATACATAAAACAGCAGGAAGTCCCCCCCCATTTCCACTACAGAGCCTTTGCTTCTCTGCAGTATTGTAAGAGAAAAAAAAATTGAAAAAAAAACCAAGAAGAGATTACTTTCCTATCTCATAACAATAAATTCATTAATAAAGAGTCACAGTATTGTTTCAGTGAGAGGTATTTCATTAAATAAATAGATACTTTAGAGCCTGTCAACCAGAAACTTTTGACATCCAAAGAGAGAAGAGCTGCGTAAGTGCAAGTGCCAGGATGGCTCCACTTCCCCCACGAAGATAATAATGCAGCTCTACTTCTCTCCTGCATTTTGCCCCTAGGCTTTCGTAGCAGTTTCACAGGATCCTCTTAACATCATTTGAACAGCCAAAGGAGAGACAGGAGCTGGCAAATAAACACTTTCCTCCACTTCCACATGTGAGACACTTCATAAAACCTTCACAACTCAGTTTACCTCAAGGGCATCACATACTTTGCAATTTAGATAAGTTATTATGCCCATCATTTGCTGAGCTCAGTGGAATGCCTGTTTCATAAATCTGAAAGCAGAGCAAACATGGATGAGTGAATAAAAGAACAGATGTAACTTACATAAGGATAAGAATATAACAAAAGCTGCACTAATATATGTGAATATGAAATGAAGTAAAATTAGCCTAACATATTACACAATCTTTTAGCCAGGCATGTAGATTTTCAGCAGTTGACCTCTGCTTACCACATCTCTGCCTTCTGCAACAGCAGGGGGACACTATCTGATGACCTGTGCTCTTCCACTGACATTATCTCTTAATTGAAAATCAAGCCATGGAAAAGGGCCACGGACTTGCTGGGCTTTCAGTCAGCCAGGGGAGCAAGGAGGGAGATTCATGGTGTGCTGATGGAAAGCGGACGTGCTGCTGAATAGGACTGTGCTGGCCACCACGACAGCTGCTGATGGATGTGACTTTGTAACACCTGATAAAGTCATCCCACGCCACAGCCCCTGGGAGCTGCACACAGGCTTCAAAAGTCACTGAGTTTTGGTGCACTTTCTTGGCTCAAACTTGGCTATTCCTGAATTAATAGGAGGAAAGCGGTTCCTGGTTTGTCCTCTTCTTGGGGCTGTGGTGCAGGCAGGTGTTTCAGGAATGCATGGACCCCATGTGAAAAGGGAAAGCAAAGGATGGGAAAGAGTAAGAAAAGCACGTTTTCTGAAACGGGAGTGAAAGTCTAATGTGCAATGAAGTCAGAAAAGTGCAAATGCAAAAGGAAAATAATGGCAGTGGCACCGATTCAGGTAGACAGAGTGAAGGAAACCAGTGCAGAGCAACTAGGCAAGAATGCAAAAATTTTTGTTGGAGTTAACCAAAGGTTGATTTCATGTTAAGATTACAGAAAACATTTTGAGACATTCTGGAAAGGATTTACTCTGAACCAGCAACAGCCTCAAGAGAGACAATAAGTAACTGTGGCAAAGGTTCTAATGTGGTGCTGGGTGAAATTTTTAGAGCAGGCAGAGGGAGTGGGAAGAATACAAGAGCAGAAAATGAGATTTTGCCCCACTGAATGTCAGGTGATATAAAAGAATTGTAGGCAACCAGAGTCCCATTAATGCATTCAGCCCCACCACAGGGACAATAAAAGCATGACAGCATTCACGCAGCTCCTTGTGTAAGAGAGAGGTGACAGTGGGATTTCAGCAGTTATCAATATTCCTGTTCTCTAAAATCAGTTTCTGCCCCTGTGGGTATCTGGTTCTTTCTGCCTTGCATACAAGAGGAGAAAAGAGGCCCCAGCAAGATGCCTGCATGGCCCTTGGCTACTCTGGGAGAAGCAATTGCATCCTGCCCATTTCCCACCCTCTGGACACCAGCATCTAACATAAAGCTGGGCTATTCAGTGATCACACACCAAACACCTCTCCCTCATGATAGACCAGCACTGCAATATAAAAACAGCAGCTGTGGCTACCGACAGTGAACTTTGGAGCATACAAGGTTTTATTCAAATCTGAAGGAGACATGGGAAGTTTTAAGTGTGCTGCTCCAGACCAGAAGGAAATTTCTCTGTATAATAGCATAGTTTTTTTCCAGCCAAATCAGCCAGTCTAATAACACATATCTGAATGTATCATCTATATCCATAATGCTTAGGCCATGACAGCTCCAACAAAACACTGCTTATGCTATCAGGAAGGAGTTTTGTGCTGAGAAAGCCTTTGGTCTATTCCACCAAGCTATAAGGTGTGATAAGTCACTGGAATAATTTTAAACAGCAGCAAATCTGGCAACTAAGCAGTAAATGTCCTAAAATTGGAATAATGTAGGTGCTTGTAGCTGCCTGGCAGTTAAATCACAGGCAATTCCAGGCATTGCCAGTCCCCACATAAGGATTTAGGTAAACATTTCCCCAGCCCTTGCTAATGGTGCTGTCAGTGATAAACGGGCAGCGTGCTCACCCGCTGCCCTCCACCACAGAAGGTCTCCAGCCCTATAAACACTTACTACCAGGAACTGCTACTGCTCTGAAAAACAGTGAGTCAACAAGGCTGCTCGTGGCACACACTGTGCTGGACAGGGATTTCGGGAGAGCTTATGAAGTACGAAAGGGTTGCCTGAATTGTAAGGTAGTTATTAAGTGTAATTCATTACCAGCATCAATGTTGTATTTATTCCGTTCTTCATTAACAAAGACTCTTTCCACCATCTGCTTTTAGCGCTGGGGCTTTGCTGCTGTGCTCAGAACCTCCAGGCAAACACTGGTTTTCCATGTCTCACTGAGCTCATCCCTTAACGGGGGAAGCGCGCACCGGAGCTGTCTGTCAGAATTCCTCCTTGAAGGGAAGGCCGTGCATACAAACGAGGCGTTTGGAAGTACAGGAATGGAGCACGAGGGACAGAGGTATGAACATTTCCAGCAGCAGGCCCAAGGTGAGAGTTGGATGGGCACTTGGGCTACCAAAGTGCCAAAACATAGGGAAGCGGCTTTGCCCTGTCCAGGGCGGCTCAAATCGTGGTCAAATCTTACAAAAGCAACCATAACAGTCCAAATGTGCTTCACTTTACACACAAACAGTAAAATCATGATTTTTTTTTCTCTCCCCTGATACTTAGCAACCTTTGTTCTAATTGACTTTAATAGAAAGTATAGATTGGGATTTAATTTTTATTAAAATATCAGTAGCTTTTCTCATGCTTTTCCTCCACACCCTATGAAGCCATCCCTACTTACTCACGGACCCTTCAAGTGCTGTTCCTTTGGATACAGTCACTCCAAGGAGTGCTTTAGCAAGTAGCTCTGGGAGACAAAGGAAAATGTTGAGAGATGCTTCATATTTAAAGGCAGCTCATTTGCCTTCTACTGCTTATAGCTCCCAAGTAAGAAAAATAGAGTCTGTATGCCAGAAGATCCTTTTTGCCATTACCTGCTCTGTATAGGTCCTGCACACATTTTCAAAAACACCTGTTTGTTCTTTGAGCTTGACTCCCCAGATTTGTACTGGAATTCGGGAAGTTTGGATGTTTAGGCATTACAGAGAATGCATACACGTGCGCCCATGCAAGACACACTTTTATGATTCTACAGTTTGCAGAGTCTGCTTGCTGCTTACCCAAATAGGTTTTTTCTAAACAAAGTTATTTCCCCGGAGGAGTTTGTCCTTTGTGCTTGGATTTGTTTGGATTTGTGCTCTTTCTCATTTTTAGTCGGTTAATAAAGGTACTATAACTGATATTTTGCATTTGCATTCAAACTCACGTCGATCTTTTAAAAGACAGATTTGTGCTTTCAAGTTAGCTTGTGACGAGAGCAGCTCTCCCGTTTTTGGATGAAAGCCTCCTTTGGACAGTCAGTGAGTGACTGAACACGGACATCTGTTCCTTGGAACGGCCCCTCGCAGCAAAGGTTGACAAGTTCCGTGGCATCTGTGGCCCATCAGGACTTGGACAGAACCCGCGGAATGATGGATGGCCTCGCGGCGCGCCCTCGCCGCAGCCAGTGCCCGTCACTGAGTCAGGAACCAGATGTGGGGTGTCTTAACCTGAGGAGTGCTCGGGAAGAGGGAAGGATATACTTGCACTGTGGCGTGTCAGGGCACAGCCAGATGCACCCAGGAAATTTCAGAAGGGTCCAGCAGGGCATTAGCAGAAATGCGGGGAGTCTTTCAGAAAAGGAGAATTAAGTCCCCACAAAGCCCTGCTTTGAAGAGAAGGTTGGTCCAGGTGACCTCCAGAGTCCCTTACAGTGAAATCTTGCCATGATTGTAATTCAGCTGCAGCCAGCAAGTGCTGCTTCCACATCCCTGCCCGGCACAAGCAAATCAATCAGGATGGCATCCGGAGAGCAGGGCTCAGCACTCTCAGCAGCCAGGCGCCCCTTTATCCATCACTGGCCAGCAGGTACAAAAGGGCAGGATTAGAAATATTTTTATATGCTCCAAACAAGGCCTGTGTGATCCTTATCTGTGTGTGGATCTATAGAATGTCATTTTCAAGAAGTCCTGTAGGTTTGAATCAAACCCTAAGCCAAAGGGACAGCATATATTGTCTCACCTGATAAGACCCTCTGCAGTTCATCCCTCCAGCTAATCCTGTTGCAGTGCCTGTTACCCAAGGAGCTCTGTCTTTTCACTGCAGATATAAACTGCATTAGACATTAGACATGTGTACCAAAACCAGAAGTATTTACAGATTCCCAGCCTTGGAGACCGATGTAAAACCATTGCAGTTAAGAACGAGCCGGTCACCTCGGTATTCACACACAACACAGATCATTTTCTTCTCCCAGCAAACTCAGAACTGAGATTCAGAGCAGACTAATTGACTTACAGTCCATCCAGCTACTCCTGGTGTACTAATTATGCTTTTCACCTTCTCACTCCATGTCGGAATAAAAATGCCTTGATGTGTGGCACTGAGGAAAGGCAGACGCAACCTTGCTCATTCAGCTGATTTTCCCAGAGAATAAAAGAGCAGAAATACCTTTGAGACACGACATGGCAGTGCTGCAGGTCTGTGCTGGTGTCTCAGCAGCACAGCAAAGGCTGTGCCATCACTGCAGCAGCTTCTGCGTCCGAGGGCACACACGGAGGCCTTGTTCTTCCCATGCATTCCTCCGGCTTAAAAAAGAGTGTCATTTCCTTCAGGTGGGCCAAACAAGTTTGCTTCATTCAGCCACCAGCCTAGAGACCTCTCTCTGTCCCAGCTTAACTGCCCTAAGCATTAGGCACACAGACTCAGACTCAGGGTATAAAACTGAGGCAGACACTTGAAAACACCAACACTACGTATCTGTGCTCTTGCAGAAGCCCATGTTTTCTCAGTTTTAGTTCCCTCTCTTTTTGTTCTGCCTCTCCCCAAATCAATAATTTCCAATGTTGCTATCTTCCATGACAAATGATTGATGCAAGAATTTGAAGCACAAATAATTTGGGGCAATGTAAAATAAATACAATATTAACATAAAGAGCACAAAACAAACTCTGAGGAGCTGGTTCATTTTCAGATTTCTGTCCCCAAACCCCTACATTTCTCTGCTTAGCTTGATCCCAAACCACTCAGAGGCACCACACGGATGTGCTCTGGACTGAGCATGTAATTAGCTCAGAAGGCATCTTTTATTTCTATTTCTACCCTCTTTCCATTTGATCTTAATTCTGTTCATTCCCTTTTGCTGCTCCCTCCAGCTGATCACGGGGGCCAGACTAAAGACACAGAGAAAAATCCAGTGAGAGAAATAGGGTCAGGAGCTGAAATCAGGAGATAGTGAGGAAGAAAGGGAGGAACTTGAGTAGATGGAGCAGTTGTGCACCAAGGAGGCTTCAGCTGGACCCGAGCTGGAGACAGTGATCCAAATTAGAAATTCTGTGAATAACTGGGGTGGGGAGAATACTCAGAATATCTTGAAAGAAAGATGTCACAGCAGCAGAGGATTAAAAATAGCTGAAGCCCAGTGTGTCTTCATAAGTTCTCAGGTCAGCAGGCACTTGAGAAAAAGACCATAAAGCCATGGAATAGCAGATGGGAGAAGTGGGGTTTTGTACGTTCAGGAGAGGATTGAAGGGACTTCACTCTAAGGATGTCAGGCAGCAAGTTCAGCCCCAGAGAGCTGAGCACAGCCCCTGCAGATGGATGTGATGCTGCTGCCCACCTCCCAGTGTCCACTGACTGGGCACAAGTGGACACTGTGGGGATCAAGGGATGACAGGTGAGGACCATAATCCAAATGCAAACAGTGCAAAGGACTGACCTGATGTTCTTGGTCTCTGTGTGGGCTGGGATCAGGCCTGAAACAGCCTCATGTGAATCACTGGCAACACCAGCAGTGAACGCTCTGCTGTGAACCAAGCCCAGCAGAGCTCTCCACCTGGGATTCTGTGCTGCCTTAGCCCACAGAGTAGCTCCAGGGTTCAGCCATATATCCCTGGGGTTCCGTCTCAGCATCAGCCTGTAGCCAGTTATTGCTCTGCTTGGGAATAAGTCACAAACCTGTTCCAAAATCCATTTTCCTGCAGCTGTTGTTCTAACACTAATCACGTTTGGGCTGGCTACAAACCCTGTCCTTCTACCTACTCCCATCCACATGGATTCTTATTTAAACAGTTATTGGGAGGGAGGGAGAAAAAAAAAAAAGAAAAAAGTGGAGCTATTGATTCAAGAAATTTGCATTTCCCAATGAGAGCCCCAAAGGTGCCTCACCACAACCAGGCAGCAGAGGAGTGGGCACAGGCAGGTTTTAAATCAAGGCAAAAAGGCAGAGCATAATGCTTCCAATCTACTTCCTTAAAATGAAATGTGCAAGGTAAAAAGCCATGAATTAGCACTAGTGAACGCTGCAGCCACCAAAAAGAGATTTTTAAGCCATTCTCCACCGCTCCCCCCTTTATCTTGTCAAGAGACTGTATTTCCATTGTGCTCTCATGGTAATTTAAATCCTGCTCGGGCTCAGCGCGCTCCATGTAATTGTGAGTCGGCAAGGTTTGAATGTCATCACTGCTGTGCAAATAACATCATCAGCTCATCAGCTGTGTCAGTAACATTGCAATTATGGAAGCCACTATTATTTCCACCCCTGATATGCCATATTAGGACTTATTTTGGGGGCTGGAGCTGACAGGTATTCTGTCAATACGAGAAGCGCACAACAGCAGCCGAGCTGCGGTTCCAGGTAGGAACACCATTCCACTGGGACTTTCTGGTGACATCACCGGCGGTGCCAGAACTCATGGATGGTCCTAAAGGAGCTTCTGTGAAACCTGTGGCTGTTCTGGTGTCGCCTTTGCCCTCACCCCACACCCTACCATCACTCAGGACCTGTTTTCCTTCCTCTTACTCTTTGTGCTCACCCAAACGCAAGCACTACCCCCGAAATAGAAAAAGTGACTTTTAACAGCAGAAGAAAGTTAGGGAGATATTTTCATTTGGTCTGTTGCAGAAGCGTCTTGGGGGCTTAGTGGTTGTTTTTAATATGGCTAAGCCCCTGGACTGGAGCTCGGCTCTAAGTGATAAGTTTTTCTGAGGCTTGTTGTGTGCTTTTGGCCAGATCAATGATTTCCTAAGCTTTTATTTTCAGCTTCTTAAAAATGAGGCTGGCATAATGATTCCTTTCTCTAATCCCCCTCATGTTTATATGGTGAGCATATCCCAGCAGAGCCAGCCTGTGAGGCTCCTGGGAGAGCCCCAACCTCCCTGTGCTCCTGTTCCAATGGATCTGTTGGCAACAAAGGAGCAGAAGCCCAGGCACAAGTGCCCAGCGAGGATCACCAGCACAATAGAAGCTCTTTTTCTGTAGCATCATGCACAGTGCTAAGCACAGCTGATCCCCTGACAATTACCCTACTGCAAGCTCCATGGAACAGGCAGAGCTCCTCTCCCAGACCTGTTCCTTTTGCCCTCAGCAGCCCAGGGAGGCAGGTGGAATAGTCCAGAAATGATCCTGCTTGCCTTGACTTCTCTGTCACCCCCCCCTCACCAGCACAAACCATGGCCAGAGCACATGGCACAGCTCCAAGTTCAGGGTGAAGAGCACTTTGGTAACAGCTCAAAATACAAATAACTACCATGGGAAGCCACGCTCGGATTAACTCCCAGTCAGCTGCTCTGTGTTGTGCCTAAAGAAGCGACGCTCCACTGCACGTGTGTCAGAATGATAGATTCGGACTTTTTCTTTTTTTTTTCAAGATTATTTCAGCTTAAAATGCAATTGGAAGATTGATTCTTTAGATCCTCACGTTATATAGGGCCTGGGTCTAGAGTATAACTCAGAGTGAAGGGAGATGATTCTCATCTTCGCCTTCCAGAGACACCGCGCATCGCCCGAGCTGACACAGGGAATGAATAAAGGTAAGGAATGGGGAGAGAGAGACAGAAAATTATGAATGCTTGGTATTTACAGAATACCTGTACACAGTACTACTATTCTATTTTTACTTTTTTTTGGAAGTCACCCCTGCAAGGAAGATGAATACCTGAATATGCTCCTTATTAGAACAATTACCACTTTATTTGGGGGGAACACTGAGGTCATCTATTCTTTTACTGTATTCTCTAGTGTATTATATTCAGGGGAAAATGTATTTATTCAGAACTTCATTTTGATTTAATAGAAAAATGGTTCTTGCCACAGCAATGTGGAATACTCATTTTTCTCCATGTGTTGATTTTTGGCATATAAATGCCAGAAGCCTCTGTTCTTTTTCCTTATCAAGAAAAACTTACCTGAGATTAATTTCCTCATCATCCTTTCCTTTTAAAGTGGCTGTTTTTCAATGCCATTTAGAGGCAGAGTTGTGATAAATTCCTGGTTTCAATGTATAGATTTCAATGAAAGAGTCTTCCGCAGCAGTAAAGTCATTGAATCCAAATAGAAAGGGAGGAAAAAAAATAAATTATGAAGTCAGGTACTGCTACTGCAGCCAATTGTATGAGAGGTGCCCTCATGTGTTTTGCTTTCTAATGACAATTAGTTTTGAAATAAAAAATTGCAAAAGTTTTTAAGATTTTTATAGAGGAGAAGGGACATGCTTCTGACACCACTTCTTTATAATTGCATATTGGTCTGATTGAAAACTGCTTAGACACAGCAGAAGGTAATTTTTTTAAGAAACAAAAGGATGAGAACAGCTGGGATGGAAAACATGAGTTTGAATCCAAACCTGTACTTTTCTGACCCTAACAGTTTGGCCATAGAGCTAAAACCAAGATTTGTAGATATATAGGTATTATGTAAATAGGCCAACAAAAGTAATCTTTCCACTGAATGATCCTTCTCGTCTCTATAGGTTATCTTTAGCAAGACTTCATTTAGCAAGGCTTTCTCCTGTACTTCATTAGACTGAACTGTCTGGAATAAATGTCTCTGAAAGGCTTATTTTAAATTGAATTAAGTTGTATTAATTAAAATTTCAATTGTATTAATTTGTATTAAATTTAAATTGCGTTACATTTTAAATTGTAGGTAACATCCAGTCAAGAATTTTCTGCTCTGAGAATATTCTGCATCCAAACTATAAATTCCTGCTGGCTTGGTTATCACCCAAGCAGCATGGAAAACAGGGATCCCTCCATCCTCAGCAAACGTCACAGCAGAGATCACCTGAGCAGGTGATGCTTGCCCAGCATCCCCAGCTGAAGTTCACAGGCTCTCAGTCTGGCAGTGCCTTTTTGTGCAAAGTGTTTACTTTGTAAGAAAATAACCTCACCCTTAGAAAACCAGCATTCAGCTCCCTGCTTTTTCTTGTTCAAGGGTGATTTTAAAACAAAAGGATAGAAAGAAAGGTAAAATCCAGCCCCCAGCCCTAAGATTTAATTAAAAATCCATGACCTCAAAGGTATTTAGCCACTTAATTCCCATTTTCTGTTTATCACAGACAGGAGTCTGAGACCTACAGGTTTTCAGCTGCAAGAGACCGCCTTTCTAGGCACTCAGGAAAGATTTCTGAAAAATAAGAAAGAACTGGCAAAAGCTTTGATGGTCCTTTGTTCATTGTTAACAGAATAAAGAAATCTTTTTGAGAAAAATCAGAGCTCCTTAAATACGTAGGACAGAGAAACGAAGAGTTATTGCCCTTTGGAGACAGCATTATTTTGCCATGGAGTTGCTTTTGTCAGATGAAGTTTTATGACACACAGTGGCAATCATCCATCTTTGATGAGCAGACACACACTAAATCAGAGAGACTGCTCTCCCCGGATCGTCGAGTCACAGCACACAGTTTGGTGAATCATGAGGCTCTTAAATAAATACTCTTAATGGGTTGCAAGCTGGCTTACAATTCTGCAGCATTTAATGAAAATCAGGTATTTTTACGTAGAATGTTGAAAGATAATCAAGTGCACTGAGAACAGGTGATCCTTGGGAAGAAAAAAGCAACAGGAGAAAAACAGTTGTCTGCGCAACACGAACAAGCTGATCCGAGCACACTGAGAGAGACGTTCCAGGCTCATCACAGAGCTTTGTGAGAGACCCAGATCCGAGGCAAGATGTGACATTTCACTCTTCAGATATCAAGTAGGGCAGAAAACCTGTCTTACACTGCAGATCAATACATCACTTAGAGGGAGAGAGAGAGAGAGAGAGAGAGAGGCCATAGCCCAAATCAATCTGCAAGGTGTCGGAAACATCTAGGCCAACACCTGGCTACAGTGCCCTTTAGCCCCCAGAGGGCCACAGACCAAAGCAGTTGTCAGGAGATGAAGTCAGCCAGGAAACAACACAAAGCAAACATGAAAGAAGCCTCTGTCACAGACAAGGGCATTGCTGTTTTCCAAAAAATACCCATCTGTTATGCATAGATCCCCAGGTACCAATGTGCACAGTGTTTTACTCAGGATTCTTCAAGGTGCGAAAAAAAATTGGAAATTATTTACTCCATGGATATGCTACATTTTGGCTGGACAATAAGGAAGAAGTTGAGGGGGGGAAGTAGATAAATGCTTTTTAAAGAAACTGCAGACTGGGTTATAAGAATCCTCTGGCCTCTTAGCTGGCAATTTCTGCAGGGTGAGGACATAAACCACAGCTTATCTCATTCTGGAAATATTATTACAAGTTGGACTTCATTCCTCACCCTCCTTTTTGTTAAGGATACATTAAAAGCTGACCCATAGTTCCTGTGGCTATTTTAGTCCCACACACAAGGACACATCTGAGACCACTCCTCACAAGTTCCTCTTTCAGGTCACTTCTCTTTCAAAGACTTGTTCCCAAATGAATGATGGGGGGTTGTTTCCCTCCATCACAGAAATTTTTTTGTCACAAAAATGATTTATCTGTTGACAGCCAGGTTCACTGCCCCCAGGCAAGTGATGGCAGCTGAAACCTCTCAACAAAAAGCAAAGAACACTACTACCAATTTAAAGAAAGAGAAGGAAAAAAGGATAGAAATACTCCTCTCCTCTAAGACTGCCTTGTAACTCTTCCCTGCAAGAGAGACACAAGCAGAGTCAATTCTTCCAGGTGTTAGGTATGTGTTTACTCTTGGGTTACAACACTAACTACAACTCAGAGAAGGTAGACCAGACAGTGGTTGGTCTTAAAATAGATTTTCCACTATTTGTGAAGTCTCCCCTGTCAAAGGAGTGTGGTAAAAACACTTGAAAAATATGAGGTTGTGGTTCAAAGCGGATCTACACCTAAAGTATTGAATTAAACACATCACCAGAGGAAGAAGATGAGGTGAACTCATGACATCCAAGTGTAGGGACTAAATGAGGACATGCACTAATGAGATCCGCTGGCAGGGATTAAAGCAGTGGCTGAGCTCCCTGTGTGGTCAGTGAGAGGGACAGTACTCAAAATAATTTGAAGCACTTCAGCCACACTGCAAGTATCTCCCTTTGCTTCTGTTTCACATCCAAGGTGAAGGAAAAAATAAATGGTTACATCAAGTTTTCCTTCAAATTTGACTCTACAGATTGCAAGTTCTTGAGACAAAGGACTGCCTTATGGTCTACTCATGATGGCCTCCTAGGAATTAGCATATTAATACTTCGAAACAAAATACCACATAAAAAGAAGGGTCTCATATTAAGAAATCTATAAGCTGATCATGTGTTTATTGACACAGAAGACATGAGAGTCTAAGTCTAAGACAGTCCTTCTAAAACAAAGTCCATGGCTAAAATGAGAAGAATCACAATACACTGAATTAAACTTAGAACCCAGCTGAGACGTCCTACAAATGTAACTGCGGCTTAGTCAGTGGCTGGATATGATCACACGTCCTCGATCTCAAAAACCAGAACAACAGCAGGCCACAGTTTTACATTTCTCCATTTGAACTACAATTATTGTCACAAGAGCCAATTTCACGTTGGGCCGTTTCTTGTTCTTGTTGCAATTCATCATGAGAAGACGTGAGATCTGAGATACCTCAGCAAGGCATAGTCCATGAATAATACAGTACATTGCTTTGACCTTTTCAGCTTGCTTTGTACTGTGATTGGCCAACCATTCCTGTCCTCTCCTGTTAACCACCCCATTAACCTGGGATGAGAAGGTGGAACGGACAGACAATTAGCCAGCAGACTGCTAAAAAGGTTAATGCTGGAGCTCACAGCCCTGGCTTTCTTGAGCCTCAATGGGTATTAAGATTTTGCAATCTCTTTCCCCTTTCAAAGTCTGCAGGGAAAAAAGAAATCGTACAAGATGAACTTTGTTCTCATTTCTGATCATAATCATGTAGCTCCTCTCAGATGTCACACTTGGATGATTCCAGTGTATGCGTGAATAAACCGAGAAGAATGTTTATTTTTACTCCTCTCAATATGGAGAACATTCAATCAGAGCAGTGAACTTTTTCTTCGAAGTTGGTCACTCTTGAGTAAAGGAAAATTGGAGAAAGTAGTGGCAAAACAGCTCCATACGGCAGCCTCCTTCCAAAGGTCAGTGTCGCTACGCTAACTACGTGAGCTGAGTCGTTCAAGCGATTTCCTACGCAAAGAGAGGAAATGCCGGAATTTTCACATCCTGTGGGCTGTCAGCTGCAGAAAACTTCATCTCAGTACTCGCCAAGACTACGAGGACAGGCGGATCTCACACGTTCAGGCACATGGAGAACGTGAGGCACAGTGGAGGTGGAGTTTCGGAAGCGCCTGTTGAAAGCAACTGCCCCATTTCTCCGGCTCTACACATCTTCAAAATCTTCCGATTTTCTTTTTTTTTGAAAGATAAAACCATCATGAATGACATAAAGGTAAGCATCAGAAACCATTTTCTGAAGCCCTGTACTCAAAAAGCCTAATTTCACAGCTTCACACGGGCTTGTTTTGCTCATAAAGATTTTCTAACCATTGCTCTGGTGGTTCAGCTGGGATGACCTGGGATAGTTTGTTTTTCAGACACTGCCATATTCTTGTCTTTGTAGAAATGTGTTGCTCTGAGTTACTATTACTAGCAACGCTGTGATATACTTCAGATGGAAGGAATGGAAGCAAAGGGAAAGAGACCTTTTCACCACACATTAGAACACCAAATTTTACATTTATTACAGGTATTGACCGCAATAATGCAGAGTCCTTTTTATTACCTCCCAGTAATAATATATTCTCTATTTTGCTGGAGGTGAACAATGATATTCAGACAGGAAGAATTACTAACAAAGAAAAGATAAAGCTTTAAATTATAAAAATGACGTGATAGTTTCTCTCTGTAATACATTTTAAGTCCAGAAGGGACCATTAAGATCACCTATACGCCAAGGATTTTTACACTGTTCTTTTTGATATATGGGATCTCAAGAAACATACCATTTCTTTTGACCCTTGCTCTTGAGCACTCTCTCTGATGGATTTTTACAAACTGCATATTGAAATATTCACATGCTTAGGGGCCTGCTAACAAACTGAAAGAGATTAGAGAAGCATAATTTCTTTTCAGAAGAGCAGTCTTTTTTTTTTCAAGGATAAAAGTTTTGCTGTGTTTTTGTAACAGTTTCAGGGAAACCAGCATAAAGAAAAGTTTATCAGGCTGCCATATCTTCGATTTGAAAAGATTGGTGGCAATTTTAATGAGTTCCAGTTCCAAGTCTGGAATAAAACTGAATATTTCTGGGAATTTAGCAAGAAGAGTTATAGCAGTTACGCCATTTAGAGGCTGTCCATAACTCTACCATTCAGGAGCAGACATCATGAGAATTGCCAACCTCAACAGCTGATCTCTACAGATCACTACCACAAATTAAAACTTATTACAAATTAAGAGAATACTGATCTTGTCAAGAATCAGATGAAATTCTGGGTATGTTGAATAGAAAATGCAAATGAAGAGAAAGGAAGTCAATCCATTCCTGCATTTGTTCGACTGTCTGGGTGACCTGGAGAGTCCCTGTGGCAGTGAATGAACTGTCCCCTCCTGCACGTAAAGGATTAAAATTCTCCTTGTTCTTTGTGCTCATCAAATGAGGGCCAAGGTGATCCATAAGGGAATGAGAGAGGCAGGAACCAGTGGAGTTGTGGTGCTTCTGTCATGGTTTAACCCCAGCCAGCAACTCAGCCCCACGCAGCCGCTCGCTCGCTCTCCCGGGTGGGAGGGAGAGAGAATCAGAAGAGCAAAAGTGAGAAAACTTGTGGGTTGAGATGAAGACAGTTTAATAGGGGAAGGAAAAGCCGTGCACACAAGCAAAGCCAAACAAGGAATTAATTCCCCACTTCCCGTGGGCAGGCAGGTGTTCAGCCATGCCCAGAAAAGCTGTAGCCGTGACTTTCCATCACACGTAACAGTGACTTGGGAAGACAAATTCCATCGCTCTGAACATCCCCGTTTCCTTCTTCTTCCCCAGCTTTACACGATGCCATATGGTCTGGGATATCCCTTAGAGCAGTTGGGGTCAGCTGTCCCAGCTCTGTCCCCTCCCAATCCCTTGTACCCCCAGCCCCTCACTGGTGGGGTGAGGAGCAGAAAAGGCCTTGGCTCTGTGTAAGCCCAGCTCAGCCATAACAAAAACATCCCTGAGTTATCCACACTGTTCCCAGCACAAAGCCAAAGCACAGCCCCATACCAGCTACTGCAAAAAGAATTAACCCTACCCCAGGCAAAACCAGCACATCTACTTTGAACACTTTCTCCCCAAAGCCTCCTTTATAGCAACATAGCAGTAACTTTACTTTTGAAATATGTTTATCAACTGCTATTGTTAAATGTGCCCAAAGAACTTTTATTTTCCAAAGGGATGAGAACATTAGCTTTTACATATCAACAAATAAGCAGAGAAAAAGCTTTTTTTGTTAAGATGTGGAATGTCACTTTTTGTGGGGGTGATAGCTGGAGGTGCATAAAACCAAATTCTGCCATTTAATTAGTAATCAGCAGTGATCTGCCAGTCAGAGTTACTGTAATTCATGAACTGTTAAGTCAAAGCAAAAATGGCAAGTAATTAGACTGTATCCATTAGAGCTTCCCTAGCACTCATACAGCCAGGGTTGCAATCGGAGGCAGAAATGGAAGTGTGAAACTCCTTAATATATTCTGCTTTTTAATTAGCAATCAGTGCTGATTTGTCAGCCATACCAACTCTAATGCATGAGCCATTGAAACACAGAAAAAAGGCACATTTTCAAAACCGTTTATGCTTATATTTACATTCTCTCCGGGCTGAAACATTGGAGAAACCACTGAAATGCCATCTCTGCCATCACAGAGCAGCACAAAGCGTGTAGGAGCTCACAACCCAACACAGCCAATGCATCACTGACAGTTTGGGTGAAGACACAAGCCGAGTATCTAGGATAGGCACTTGGCATGTCCAGACTCTGACAAATAAACATTACCTTTGCTAACTGTACACAACCCAAAATCTCCAAGAGCTCAGGCAGTACTATTTGTACTCCACTCACTCCACTTTAAAGAATCCATTAATAAATGGAGAGCGTCCTTATGAGGCTGTTGTGCTTTCCTCAGTCTCTGGATGGAGGAGGTGAGGGAAGAGAAGTGCAAAAAGTCCTCCTTTTTCTGACCTTCACAGGTATCAGAGAAACCTGAGAAGGAGAAGCAGAACACAACCTGCCTCCAGGCTTTGGTAGGTGCAAGATTTTACTTCCCACGAAACAGGATGGGCTCTGCAGTACTCCTGGGAAGCTGAGCAGCAAAGCTGGGCACTCCAGCATTAGGCCAAGAGCTTCTTCCTTCTTCCTGAGCCTTTAAAGGAATTGAGGAGCTGGGGGAAGAAGTGAAATGAGGTATAATTTCACTAATTTAAAGTACCTGAACTAGGCCTCCCTACAGAGGGTAAAAATAAGAGGCGGCTTCATGTATCTTTGTAAGAACTTTTTATTCGTATTAATACACAAACACATCTGTATTTTTATATATAGTAACTTATTCAAAAACACAGGGTAGCTCCCACGATAGTCAAGCTCTGTACTTGTAGTCAGTGTCAGTGTATGGATCAGCTGATAAAGGCACCAACAGCTTAAACTAATTACAACTTGCAGGTAGGATGGTAATTGCACTTCTGCCTAAATTAGGTATACAAAGGCCTGTTTGCATTTGTATAGAGGCTGACAGGATACCCTGTGCCAGCTGAAAATTCCACCCTAAATAGTGGTAATGTTCTTATCAGAAAATGACTATTGTTTGCCTAACATCTGACAGAGTTACATCTATTTCACTACATGTTTAATTAGTTTGTTTTCATGGTGTTTCCATTTCAGCTTTCCTCAGTGATGGGAGAGAGCAGGTTTCTGGCTCTGCGCTTAAAACCTGTCCCAAGGCAAAGAACGTGGCACCGGTTTGCCTTCACCCTTCCAAAGTCAGCTGCGTGGAGCACTCAGCCAACATTTTTAGCTTTCAACAGCTTTTGTGTTTTTAAAGTACACTCTAGCTGCCCCTGCTTTGTCTCTGATGGCTGGCTTTCCGGGGTTGTAAACATCCATCTCGCAGAGGAGGTTGCAGTTCCTGCGTTTGAAACAGCAGCTATTTTTCTGCAAAACACAGGTCAAGCCGTCCCGTTAAATCTAAAACAAATTTGCAAACAGGTGCTCTCAAGCAGCTGTGAGATCTCCACCTTTTCTCTTTGAACAAGAACCTATAAAAGATTAATCACATTAGGCCGTAAATGCTTTAATAGTTTGCCAAGAGTATATTTTTATGAATTCTAGATATAGGTTTGAGATTGGCCCCAACCTCTGTTCCAGACTTCCTCCCGTCTCTCGCCCACTGCTGGCTTCTTGAATATCTCAGTGAGGCTCTTCCAATGTTTTTAAGCAATCAAACAAGCGATTGCTTCCTTATGCATTACCCCACCAAACCAAGAATCCCTGGAAATATTGCTGAAGCACTGAAAGAGCAAGGGCAAAATTAAATTTTTGCTTTCAAAGGCTCTAGGATTATCCCAGCAGCTCAGAGAAGGTAACACCAAAGGATAGGATAGTTTTAAAGGAAGAAGGGAAAAAAAACTTCCTTGTTTTTAGATCTTTTGGTGGTGGACAGGTCACTCAATCTTTACTTAACCACGTTTCTCCAAACGTGCAAAGTGAAAACAGAATTTTCATGCTCATAAAATACACCCCATAAATACACTCATAAAATACCCATCCACAGAAGACCTTTTGCTTTGATAGTTGTCCTTCAATTCCCAATTTAGTGCAATGGTTAAGAGGATTCTTGAGCACAGCTCATCAAACTGGTTTTGTACAGCCCCTAAGAAGAAAAGGTTGTGGTTTAAACAAAGATCATCTTTTGACCTCCTCTTCAGAATTCCAGTCTTTCTGAATGAAGACAATTATGGATGCTGAACATGTGCATTACAAAGTTATGTGCAACAAGTGAAGAGCAGGACGTGGGACTCTGTACTGTAAGGACAGGCTGATACTATCCTAAATTTGCATAGCATTTACCAGATTGATGATGTCCTTCCAAAAATAACAAAAAAAAAAAAAAAAAAAAAAAAAAAAAAAACATAAACCAAGAACTGTTGTTGATGTTTTAGCATAGTGTTTATTGAATAGTTTATTTCCTAGAACCACTTTATAATCTAAGTGTCAGTGCATATTCAGCTCAGATGCTTATTGTGAATGGATAAGGACAAAAAACCCCATGGACACATAGATCCAGGGGAAAATTGTGAATACATTAAGAAAAAACAAAAAAAGATTCAGTCCCATGAAGTGGTAAACTTTATTAGGAATAACTACATAGATAATCAGAGTACAGTTGTAGGCTATTAAAAAAAAAGCCCAACAATGCTTTTTTTCTTTGTCATATAAAAAAGTAAACTTTCATAAAAGCCTGTTTAGCAAAGGCAGAAGCAGTGTTATTTCAAACAGTTTATTTACATTGCTTAGATTGGCAAAAAGAGATATAAAAAACAGTGCAGTCTGACACATTCAAAAGCAACACTAGTTACATATAGATACAAGACAAAACACAGGTGGTTAAAAAGAAACCAGAAGTTGTGAACTCCTGCTAATACCCACAGTTGAACTGTTAATGAAATGCAGAAATATACAGATTTAGAGAGTTTGTGAGAGAGCATTGCATTGTACAAAATGTTCAGAGATGACAGAAGTGAACATACAGTTTTTAAAGGAAGACATAAATACATGAGAAAGCCAAATAAAAGCCTTAGGAGTTCTACACTGAAATCTGACACACCAAAATTGGACCCTCAAGTTACAATGTCACACCAATAATCCCACGCAGTAAATAATGATTCCTTAACCAAATACAGGGAAGGTGTGGGGCTTGGGGGTTTGTTTTTTTAACAGCCCTACTAAACAGGAGTGTAATTCTTTTCCTCAGACTTCCACAAAGCAATACAAAGAATTCAACCAATCATTTTTGGTGGTCAAAGTTCCTCATTAGCCTTTAAACTTACTGCTCATACCACTGTGTTACAGTGAGGCTGCAGGCGATCATAATCACAGAACTCAATTCTATTTAATTATAAACAACTACATTTATAAAATATCTGGAATAAGCAGCTGTACAACAGGTTAACTGTCATACTTGAAACGTCAGGTACTTCATAATGCATCTCTATTTAAAAAATCCACAATTCAAACATTAGAGTGCTCTGCCAGTAGCTGAAGTTAGGCAAGCATAAGAGTCATCCAAACTAGCAGTAAATTATGTGATCATCGTCTTCATTTCAAGATCTGACAAACCAGTTTATTGCCTGGAGGGGACAATTTCCATAGAAGAAAATGTCTCCGTTATGTTGGTGAGGAAATAAATCTGTGCAAGGGAACACTGTGTTTAAATGAAGGCCAAGTTACTTATTCCACTGATTGGCTGATCTGCTTCGATACAGCTAAAAAACCCTTGTGATTAACTTAGTGTTATCTAACATTTTGCTAATCATTGCTAAGTGCTAATGACTAAGGTACCATTAATGTCAGTAACAGGTCACTGACCAGCCACCTGCTTGTCAGTCACTCCCACAGAGCAGAGTCTTTTCAACCTGCCTCATATCAAGTGGGTTGTTGATCGGCTTAATGTGTGGCTCCTTCTTTCAAAGATTGAGGGAAGGCTGACCAAGGAAGGAGAAGGAATACCCTGTTGGAGAAGAAAAAAGAAGTTATTGATCATTGATTAGCCAATGTCAATACTGCAGTAATAATTTCTCAGCCTTGATATATCATAAAAGGAATGTGTGAGTGCAGAAGATCTTGAAGACTGGCAGCTTTCGAAATTAATGATGCAGCATTTCTAGAGTTTGAACAGAAAAGTTAAAGACACATTTTAAAAACAGCGGAAGACAGATTTTTTTTTCCTTGTTACCAGCCTTGAGAGATTTGGAATGCAAGAACATGTTTTGGAAGAGTAGCTGTTGACAAGTATTAGCATACATCTTGCATCACTCTTTTTGCAATAATCTCCCTCCAAACTGAAGGCAAGATACACTATGATAATCTCTTAGAGAAACAGAGCTCCCCCTCAGATCCTACAACTTTCTGTATCATCATCAGCTCTGAGCCCCAAATGAGATGCTGAACACATGTCTCCTTGGCTGCAGGAGGCAATAGACATCCCAATGATTTGTCAAAGCTTGCTTTAGCTGTGCCTGGATGGGCACACACTAGGCAGGAAGCTGACTGTTCTGATGCTCGGAGAATAAGCTGCTTCTGAGACTTAATTACAGTGAAACCAACACATCAATATGTAGCACTAAAAGTAAACCTCTTTGGATTAGCTGAGATTTTATATTCTTTTCACATTAGACCTCAAGATACTTTCACAAGCAATCTTCTGTGGCTCTTTACAGCCCAGCCAAGCTTCTCAGCAAATCAACAGGTCACGGTAGTTAGGCAGCTTGTGCACCTGCATGCTTCAGGCATCTTTTAAATAGGGATATTTTGGGCAGGTAAGAATATACACTTCACTATGTAGAAGTCTTATGCCTGTTTATGGTATGTCCTCTATTCGCAGTCATAGGGAATATTTGAAAATTAAATCCTAAATGCCTCTTTATAGAGCAGCTTTTATTAGACTCAGATGTATTTTACACCAGATATTTTTTCTATTTACAGATAGGGGAACAAAAAACTAAAACCACAGGTAAAATGAGCCACTCAAGACTTCCCTGCAACCAAGTTATTCATGTCCTCAGCACTCTGGCCAGTGAGTTACACGGCCACTTGGACAACTGAACTGAAACAATAAGTAATTCAATTGTACACAAATTAAGAAAAAAAAACTCAAGAAAAATTATCTTTGAAAGTGTTTGTGAAAGAAGAAAATGTGCACCCAGAACCAGAAAGAGAACTAGACTCCACGTGAGTGTTGACTCCAACCCTGTGCATTAGAACACACTGAAGAAGAACCCAACACCGTTTCAAGCCCTTTGTGCATCACAGCTGTACCGTGCTCTCTTAGCTTAGAGAACTCAGGATTTTTTTGCTCACTTCAGTCATTTCCTGCTCACTTTTGATGTACAGAATTTTTCAGCACCATACTGGTTATTATCTCCGGCATCAGCACAAGTGGTAGTAATAACAGGGATAGCACATGGTCTGTCCAAAGCAGGGCCATTTAAGCTTTCCAAGTTGGAAGAGGCTTTTGCTCCTACAGCATTTGAAAGACAAGTATTTGAAGAGCCAGGACACAGCACAGGTCGAGGCTTGGAATTTTGAGAGCTCCAATCAATAGAACTGGAGCGATGAACATTAACAGCACATTTGACAGATCCTTTTAGGCTGCACGTAGAAGAGGAACGAGCAATCTACAATTAGGAAGGAGTTCAAGAATTAGTTCAAACAAGAAAAAAAATAAGCATCCAAACTTTATTGATATTTTTACTCTGTTTTTTTCTACACTAAAAAATTCCCACATAAGCACAGGCCAGGATTTAATTTAAATAAAACAATGTCTGAATAATAGCTATGACTCTCTTAATGGACTCAGGTTTTCTGCAGTTTTAGTTTCCTACTCAACAACTGCACTGGTATTCCAACTTGAGGGGCTGGAATCCAAACCTCTTTTCCCCTCAACCTTATCATTCAACCAAAAAGGCTTTATGCAAGTTCAGTGGTGTGTGGGATTGGTTAAAAACAAATGCAACACATGATCTGCTGCCAAGCTGCAGCTTATTACCACAGAGGTCCAAGAGCTCTGGGAAGAATCTGAAACAGAAACATAGTTTTGCTACTGCAAGTTTCTATGATTTTGTGCAAAAAAAAAAAAAAAAGTAATTTTGTCCGGGGTAGACACACACAAAGAGAAAAGTACATGACTTGCAAATTCATGAGAAATGAGATATAGTGCCGTATCAAAATGAAGACAATTAGACTGCAAAAACAATTGTTGGCATAATCACAATAGAAGGAAGAAAAATCTCTCTACAGAGAACTGGGCTATAGCTCCACTGATAAATTTTTTTATGTCCTCTAAAGCAAGGGAATCCACCACGATACTGCCTCCCTTATTAATTCATATTTTCTCATGTGGGAGAGCAAGGCAGTATCTTTATGTTGTACAGTTTCATGGCCACTCAAACATAATGAATCATCTCAATATTAAAGTACTGACATATCAGTCAGTAGTAGAAAGATGAACATGATTCCCTTTTCTTGGCCTTCTGTCCCACAAACTGCAGACTAAAAAGTAGGTATTTACTCATCGAATTTACTCAAACACTATAATAAAAGCAAAGATGATGAAAAAACTCCACCAAATCTAGTCTGCTTTACTAGACTGTACTAGGAAATTGAGTTTGGCCTAATGTAGCAGAAGAAAGCTGCAAAAGGCAGCCAGGCATAGCAGGAGAGTTGCAGTATGTAGAACAAGATATTATTTTACCAAGCCTTCTTAAACATGTATGAGGAGATAATTCCCTTGTTTTTTTAAAAACTTGAAGGCTGCAGCAATCTCTGTTTCTTTATCCTTCCTTCCCAGTTTGTTTCACACGATGTCTCATCTCACTACTTTGACTGAAATGTTCAACATACTACTCAGGGTTGTACACCACATTTCTATAGTGTTCAAAATCAAAAGCATGAACCAATATAAGACACTGTGTTGAAACTCTCTCTCTCTCAGAAAAGGAAACATATTCCATCCCAAGCAAAAGAGACTGGCGGGGTTTTCCAACTTAGTTGTACAAGGCAACCTCCAGTTTCTAATGCATCAAGATTTTTCTGCATTTTCAGCAAGTAAGGCTTCTCATTAAACAGCTCTTGAAAATAATACCTCTATGAATGCAGTTAAATATAATTTTTTCCACACTGTGGATGTCGAAATTGTTAAAGTAAGACCAGCAGCAGACATTGAACAAGTGTGATGTTCAGCAAGTGCCTTCTGTGGCCTGCCCAGCACATCACTCACCGCTAAGGAGGAGGTGCTGCTCAGGCGGCTGCCGATGTAGCTCTCGTTGGCCGAGCTGGGACTCCGCCCCTCCGTGGCGCTGTGAGACATCAAAGCCCTGCGGAGAGCTCGCTTCGGTGTTTTGGAGAAAGAAAAGGCTCTTGTGACCTGACGGGTGTGACAAGCAGTTAGACACTGACAATAAACAGGCTGTAGTAACTACCACTATGCAGGCTACCATTCAAATTCTTAACATCTCTAGGATGTGTATCTAATGTTCATGTGACTGTATCACAACCAGCCAAAGTCATCTGACTTCTAAAGGCTCCCCATCATCCTTGCTCTTCTCATTCTGTCCAAATAGGAAGACAACATGGCAGGCGGAGAGGAGGGCAGAGATTCAGAGAGAAGACAAAATAAGGTCTAGTCAACTATGCTTCCCCACAATCAGGCCTCCCCTCCTTTAAGTTGCTCTCAATTTTATATTATATTTAAGAGATTCAAAGTATTAAACAGAATAAGTTCCATAACAGACTCAAAAATGACTACATAATACTTATGACCGTAATACTTAAGACTATATACAAATATTCCAAAACCTTAAACACTCCTCACCTTCTTTCTTTAAGGAGCTTATACTTAAGAGTTTTAATTCAGATTAAGTTTTTCCTTAAAAATGGAAAACCTTTTTCATTTTTTTCCTGAAAAATGAAAAATGTCACTACTGTAAATATTACAAACCACCTGAAACAGGAATACCAGCACAATACTCTGACTAAAATGGCTTTTCCTGTAAAGCACCATCTTTATAGTATCTTACCTTTTTTGATGTTTTCTTTATTGCCCTGGATGCTCTGCTTAAAGTACTGTCCATATCTTTAGTATTTACTTCAACTGAATCAGGATCAGCAACATAAATGAGATTTTCCTGTAGACAAAAATAGTCTTAATAACGGTCAAACATCAGCACTTGTCAGAATATAATTTTCTTGTTCATTAGATCAGATTTAGAGGTTTTAGTTGCCCTATTCTGCCATATTTAACACTTAATATACAGCTCAGCAGCTATTTGTTTTCAAGCCATTTCATCAGATTAACATCTGGTGCAATCAGTTTGTGAAACCACTTCATCAGTAGTTTTACATTCAGTTTGTCTCATTCAGTTTCAAGTCCAGGGCTGACCAAATTAAAGGCAGTAGTTCCAAGGCACCCCCAGGGAGTTTCCAAGACAAACACTGCTTTATTCCACTGACACATCTAGCACATTTCTGAAGTGAAATCGTGAGAGCTTCAGCTGTCAAACATTAAGACTCAAGTCTTCCATCTTGCGTGCAGTAGATGTTGCAGAATAGCCATGGGTTTGGGGGTTTTTCATGCCTCATTTTCAAACTCCAGTATGTGCAAAGCAATCTCTGGCTACCTACTTACAAAACCTGGGGGGCAGAGGCGTCACACATGGGAGTGGGAAGTTGCTGGGGCGATTTTTTTTTCCACTGTTTTGTGTCTTTATTTCAAGAAAAGACATTTTACATTAAAAAAAAAAATCTCAGAAGGACCCCAGTCAGCAGCTATATGGCCATTTCCGGGGCCTAAGGAAGAGTAGTCAAAGCCTTTGCTGCCACCAGGTGGCAAAGTTAATGTTATCTCACTCACATGATGCGATAGAGCTCTTTAAAACCAGGCAAAAGTGCTTAAATTGAAGCTCAATTTGACATTTAAATCAGCAAGAAAGAAGTACTATATAGTTGGTACAAAGCAGCAGTTAGAGAAATTATAACTAATAGGATTCAGCATAGTAGGTTACTCTTTGTCAGCATAGGATTGTGAATGTCTTGGGGCGAGAGGGAATGATACATTTATTACACAAAAGGTTTAATTTCTATTAAAAATCCAAGTCATATGTAACACAAGATACTGAAGATAGGCAACAGATTAAAGTAAATTCACACTTGCACATCAGCTCTTTTCCTACTCAGTAGCTAAAAAGGAAGGAAAATCACAAAGCCGAGTCTCTTATTCCCAGGTCCCTAGGTCACAAGACAAACAAAACAAAACTAAGATGCTGCTTCCATTACTTAATTACCTCTCCTGTAACAAGCATGTCTTTAGAAATCACAACCAAATATTGTACTGTAAGAATACACTGCAGAACATAAAACATTTCTAGTTTGCACCAAGTAGCTTCAGCTATATGTACTGCACATATTTGCAGCAAATTGAGATGATTGATATGCAGAGACTTTTACATAATTAAAACATTAGCTGAAAAGCCTCTTGCCATAATTGGAGAGGATCTTCTCCTCAAATTAGTGGTTTTCTGACTGCAGAAAGCCCACACATTGAACTTCTAGAAATGTGATGAGGCCAGTGCCTCCCTTATTTCACTGTTTTTGTTACTTCCTTGATTTAAGGTTGTAGGCTTCTGTCTGTGAGAGGAAGATGCTTCATCTCTCTTACATTACAGTGCAGATAAGGCGTAGCACAAAGAACTCAACCTAACACAGAGTTAAACCAAACCAAACAACTCATAACACCAGGACTGTAAATTGAAACATAGCTGTGAAGGAAGCAAGCTGAATAGAATTCTTGTTAAATCTACAGAGTAAAGCTAAATTATTTATAATTAATTTGTGATGGTGAAAGGGTATGATTCTTGATTTCCAAGTACTGCTTAACAGAAACTAACTTCCAGGCTGTTTCTGTTTCTACCTTTTAAGCACTCACTTGCAGATGTGTTAGCACAAATGTTTTCTGCTGTGCTTTACCTCAGGCATGTCCACTATTAAGTTCTTCAGCTTCATGTGCTTAAAGGCAAAAGGAGGGCAATAGTCCCAATCAGTAACATGGTTCCAGAGTACTTACTGCATCTGCTTTACAAATAGTGTTGGCCACATGCCGACACAACATCTTCAGCCAGTCCTCCTTGCAAGGTTCTTCAGTTGTCATCTGGAAACTGAGCAGCTTGTTGTTGAGTTCTGTAGGTGGCCTCACTACTAAGGCAAAAGCTTTCTGGCAATCTACAGTTTATAAAAAAAAAGCAAGGAGTTAATACAAAGAATAACGATTTTTTCATATAATTCAGGGGGGAACCTTCAGAAAGGTCAACCCTCCATCTGCCAGGAGCTAGAGCTACAGACAATAGGATTTGGTGCAATGATTTTGTCTTTATTTACACAATAGATGTTGTGTCACTTGCAAGAGCAGAATTCTGTCCACAGCCATCATCAACAGGCTGCAATCAGCTGTTCATGCAATAGCTGATTTTTCACCAAATAATTTGCAGACTAGTCAGCCTCACCTACCCTCATTGCCGTTTCTCATTTTTAATTGGGTTTCTTTGTTCAGGTGCTTCAGAGAACATAAAGCAGAACACAGGATGTGCATATCATCACTTACAGTGAAACACCAAATCTTGCTAGGATAGAAATCTAGAAAGTAGTGTGACTAGACTTCTTTATAAGTCCCTATCAAGGTTGTAGCAGTATGACAAAGCAGACAGAGAAATTAAGTCATCTTTTAAGATGCCAAACACAGCTTCTCCTGAGCATTATCATCATCAGTTAAATGAAAATCTGGTTTCACACCAACAGCACTTGTCTCTGGCCAGTCTAATGCTCTAGGTTGAAGTTTGAGTTTTGGTTTTCATTTTGTAAATCCAGAGCTGTCAAGTGTTTAACTCTGTTTATCTCACACTGCCAATTGGTTGGCTTATGCTAATGCCATCTAGTAGTTCTGCCAAATTCAGCATCCTGCAGTGATTCTTGAAAAGCCAAAAGGTATCCGTGCAAGGAATTCTCAAGCTCATACAGAGCTTAAAACAGAAGCTTTTACTAAAATCACATACCTAACATACCATACAATAAATACACCTTAGCATTCTATGCCACAACAGCAGAGCTTCCTCCTTCACACTGAAATACAGTTTTCATTAGCTACCATAGCACTCCAAAACACACAGACCTTCTGTCTCTCTGATGTCCAGGACTTTCTTGATCTGGGAGAGAGGCATGAGAACAACATGCTTGAGAGATGCAGGAGGCCTTGTGTGGCCATGGGGACTCTTGAAAACTCCGATAACTTTATGCCGTTTCCTCGCAATCTGCAGTTGAATAGAAGAGAAAGGGTCAGTTGGAAGATCTCTTGCCATTGTTTCCTTTCCTTTCTATTTTTTTTACTTTCTACTATACAGGAAGGCACAGAAAAATCTTGCTACTCTACCACATAAATCTTCAGGGAACTCACTTATCTCACTATTCACTGCCTACAGTTCAAGTGGCCCAGCAATATTTGTTACTTGGCATCAATACATTCAGCTGAAAAATAAAATAAGCTTTAAAAAATATCTAGAGTGGAAGCAATTTTGCATTACAGACCTCAGTGCTACCCTGCATAACAAGGGCTCTTTGAAATCTACCACAAGGTAGTCTAGATTTAAACAGAAAAGACAACATCTGCATGCATGAACCAAGTTAAGGTGTGGTATGTCCTAGAAATATCACTTGCTGATGCTTATGAATGCAGCAATCAAGCAGGCTTTGCATAAAAAACATGCAAGATACTTGTGTGTTAAAGTAAGGCATCTTCAGTTGCTTGTCTCTTGTGTAAGAGACAACCCAAGCTTTATTAAAAGTGGTTTTATTTTCCTTTCCTTCCTTTACAAGAAGTGATAAAACTGAGTCAACTTGATTCCCAGGAAGAGTTCATCACTAAGCACAGGAACAGGCTTTTGTCTCTAAGTGCTGCTTAGGACAGCACTAATTTTGAATTATTTTAGAGTTGGTCTTCTATGAAGACAATGTTCTTCACAGCTGTAGACAACAGCAAGCACTTTCATAAAGTGCCCTTTATAACTTCAGTTTCTCCACCTAAGTCTCAAAACCCCAGTTCGATTACTTTTCCCCTCTAGTTCTTCCTAACATATTTTTCGTCTAAGGCATTTAATATGTGAGGGGGTTTTTGGTAGCCTAAGAACAGACAGATCTACCCCAGAGGCCCATTATTTACCCTCATTAAATACAACTAAACTTTAAAAGGACAAACAACTTGCTGAGCCAAGGACTCCGGCACTTTTTCATCCATTGGTACTACTCAAAGTGCTATTCAGACAAACATTTTTTTTAACATATTAAGCTGCTTTTATGTTTTTATTCTGGCTGCAAGACATTAAAGGCTACATTAACACCTCTCAGCCATGCAGACATGGCTAACTTCTTATGCTGGCTTATACAGTAGCTAATGGAAAGGAAACATCAGCACGTGTTGAGCTATCAGCAATCCGTGGCTTAAAATTCTGCTTCAAAAGTTCTTAAATTTTACTTATTTATATTCACGTGTAGTGTCAAGCCTTTTACAATTCAGTTCATGAGATGTACTTGCATAGTCATCTTACCTCCAGGCAATCATTGAACAGAAAGAGTGTGACCTGCTCTCCCCTGTCACAGAGGTCATCACCAAGTGCTACAGTTTCCAAACGCTGAACTAAGCTCCGGTGTGAAGACAAGAGATTGGCCTAAGTGACAGAAGCAAAAAGCCCATTAAGCATTTAGTTCAAGGGCTGGATTACTGCTTGCTTACAGCTTAACACTGGAAATCTGTTTAAAACAGCACCGTTGCACTGTAACCTCACACTTTTGCAAAGGGAACAAAGTAGCGCACAGTCACTTAACAGATCTGCAGCTACAGAGAAATTACTTACTGGACATCCATCAACTTCATAGACAACATCAAAGAACTGCCTTTGTGCCTCTGTTTTTCTTTTGTCTTCATTAATATGTCTAAGGGAAGCATATTATATTAATCTTCAATACCAAGCAACAGTAAACAAATACACTGCATTTAAAACATACAAAAATAACGAAGCTAAACATTCAGGGATAGAGTTTACACAGCAACACTTGCCCAACAAAGCATCCAAATATCACAGGTAATCACATCAGGAAACTTCAGACCTAGAACACTATTCTTGTCATGTTACCAGCACTTGACACACCATTCATTTATTACAGAATTCCCCTCCCCTGCCCTGCAAGATTTTGAACTAGAGGCTGACACAATGCAGTTCTTTACGGCCTGCATTTTATCCCCCCAAATCAGGACTGCAGCTCACCGAGCAGCAGATGCAAGAATAATTACAATTTAAAAGTTGTTGTTAAAACTGGACAAACGTTTATCCAATTAATACAGGAGTTTTCGTTGCTGGAGACATACGCTACACTTCAAGAGAGGTGAGACTTACAATATAAACAACTTCAGCTTTCAGCTAATTAGCTCATGGAACAGTGCCAAGGAGAGCTAATACAGGTCCAGAAGATTAATTTATCTCCCACCAATAGTGTGTCCTTTCAGTGGATATATGCATGGAAGTAAGATTTAAAGACAAAACATATCTCCTCCATCCCAGAGGGAAAAGATAGAAATAAGAGTTGGAACAGAACAGAGAACTGAGGAGTTTTCCTGCTGAGGCAGAGAGTCAGCACAGGTTCAGGTACAAGTGCTGGGTGACAACCTCACAGACTCCTTCAGAGCTACGGCACAGAACACCCAAGTGACAACAGCAGCCAAAGGGAGGCCTGAAGAACACACAGTTATGTTTTCTTGCTGTTGCTTGTAGCAACAAAACACTGACAGCAATTTAGAAGGAACAGAGGGATCTAAATGCAGTATGTTTAACAATATGTTTCACAGAATGAACATGACTTACGTCATCACCTCCTTTAATGATTCAATAGCTCTCTCTAGAGTTATTTTATCTGGGTTCTCTTCTGCTGTATGTTTCTTAATATCTACAATTAAAGAAAAAAAACACACGCAACAAATAAAAACTCCACACACAAGTGCCTGAAAAGAAATATGAAAATCTCAACTTTACACCGTAAATTAAGCTGACTGAAGAAATCAGCTCTAATCCTGGAGCCTAAATAGCACTATGTGGGGAACTAGGCTGAGCAGCAGTTGTCCAGGCATCTCATTAGGAAAAAAAGTCACATACAATACAAAAACCAAACCCTCAAACTATTAAAAAAAAAGAACCAAAGTTGAAGTGCAGAGACAAACATAGACAACTTCTACCTGAAGCAAAGGGTGATGATGTGGATATTTTATTTTTATTAATAAAGTCATTATTACAGCAAGTGGTTGATACTAGGTGGAGCACGTGAAACTGTAAGCCTTGTCAATATGAATTGCTCTCTAGTTTGTTAGTTTCATTTGAATCTCAATTTTATTCTTGTTTGAAGAGACAGAATTGTAGTGCAAACTGTTCCTCTATCTGTATCCTGTATACAAATATATGAACAAGTGCAGTTTAGTCAAAAGTATGCTTTCTTCAGTAGTGGGTCTCACTGACTGCCAGTAATCATGATTAACTCAAATAATCATTTTCATATGAGAAAAGCTGTTGCTAATGATGACAAAGGGTAGACATTATCTCGTGGTTTTAACACTTTCACAGACAAACTACTAAAAATTACATCACTAGATTACCATTTAGTAGTAGGGCAACACTGGGCAGCCTTTGAACAGGACGGATGAGGAGCTCAGCCAGACTCTGGCGGCCACATTCAGGTTTAGCTTGATTTATCTGTGGAGAAGAATGGGGAGAAAGGAAGTAATTATATTTTATTTCTTTTACACACACGTACACAAAAAAGCGCAAGATCAGAGGAAAATTATCTTTCTTGAAATTAGCGTTGCCATACAAGTTTAATAATTGTTTACCACAGATACTCAGTAATTAACAGAGCAGGTTAAAAAACACATTATATTCAAAACTGCACAGTGATTTACATTCTCAGAATGTCTATTTTTAAAGTGTCCATATCAACCCCCCCATCCTTGCTTCAGGTGCTAATGTGGAGTGGGACAGGACAGCCTGTTCTTTTATTCATTCCTCATCTTTTAGATATCAATACTTGGATGTAATTCCTAGTCCCTCAAAACACGAGCTGAAATCTGTCAGTGTGATTATTTGACTATCTGGACATAGCAGTTAAAGCTACACTGCACTATTAACTGTACACACATATCTGAAGAGCTCAAGTCTTAAGCCTCATCTTCAGATAACTTTCTCTGAAGATCATCTTCCTGTTAGATCTCCACTGTTAGGCTCCCATTCATCAGTCACAAGAACACTGAGAAATTTTACCTCCCTGGAGCTTCACAGCTGCCCAAAGAAAGTTAAAAGCCACTTCAGAAATACAAGTCTCACAAACACAGGGAGGGGACCAGTCAAATCAACAGCTCTAGTTATATTCACAGAAAAGAGAAGACATGAATTTGGGAGGAACTTTTTCCAGTAACAAATGCATATAATCAAACTACCTTGAAAGCTGTTTAACAGAGGAGGAACTCAGACCTTTTATGAAAGAGTCTTATGAGGAGTTTGAGAGATTGAAGTTCAAGTCCTTCCTATTTTTCTCTCACCAAGAGATGTTCACATTCCTCCAAGCTTTCAAAATCTCATGTTCTCCCATCTACTGCATTCAGTAGTACATGGTAACAGTCTCCATGTTCTACTCATGGACTTAGTTCTGCAGACACTTACCTTTAAGAAGGCATGAAACCTCGGCTTCTGTTTTTCACATCTTGTAATCGTCTCCTTGCTCATTTCAAAGAAATTCACAAACGGAGGATATGTTTTCAACAAGTCTTTTGACTGAAAGAAACAACTGTTAAGGCTCTGCTTTACATATTATGTATCATTGTACATATGTTCATATGGCCTGCGCCATACAAAGCTGCTCAAAGGCACATTGCAATAAAGAATAATGAAAAATGTGTTGTAAACCCATACGTGTTCTCAGAACAAGTTAAGACATTTTTGCACGCCAGATGCCCAAGATTTGATGCTGCTGATTAAATGCAGGCTGCTCTCAGCAGCATCAAGCAATCATGTGACAATGTGAGTGGAGCAGCTCGAGTGGGAGGCAAATTCTCACCTAGCAAGAGGCTTTGGGTGAGAATCTGGAAATTTCAGACAGGTATTTTCACCAGTTACTGCAATCACCTTTTAAACTAACAGAAGCAATACCTTACACTGAAAATTTTTGAATGACAAGCACTATTTGCCTCAAAATCATCAGGTCATCAAAAGCACAAGATACCTAGCACACTATTTATGTTCAAATCCACTGCAGTCCCAGACTTAGCTTTCCTGTTCTACACAATCTGTACATAGGAAAACAAGGACTCCTTATTCACTTACATATTTCAAGTCTTGAAGAAAGAACACAAGAAGTTTCTTAGTTCTTTACTACTGATCAGAGGCAGCAGATATCTAAGAGCACGTGAAGTGCCTTTTAATGTCTGAGTAAAAAGCCTGTCTGTAGTGTTACAAATTATAGTTGTCAAACTGTAGCTATTTGTAGTTTTACTCCCTCATACCAGTGGACAGACACATACACAAACTTCACATGGATTGTATCATCTAACTCAACTGAAAAGTCTAAACAAAAAATACAATGATACAAGTTGGAGTTCTTTCTCAGCAGTGCTTTTCCTGCGTTTGCCAGCTTCTACAAGTGGCTTGTTTGAAAGGGAAGATGAGAGTTCTAAGCATAAAAAAAGAAACAGGCACTTACATATTTAAGAATGATATCACCAATACTTTTGCTTTCAGTCCAATTTATCATAAGATCTTCCAGGTCTTCCTAGAATACATGCAGGGACGGGGGAAGAAAACAAGTTGAGCATAAACTGCATAAAGCTGTTAACTGGGATCAGTGTTTTACCAAACACACATAATTAGGTGTGGTTTTGTGCTGACAAAACAGGCAATCCTAAAAGCTGTACAATTTCCCATTCAGCCCCTTCAGTCTACTGAGGGCTGAAAACAAGAGATCTCTGGCTTACTGGGTATATATCTATAGTTCTAAATCAATGCAAGTAGAGCCTGGCAGCATATCAGCACCAGCCACCTCTGCAACAAGATGACACTGCTGCATGCAACACACTACACACCACATCCCAAAGGGATATTCAAAAAGATACACAGAAGATAGTTGAACCAACTCTAATTAAAGCGCGCACAACTAATCTAGGACTTTTAAATCCATAAGATAGGATTGAAATAGAACTAGCATAGATTCCCTTCACTTCCTACACCAGGGTGTCAAGGAAAGTGAGATCAAGCTGTTAAGCCTGTATCAGTTTGATAAGGATCAAGCTCATTCACCCTCAGATAATAAGAGGGACAGGAGGGCACAGCTGAAGGGTCTGGATTCACCTTGAGTGAAAAGGATTCATCACTAATATTGGTTTGTTGCTGCCACCGCTCATATCTTTATTCCATCAAAGAGGAGGGAAAACACAACAACTACATCAAAACAACTCTCCCTGCAGTGCATGCTGCAGGTGACTCCTGTTTGACACATGGACACACATGCTCTACTTTCATCTCAGTCTCAGAGGGCACACATCAATATCCAGTATGATTAACCAGACTGGACCCCAGCAGTTGGAAAAGAACAACAACAAACAACACAACAACAAATCACCAAGCTGCAGGCAGTCTGCAAGTCTCTCTATTTTAAAAGCCTACTGGGAAATGCTGCCAAGAACAGGCATATGCCACTATTTGAAAGAGTATGTATCAGCACCAGGAAGAATCTATACCTATCCAGCAGATGCAACTGAAAACATGCAGAAAAGTCTTAGTCTCTATGAAAGCTTCCCCTGTAAGGAGAAGTTGCAGCTTGCCTTGATTTTAGTGTGCACATCAAGAATATCTGGAATGCTGCCGAATATGGTCTTAATCTCTTCCTGTGCAAGGATTGGTCCCCCAAGTTGTCCTTCCTTCTCCAACGGAACTTGAAATAACTGATGAATTAAGAGAAAAAAAGTTAATGCTCTCCCAACTGCCAAACATTGTGTTGGAAATAGTTATGAAAGCAACAGTGTTTTCCTTCCAGATCATAATTTGCTGCAGTCACAATCTTGAGATGCTCCCATTTAACAAGAGTGGGTTATGGAGGAGTGGTTTGAAGACACAAACACTTAGTTTGATACATCACTACAGCATAAACCCTTTTCATCTCTTTTTCTACTCACACAAATCTTGGCTCATTCTTTAGGCAGATAATCAGCTGCAATGGAAATAAACTTTCAAGGAATTAAGCTGCTCCTGTAAGTTGTTTGCTATTCTGCTCTTCTTGGAATAATTTCAAAAAAAGGCTTTTCCCTCTGCCATCTCTATTCACTAATATCTAAAATATTAGTCATGAAGATCCTGTTTTCCCGACACTTGCAATTTCCATATAAATTGCACTTCCACTGCAGATCCCAGATTAGAAATTGTATTTTCCAACCTGAAACCGAACACTTTTGTATGTCAGTAATGTTACATAAGACTATTTATATTGTCATCTTCCTATGAAGCTTTGATGCACCCAAGCCCTCAGAAGCCTGCAGGTCACAGGTTGAAAATACTGATTGATGTAAACACTGGATATCTTTTAACAATTGATCTGGACAGGCTTTAAAACCAGCTTACCTGAATGATTGTTGTTAGAATATCAACGTAGTTACTTTCTGTCTGATACAATTCCTTTGCCACCTGCCATCTTGCAGACTGCTTGAGAGGAAGAGGAGTTGAGTTTTTGGAAGGCCTTGCGCAGGACTTTGGTGTTTCTGGTGAAGAGATATTCCCAAAAGAAAATAGAGCTTTGTTACAATGGAGTCCCTAAAAAAAGCTCACCCTCAAAGACAAAAAAAAAAAAAACCTTCAGAATTTTGAACTGAAGATAAGTTTGGGGTTTTTTTTAAAGACCATATTCTAGAGTTATCAGGGCTCTTTCTAGAAAATGGCTCTCTTTATTACAGCCTAATTATAGAACAACAGTAATATATTATTCCTCAAAACTCAACTGAAACTAATAAGCCATTTATGAGCAGGTCAATGACTTGACCCTATTATTAGTTCCTTATTTAGCAGGAAGCAAGGATTAGGTGCTGAACATTATTTATCCATATAATCTACAAGAGTGCTTTTCTACTTTCACTTTGCCATGCAAACAACTATCTCAGCTGCCTACCATCCTTGCATTAGATGTGCAGCTCACAACCATTTATTAAAATCACTCCTTGCATGCAATGCTTACATTTCATCCTATTGGGAAAAGGGGAAAGACACAAGAAAGTAGTTCTTCTTAAAGCTAAAGCCAAGGTGGACCCGGAACAGTTCATGAGTTTTAAATACTCCCTCATGTATTGGATCTCAGAGACCTATACTGACTTTTTTTTATATCAAAGTTCACTACTGTCACAGTTAACAATGAAATATGTACCTTATCTGTTGTTTCCAAAACAGCACATTCTGAGACTGTCTGCTGCTGTTGGATTAGAAGAAAATTCCCTACCAGTGGTAACAAGAGCACTAGCTCATCTAAGGCAGATCTTTCCTGAATTCCTACTGAATTATCACTTACAGGTTGTGCCTCATTGAGAGCTCTTATGTGATTTGATTTTGCCTTTTTAAAGCACTAGTAGCTCCAGATACCTCTACATGATGGAACTGGGCCTTTTTAAAACACTTGGGTATTAGCTTTTGACTAATCCAAAATTTTGCAGTTCATCTCTTCCACAAGAGCCATGTGCAGAGACACTAAAACTCTGCCCATCCACTCAAAACCAGTTGATGATTTATATTCTTGTGAAGTTTTAGACATGACAGTTTGCTGGCACAAATAATGTTACCTCAACTGAACATTTCGGGGCATAGGAGTGGGCTCTGCAGGAATTTTCCCTTTAACTCCTTTAGAAAAAGAATCTTTGTCCTCCTTTCTCCAAGTATCCTATGGAGAGTATTTTAGATGACTTACTGTTGCTTGTGTTGCTAATTTGCTACAGACTTTCAGCAGAGTATTTGAAACATTTTGGAGTAACACTGGACTGTACTCCCTATTTATCACCTCCATATCTTTTCTTTCAGATATGAACATGCTTATTATGATGACAAGAGACAGCTAGGCCTGAACTCTTCACTCCAATTTTTTCCTTCACACTTCAAAAGACTGGAATTACTTTGCAAATCTGTAGCAAAACTTGCAAGACTTCCCTACCACGACCATTGCCACTTGCATGCAAGAGCACTTAAACGTTTTAAGTGTGGCTGAATGGAAGGTTTTAGCTCTACCTCCGTTGTTAGTGCTCGACTCCGGGGTGTTGGAAATATCCAGCAAGGAGCCAATCGAGAGTGAATGCTCAGCCGAGGGCCGTTTCCGAGGAGGGAATGGGGACATGTCTGTTTCCCTGGTCAGCTGGGCAAGAGTCTCTTTCAAACGGCGCCGTTTGCGGTTGCTGTTTGGGGTGCTCAGGGAGAGCAGGGACACAGACTTCTTGAAATCAGGAGTCTCTGACTGTAGTAAAACAAAACTAAGTTTAGTGGGTTTATTCTCAGTCTGCAACTCAGTGCAAAAATAAGTTAATTGCAGAGATCAACACACAACAAAAAAGGAAACTTCTTAGGAAAGTCAAGGAAAAATGGATGAAGTGGTTTTTTTCCTTTTTAAGCAGAAAACCAGAGTAGTATTTTGTTTGACTAAACATAAAACCTTTGGGAAGCAGCAAAAAGGTTTTTTCCAAATTAGTATTCTATGTATAAAATTTATAATGGATTATCTGGAACTTAAATGCTGCTTTAAACATCTGATCTCTGGCCCCACACAGACTACTGTGCATGCTAATTCTACCACCAAATATATGCTGCGCATTGTGTGAGAGTTCAACACACCTTCTCAAATAAATACATGGACTCTCCAGCTCTGGCATCCATTTGAATGCTTCCCCAAAACCACTAAAGGAAAAAAGAAAACACACATTAAGAATACATTACAGAGCTTCACCCAAAGTTAAAAATATTCAAAATAATATAATAAATAAGCCACATGCTTGCATTTAGCACACGCAGTACTACATGGCAGCATTCTTTCAAGAATTTTCAGCACTAACCTCTTGCTTTACAACATAAAGTTTTTTTAAAGGTTCAAATGGAAGATCCTTTACTGTACTTTCTTCAACCACTAAATGCGTACACCTTTCATCACCAACTGGTAAATAATGCCCTCCTAAATAAAAAAAAAGGCAAATTAGCAAGAGTAAAGAATATTATTGTTAGAAATTAGTATCTCGTTTGATAGTTCTGCTGCACCCATCATTATAAACTCTAACCCATTCTTCCCACAGGTCAATTTTCATAAGCAACCACCTTGCATTTCTGTCATTTCTTCCATGTTAGCTTTCTCATCATCAGAGAATCCCAGGAAACTTAACATGCAATCCTGAAAGGGAGGAACCTTGAACTGATTTCTAAAGTCATCATCAGCTGCACAGAAATCACTGAAAGAAAAAGGATGCACAAAAAAGTCACTATATCAGTGCTAGGTCACCATTTAAGCAGGAGCTCACACCACTGCAGGTGAACAGGATGCAAGGTGAAGGCTGAAGGAAAATAAACACCTACATTTCATTCCTGTTCTCCCACGCCTTATAAATCCACTCAGCTTTCACGATAGGAATACCAAGGCTTACAGCAATCTACAAAACAGGAAAAGCATAAGTTGTACCAAATATTTCCATTTAAATCTTTCCCATGTCAAGGAAAATTTGTAACCTTCCTTTTACTTTTCAAGACAAATACTGCAAAAAGTGAATATATTCCTTCAAGAGTCATATCCAACTGCAACTTCCCAGAGTTAGAATGTATGAATTCAGTGACTAGGAGATCAGATCAATAGATATTTTGACATTTCCTCAAAAGTACACCATTTTGTTAGTCTGATATCCTTCATCACTCACAAAAACACAAAATCAAATCTCTGTTCCAGTGGAATATGGGATCTTTTTTCTGCTTTTGATACTTTGTATGAAGCAAAATAACCCAGCCTGCTTTTATCAAAGAGAAAGCGACTGTTTGAAAGGTAACTGCCATGACTGCTTGAGAGATTGTACAGTTTTCCTACTTTTTCCCCTTTGAGCTGGCAGAAAGGACTGTTTGAACAGAAAGTAGGACTTCCCACTGTAAGATAAAAAAGACAAACTAGGAAAAAAAGTCAATATTCTACTAACAATTCAAACAAGGGAGAGGCAAGGAGCATAGACATAGCTATGTCATATTAAATGGTACAAAAACCTATAAACTTTTATTTACTTCCATACTAAACATACATGTCCCAAATGAGTCCCTTTTGGTATCAGAAAAGAAAAAGCACACTCATGTCAATTTATACATAAAGAAAAATTTGAATCTTTATCCATATGAAGTTAAAAATTATTTTTAAAAGAAGATCTACACCAATTAGGTACTGAAGTTTTTTTGCAAGTTACCTTGAAGTTTATTGCTCGGACAGACAAAAGCAGGCATGTTGATACATGAACACTTATTCATCAATGTCTTAACTACTGGTAACATCAGTACCTAAACATTTCAAAATCTCTGCATTCAATTTACTACATTGAAATTTCCCACACAGAAAAACATCCCAAAGCTCAACACCACACAGGGATGAATTCACCATTACCAGTTATTGCTGTTAGTACAGGAAAAAACAGCAGCTTCTGAGCTGAAGTATAATTAACAACCTTAGTCTACAAGAGCCAAATTCCAAAAGTTTCCATGGAGCACCAACTCAAGCTTACATACTCTGAATTTGTCTCCGTGTGTTGAGTTTGCCACCAGATGAGTAACTTTGGAGCTAAAGTCCCTTCGAATAATTCCACCCATATGATGAACCAAGGTCACCAGCTTAACCTGAAAAACAAAGATGAAGAGTTTTCAGTGTATCTTTTGAAGAGCGAGAGCAGTACAAAAGTGGTTTACAAAGCAAGTTACAGAAGGTTATACTAAATGTCTAGGAACAGAAATACTCTGATCTGTTCTTAAAACAACTTGTTCACATCTCCAGAAGATATCACTGATACATCAAAAGAACTATTAAGATTTCTTTCTATTTCAACACTTAACACAACCTTGTTATGTAGTTTCAAGACTATCCAAGCCACCAGTACCCTCATGATCATCATACACAATGCCTTCACCTTTTCACACACAACAGATTTTAAATATGTTTTCCCTGTTGATTTAGTGAAACCTAGACCAAACCTAACTAACCCCCAACACTGGGCAAAGGCTTTTGTTTACAGATGAAGATGTAGAGCCCTATTGTTGATTCCCAGGTGTCCAGTCAAGAAAATTAGATGGCAACTGCCTCACTGAAATGGAAATTCAAAGTGCTAGAGTATCAAACAAAGAGTAAAGTCTTGATAGCACGATATCACGACAAGATAACATGCCAGCAAATGCTCTGAACAGGGCTACAAAGCTTTCCTTGGCCACTCTACCACCTGTACAAAAAAGAGGAGACTACTGGGCAAATATCATCCTATCTGAAGTCTCAATTTACAAATCTTTAAGCCCTACTGAAGCAGAGCACTTTAATGTTACTCAACAAGAAAGCAATCAAAAACAACACAGATAAAATGACTTGAACAAGGAAATGGTTTTGTCCCCATCCTCAAATATCACTGCCTCTGGACTTGCAACAAAACAAGAGAACAATTAATTCTCCCCATAGCAGCTCAAGCCACAGTTAAACCCTATAGGTGATACAAGAATATCTTGAAAATAAACTTAACAAATGATTTTACCAATGCAAAGAGGGAAAAAGAAAAAAAAGTCTTACTAATTCTTCTTTCTTTCTGAATCCTGTAAAGCACAGCACCAAGTTCAACATACTTGCACAGTACAGTGGACGGCAGGAAAAAGGTAAAGGCTGAAAATAAGAAGTAAGCTCATTAGTCAACAGCATACTGTTCCCATTAAAGTTTTCACATTACCTTTAATACAGTACTGTTATTTCTAGTATTAAAAATGCATCAGATACTAGTCCAAGGCTGTGTATTCACGTATACCTCAGGTCCAGGCCTGTGAGGGTTCTGGTAAAGTAACTAGAGCATCCCCAAGTTCCACAGGTAGCACTGCATCCTTTTATTTCCTTCCCAGTCCATCTGCCCTACATGACAACTTTTGGAAATATAAAGTGACTGCTGGAGAATCATTTGTATGCTGCCTTTCCTAATGGCACAATCCCAACTGGTGGTCAACAACTCCCACAACTACAGCAGCAGTTGTAGCCCTACCACTGTCTGCCTGCACTCTCTCACTACGTGCAATATTCTAACACAACATTAGAAACTTGTTTTTCTTAAAATTGTCTTGCTAGGAATGTTTTTAACTGATTGGAAAAGCAAGAGAGATTTTACTTGGAACACTTAACACTTAGAACTCAGTGCAGCTGAGAACTATTCAGCTGATTTCACCGGGAAGCACACACCTCTCCTTTCTGTGCACAGTGCAGCACGACGGGCGGGCCGATGACACGGCAATCCGCTTTGCAGAGCTTGGTAAAGATGGGATCTTGGAAGTCTGACACAACGAAGATGGATTCAAATTCTGGGGAATCACAATCTCCGAGCTCCTCTATCGTGTCTGTCTTTATGTAGGGTGTTTTAATTTCCTTGACGTACAGGGATGAAAGGGAAAGCATTATTCAGGCAGCATACTTGCACTAGAGTAAAATTCAACTGATGTTTATTTTGGACCATTAGAAAAATGCATGATTCATATCTCAGAGACAGATTTAGGATTTGTGAAAGCTGAATGCCATGTATTGTTCTCTAGCATAAGAATAGCTATGAACTGCTGCATGCTTTAAGACTGAATGTCTTAAAGTAATTCCTGCTTCTGAAGAATCAGAATTCTAGTTGCTTTAGCAGTTTACGTATCAGTTCACACTGATAATATAGCACTGGAAATAGCCAGATAGAAAAAAAAAACCCTAAGCTCAGAAGATTAATGAAGTTTCAGACTGTCAGAACAGCTTAGGGTACTTTGGGATGCTACGAAAAAGTAGCAACCAGCTTGCAAGAGCAAGCTCCAAGCTGCAAAACATCTAAAGAATGGAAATAGATTTTGTTCATTGTTTGATATTTTTAAGGGGTCTAACAATTTGGTCTGTTCCCATTTCAATCATTAGTTCCAAACTTTATTTTTTATGTTTTTCACATCAAGAAATGGAAAACTTTGCACTTCAGTTTAAATGCAGCTTTCAATTGAAAAAAAGTCAATTGACAACTACAAAGTCAGTTCACAGCAAAAACTTGTGTGACTGAATACAAGCATGCAGTTGGATGTCCCCATAGATATTCCTATGCCCCTGTTAGAAAACACCACTAGGTAAGAGCTGCAGGTATTACTTCTATTCTTAAGGAAGTGTTTGTAAAAAAAGTGCTAATTTTATGAGCTGTGACACCATCAGAAACATTAGCATAGATTGTGACCATTATGCCCAATTAATCCAAATTAAAGCGTGTGCACATTTCAGTCCCAGTGAAGTGTTACATGCTGCATGCAATTACATGTGCTTAATTGCATGACATACCATATGAATAATACTTTTTATTAGTTTTTCTTCTGATTTATCAGGGCTACTTTCCTTTATCTTTATAACAGGTACTTCCATTATCTTAATGGTCTGTGGAAGAGGAGAACTTTAGTACAGAAGCAAATTTGTCACTAGAAGTCTAAAGGGCATAACATGTCATTCCAGTGAGTGTTTTATCTTTGACCCACATACCTCCAAGGCTTTCAGAAGCTCCTCACGTTTCCCTGTTTCCTGAACCAAAACCACTCTTGTCTCTATTTGGGGCATTTCTTCTGCTTAGAGAGAAACAAGGATAATATCTGTACTTTAGCAGAAAAATCCATGTTACATCTAAATCAAACAATAACATATAGAAGAATATAGGCAGACAGTATCCTTTCAACATATCTTATTTATCAGGAACAAGCCTGAAAATGAATGTTACCTCAAGAAGCTTGTCCCATTCGACTTAGAACCTAAACTTGCTAATACGAGGTGATACAAGAAACTGCAATTCATGACCAGTTACCTTACAGTCAAAGCAAGAACCTAAATGAAGGGAAGGGGGGGAAAAAAAAGAAAACAACCAAACAAGAAGAAAACCCAGAAAAATTACTGGCTTAATGCTTCTAGCAGAATTAGATACCAAGCCTTGCTGGAAAATAAACAGTTTGTATCTTTGTGAGTTTCTATGTTCCTGGTTGACAAGGTTCATTACTTGGTGAAACTGAGCAGTTACCAGGAACATCTGAACCGAAATTAGATGTCCTGCTCTTCTTACCATGTATTAATAAGCCTTCAAAAATATTAGGAGGGACAAGTGTTGCCTTCACATCATTTGCACCAAAAGACCACCAGTAGATTTTTGTTTGCAGGAAAACAAACAAACAAAAAATCTTTTTATGTTGTTGGTTTTTAATTTCAAGATTTGTTCTTGAATTAATTTTAGGGTCAAGACCATTAATCTCTCTACCTGTCTACCTTGTAATAGCCATTGATCCGAGTACCTGTACACAACAGAGCAGCTGTAGTTTCCAAGCACTAGTATCAAAATGTCAGCTGGAATGATTTATTCCACAGAAGAGGCATCAAATGGAACTGACAGCTTTCTGTACAACGCTCATTTGATTTGGGCTGAAACCCCAAATTTTTATAACAAGATAAGTTAAAAAATTAAGACAGTCCCTTTGTTAGTGAAAGGATCCCAGTTCAACACCCTTGTGCCTACTCTACATACAGTTCTGGAGTTCAAAGGACTTTTGGTTTTTCAAAAGTACTAAATACCAACAAAGTAACGAGTCATTACCAAAACAGAGTAGTCTTAAAATAAACTTCCCCTATTACCGTCAACATCCAAAACAGTTGCACGAAATACATTCTCTTTGGAGGTTTCTATAATTTTTGAATCAAGAACAGAAGAATCAGCTAAGAGGCTCCTCCCAGCTTCAGACACCAGTGTACTGTTGTCAGCCATGATTATGCCTTGTTTCTTTCTTCAACAGCTGAAAGGTAGAGAGACCAAACTAAGTTAGAGGCACAAAGAGCTCATTAATAAGAGTCCCATGACTAAGGCTGTCAGAAGTGACTTCAGAAAACAAAACATTTAGACTCTTACTGAACTCCCACTCACACTGACAGAGCAGTTGTGAAAGAGCATCAGGAGTAACACAATTGATAGAAAGGACTGATAACAAACCTGTTACAGAAATGGTTCTGTTATTCATCTGCACAGAGAGCTGCAGAGAGGAAGCTTCAGCTCTGACCACAGGGAAGCACTAACTCTAGTGCTCATTTTAAAAAGCTTAACCACAAAGCAACAATAAACTAAAAGCACTTGTTTCCTTCAGTGACAAACTATTATAAGCTACAGTTGAGACCAAGATTAGCATTGTTGAAATGAAACATTACCTGAAGAATTAGGGTGAGCAAAGTATCTTGCTAAAATTTGATTTTTCAGGTGAACTGGCTAGAGATACCATGGTTAAAAATGAGCACCTACAGAGTAGAACCACCACTATTTACTCACAGAAAAATTAAAAATTATTGAGTCTCTACAAAGTTAATATGCATATATATGCCTATCTGGAAGGTCTAGTCTATTGTCCTGTATTAACTACAATATGGCAGAAGTACCCATTCATCATCAGATAAAGAGGCCTTCCGTCTTCTCACAGACAGAATGTGTCCATGTTCCCCCTGCCCATCAAACTTGTCACCTACTGGAAAGGCAGAATTCTTGATCCTCTCATCTTTTGTGCAGGTACATACTCAAATCTTGTACCAGAAAGTTTGTTCTAAGACACCTGCCCAGCACGTAGCACATTTTGTCTCACACGAGGCCAGCAATGTGCATTTCCTGTGATTCATCACACACAGATTTCAATGTTTGTACAGTGATATCAGAAGCTACCTAAGGCAGCAACTGCAGCTGAACTGCTGCTGTAAAACAACCCTTTTGTAGCACTTTAACTGTTCTCCTCATGACTGTAAGAGTCCCACTAAAACAGCAGCTACTCAAATAATGCATTGTCTGAAAGAGGGCTCTTGAGGTAGGAAAACCCCTAGAGAACAGCACATACTATTTTTCAAGTTGTGCAATGACCATCCTATTACATAGCAAAGTAAGTCACAAGACAAAAAAAATCAATGGCCACTTTGGCATAATGGTAATACAGAAAAGAGTTTATCTTCTAGAGTTTAGGAGATCACCTTTGGGACTCCTGGAAAGGATTCAAATCTTTGTAATGCACAAATTCCTAATATAGAGCAATAAGTCAATGCTACAAACCTATCATAATTCTAGACATATTCAGTTACCAAACTTGCCCCTTAGTTTCAGTTTCCAGGTCTCACACAGCAGTGCAGCTCTATGGAATTAAGCTTCCTAGCAGTGAGTCCCAGGCACCCAACTCATTTTTCTCAGAACAGTTTAAGACAGAGCAAGAGGAGAGAGTAACCTCAATAATGAAGAATCTTTGGGGAATCACTCGTCCAGAATGTTACAATGTCACCACCAGGAACTGTTATACAATTACCTCTTTTTTGACAGTGGGAGGGAAGCATAATCTTGGAAGATTCAAACCATATTGCTGATAATGATTGCCACACAGACAATTACATGTAAATTCAGAAGAAAACAAACCCTCCAGTTAAGGGTACAATTAAATTTAAATCCTAGAGATTATTTCTTAAAAGTCTGAGACATCGGTATGGTTCCTGTTATGCTGTTATTGCTATACCAAATGACATGTATATGAACTTATCAACAACTTCATTGTATATTTGAAGAACCCCATACTTTGGTCTGGGCATTGATTTTCTTTATGGATTTTCCAATTCATTTATTTATTTATGAGATTCCATCCTGGGTATAGTTAAAAAAAATTTCTTGTTTTAAGAGTCATATAATAACTAATAACATAATACTGGTCATTAAACTTACGGACTGAAAGTGCCAGGATACAGAGGAGAACAAACATCACAAACAGACAAGAGCACAACAGTTTTCTCTCACATAAAGAGCAAAGGTCAAAATACCATCACTATAGGCTTCAGGCAGAGCTAATGCCTCCACAGCACCACACTTAGAAACGACCTCCCCATGGTTTGTGGAAACCCTGAAGGACACAACACACCCACAAACCAAAATATGTTTGTTAAAGCGAGGAAAGGACAGCAAACCCCCTCCACGTTTCCCATTTCGCTCCGGAGGAACCACCCAGGGAGACCACAGACTCTCGCCTCATGAGCCAGCAGGTGCCGGCGGGCCCGGGGCTCCGCCCTGCCCGCGGAGCACCGCCGGCGGCCTGAGGAGCCCCGGAGTGGGGCTGGGGCCCGGAGGCCTCACAGGTGCCCGAGACACCAGCCCTGCCCGGCACACAAAAGCCCCCACCTCGGGCCGTCCACACCCCCCGGGCCCCAGTGGCCCCTCACCGCCGGTGCCGCCCGCCGCCATCCGCCATCAGCGGCCGCCGCCAATTCAAAAAGCGAGCCGCCGCACTCTCGCCGCGGCCCATTGGCTGCCAACCCCACTGCCCTTCTGTAAGCCGCCTCCTCATTCGGCATCGCCGCCAGATGTCCCGCCCACCTTCCCTCCCTCTCGGCCACCGCTTCGCCCACTTCCCTCTCGGATTGGTAGCTGCACCTGCCGCTCACGCTGGGCGAGGTCCCACTGGCTGTCGGAGGTTTCCTGGGCAGACGCACAAGGCTTGTTGCGGTACCGAGCGCAGGCCGCGGAGTAGGCGGGGGGGAGCGCTCTGCGCTGATTGGCTGCTGGGAGAAACACGCTCTGCGCTGATTGGCTGCCGCGGGGTTTGAACGCTCCCAACGGCCGCGCCGAGAGCCCCGGATGGAGCGGGAGGGGTGGGAGCGGTGCCTCCTTCATCCCCCTCATGGTCCTCGTCCCCCCTGTGTCCAGCTGCCCTCCGGACCAATGCAGGGCACCAGGCGAAAGTCAGCGTGGTCACCGCAAAAGCATAATGCTGTTAATAGGCAAAAAAGGATATCGGTGCGCATCTGTTATACCGAGTTTCAGAATGATCAGTTCGTAGGAAACAGGAGCTGACGGGAAAATCGGACAGGTCAAGATGAAAATCAACCAGCGTGCTCCACGGCGCTGACCCCAAAACAAATGAATTATAGCAAATGCTTTAACTGCCCTTTTATTTCTAGTTTTCTCTAATGCTAAAGCTTACTGATCCAGAAAGGAATTTTGTTGTAGGGGCTCAGCATCCCGGAACCTGATTTAGCACAACGTCTCACTGTAAATGTAAACTCTCAGTGTAAAAACAAGGAGAGATGTATTTTCTATTTCTAGAATGTTCTGTTATCTGCCAAATTGAGTTCTTAGATCTTACTAATTTTTTTTAGACTACAGATTTGTATTAGTTCAGACACTTTCATGACTGATCCAGCAGTGGTAAAAGTCCATTGACTTTTTATGATTTGGAAGAAAAACAGAATAGGAAAAAGCATAAGAAGATTATAACAGGTGTCGTTTATGTAAAAAAGATTTGCCGGTGAGGCACAAATAAATTAGGACTATTTCCTTCAAGAAAAGGTTTCAGAATAACAACCGGGAAACAAAGAAGGTCATTTAATGTTGACACTTGAGTCAAATTATTACACTGCCCTACAGTTACTGTATTTCACATTGACTAATTGCAACAATGACTTACAGTCAAAATACAGCCTAACCTTTTGTCACCTTTAAGTACCCATTTGGGACATCACTTTGCAGTTCCATGTCAGGCCAACTTTCCCTGGCTTTTCCGCTGCTCTCTCCTTTCTCTGCGCTCTTACAGTCCTTTTCAGCCAGGTTTTCCCGACATCTGGAACCAGCGACCAGGTTCCTCCTAGGTTTGGAACAAGTTCTGCAGTACAGGAGTCAACATTACTTGTTTCTGGAAAACATATTGGTGACGGCACATTAATTTTCTCTTAACCTCTAGATCTTAAAAAAAAGAAAAATCTAGATAAAATGTGCCTGCAAAGACAGGAGAACCATATTTAATGGGGCTGGGGATTAAGAGGTGATATGATGCATCACTTCTCGGTTAAAAGTTTAAAAAAGAATATAAGTAATACCCAAATGTTCAGTACATAAATAGAGGGTCCCTGTGCATATGGGGAGTGACTTGCATTAGCCAATTTTGAATATACTTGAAAATCCAGAATTACAAACTCATAAAGCAATTTGGGTATTCTGGTGAACCTGGAGTCCCAGGAACAGAACATAGACAAATTTTAGGTAGTAATCACTTAAGAAAAGTGGCTAAGTTTTTTTCAACCAAGTGCATTTATTCTCACTAAAATTTATATCAAGACCGATGACAAAATAATTACTATTCTTTGTCTGTCTGACATTTAAACATCAAAGTGCTTTTCTTATAAAAGGCTCTGAAATAGAAACACCCATTATTTTGTGTTCTGTAAAATGTAACACACAGCTGAAACTTGCCATTCTTTACAGTTGTGTAGGCATCAGTAACCCAGGAGTATAACATTTATTTCATAGTTAAATAGTTTCCTGTAGCAGTGACACCCACAGGGAGAAAGTTTCAGGAGATTAAATCATTAAATAAATCCTGACATAACAGCTGCATGAGAGAAGGGATCTCATACCTGTGGAAAAAGACAAGGAGGTCACATCAGAAGGGCTGATGGAACCCCAAGAGGCTCTGTGTTGTCCTGGGAAGTTGGTGGTCTGGCGCCTGTTTCTTGGCTTCAGGGTGAGAGTTTACATAAGTAAACTGCTGGTCCCAGGACATCTTGCAAGCAAAATTTATCTCTTTTATATTTTCTTAAAGAAAGGAATCTTTCTCAAACCACAGTGGGGTTTTTTTTTTCAACCAACCGACTTCTTCTTAAGCACCTGGAAAACAGATTCCTCAAAGAGCTATTGACTCCGTTTAGCCAGAGCAGCAGTTTTCAAAATGTGAGGATGGGGAGAGATCAAGCACCAGATGTATGTGGGGTGTCAGTGGGAGCATGAGAAATCTCAGAAAAATCCCATCCAACCTTTTTATCTCTGTTTTGAGGAGATAAGTAGATGAGGGAGGAGTGGGACTAGACCCAGTTTTGCCAGAAGTTTAGGAACAATGATTTTTGTTGGAAGAGATGGGTACCAGTTATTACACTAAGGATGCTGGGTGGGGGCTTTCGGGGCAGGAGCTTGGGAAAGCAAGGGAATGGGAGTATGCAAAGCAAGGCAGGCAGGGGAGCAGGGCACAAGGTAAAAGATAAGGTGTAAGCACAAAATAATACAGAGAGGTACAACTTAATATAAAAATCTGGAGACCTCAGGAACTCACCTTGTGCTGCTTTCTTGGCAAAGCTTGTTTCTTCACATCTGTAGTCTACCCAAATGGACTGTAAAAATCACAGAAACTCCATCTGCTGTTGTTACTATAAAAGGTTAAAGGTGCTTGAGGGTCTGACTTCCTCACAAATTCCAGAAACTTTCTTTGGCAACCTTTAGAATCAGCGAGTTGGTTCTTCAATTCCAGGAAAGCTAGACTAAAAGCTGACCTTTTACTTCTTAGAAACTTATTTTTCTTTTATTACGTTGTCATGTCAGTTTTTAAAGGAAACTTATGCTTTCCAGGACTATATCTATATTTCTATGAGACTTTTTAGTATTATGAATTCATTTTTAATGATCGCCATTGATAAATTTGGTGCTCATTCTTTTTTTTTTTTCCTGCATTAGATTCATAATGTAGATGAATCTGGCTATTTAAATAAATATTTTAATTTGCTGAGGACAGAACTGTGACTAAGTAGTGATTTGTGTGAATGCTGAACTCTATAGTGTTTGGGATGAAAAAGATCTATTTAAAAATTTTTCTAGTCTTAGGTACAAGAAACGTTCCTGCTTTAAACCAAAATTTGTCACCGACCCAGGATAAAAAAATAAAAACCTCAACAAATTTCCAGTTCAAAACAAAATTACAAAACTAATATACCTTAAAAAAAAATCTTTCTGGAATCGTTTTGTGATGTGTTAAATGGGAAACAGTATGGTTTCTTCAGCTAAAATGAGGGTGTCCCTGAGTTCCCGGAAACACATTGAATCTGGGATCTTCAAGGATTGACTTGATTTGATCCATGTTACAGCTTCATCTCACCTCCTCAGCCTCGGGGCTCAGTGGGGAACACTGATGGTCCCGTTCCCTGCTGGCAAAGAGCTGCCACCCTGCCGCGTTCTGCCGCTACAACCTCTAAACACGAAACTCAAGGATGGGGCTTGGAGGAACGTGGTCTAGTGGAAGAAGTCCCCGCCCATGGCAGGGCAGTTGGAACGAGATGAGTTTTATGGTACCTTCCAACCCGAACCATTCTGTGATTCCATGAAACTGGTGGGGTTTGCTTGTGGATTGGGCTGGCTGCTGCCAAGTCAGCCCCCACAGAACCACTCAGATGCTTTTGCCAGCCCAAGGTGGGCAAAGGGCTTGGGTGTGGCTTCAGGGTGCCAGGAGTGGGTACAGGGTGTTAGGAGTCAGTACAGGGTGCCAGGAGTGGGCACGGGATGCCAGGAGTGGGTTCGGGGTGTCAGGAATGAGTATGGGGTGCCAGGAGTGGGTTCGGGATGCCAGGAGTGGGTACGGGGTGCCAGGAGGCAGCACTGCAGATGTGGATGCCTTTGTTGGCCGGGCGCGCGATGGAGGAGCTC
>VZRJ01012097.1:1146563-1165534 GCA_013397565.1 Ptilonorhynchus violaceus | reverse complement strand
GAGAGCGGCAGCGCCGGGCGGGGCAGCCCCGGGGGTCGCCCCGGTCCGTCCGTCCGGCGAGCGCCGCTCGGCACCGCCGGCTCCTGGCACAGCCGCATCACATGGGGCTCTGTCTAGTGTGCGACTTGCACGCTCTTGGTCAGAAAAAAAGAATTAATAGGTTTTAATCTGATCCGTTGCGTATGCCTTAGGGACAGAAGACATATGAAGCTCTTAAACATATTAAACTGTCTTGTTACTAACCAAAACTCTGAATGGTTGCTTTTAGTCACAAAGCAGCTGTCACTTCATGATTTCTCCCTTATTTTCTGCCCATGTTTTTATGCTGACATGAAACAGAACAGAGATGGCAAAATCTCTGATAACGTCTTTAGCTGTTAACTTTGTTTTCTTCTAGGATGATCTGATCTTTTACAGGGACTGATCAGTCATGGTCAGGACTGATGTAAAGCACTATGTATGTGAAAGTTGAAAGTTGTTTTGTTTTTAATTTCCTAGCAGTATCTCAGTTTACTGATTTGGTTTCAAATGAGCAAAAGCTTGTATTTTGAGAAGATAATGATCAATTCAGAAAGGGATTAAATTAGTTAATGGACAGGGGGCTTATAAATGAAGTAGGTAGGAATGTACCTGCTACGTTCTTAGTACGGTAGCTGTGGATGGGGGAAGCATGAGGACAGTGGACCACGCAGTGTCCAAACTTGGATATTTTGCCTGAATAGCTTCTCTGGTTGCCACTGTTGGACACAGTCTGGGACTAAATGGATCACTCATCTGATCCACTGGGACATCTTACAGCCTAATTACATCTCTGAATCAAAGCCTGTCTCTAGGATGAAAGGATAAAACCTGTTTACTTGTATACCTTACCTCATGTCTCATAGGAAAATTATGCAATGCAATAGCTTAATTCTTCTGTAAAATCCATGGCTTCACATACTCTTTCTCTGTGTTTTTAACTCAAGTAACTGAACTGCAAGTGCTCAACTTGCCCAAATTGATTGATGTCGGGACAGAAAGGTCGTGGTGCTTGCTCAGCATGCTGCCTGCACAACACAGCATCAGGGTTTGTCCAGGAACACCTGAGTCAAGGCCAGAACCTCTGGCTGAGGGAGACCTACCTCTAGAAAATCATATGCCTGTGACTAAATAGAAATTGCTGCTGCCTCAGGTACACCTTCAGTTTGTTTATGTGGTATGTTGGGCATAGATGCATTCTGGTGCCTCTAGCTTGGAGGCTGAAGAGTATCTCTTTACAGATATTCTAGAGGTCATAATCACAGGAGGAGCTGGCAGGACAAAGCCTGGAGCAGGCTGGGAGGCAGGGCTGAGGTCCCCGCATCTGTCCCACTCTCAGGGATGGGCATGTCTTTTTTAGGGGAAAGTGGTAATTTCTTAGTTGTTTATGTATCTGGTCTTAGAAATAAAAACTTCTCTAGTGAGAAAAACTACTAAACAAGTAACAGTTCCTGTGACATTGCTTGCAAACCAAAGGCACAAGCAAGTTCTACACAGAAGCATAGAGGGGGTGAGTTGTTAGAGGTGTCCCAGTCACACAACAGGTGAGCCTGGGGCAGTTGCTGCTGGAGAGAAAGAGAAGGTGCTTTCCAAGTGTTCAGAAGTCTTTCTAACACAGAGACAGCACAGACGGGAATAAATGACTGTCATTAAGGAGGAGCTCTGTGAACCAAAGGTAGGGTTGTAAAAGTTAGGCTTGTGTAATTACTTTGTTAGACAGCTTTTGTGTATATATAAATAGAATAAAGTGTATGTCCCTTCCTAGAGCTCAGCTTCCTCTTTTTTCCTCTATCAGCTGTTTCAAGGCCGAATGGTTTAACACTTCTCTCAGTGTGACTGTTGAACTTTCACCCACTTCTGAACGTATTTCAGCTTGCTGTTTATCACTTTGCTTTATAGGCTTGATAGCAGACAGAAATACCTTTCTAATTTTAAAATCTCTGAAATGTACTGTCATTCTTTTTTTTTCCCACAAACTTCACACGCCTCAAATACAATTAATTATCTTTTGCTTATTTTGGAAAACGTTGGTCAAGACTGATTATTAAGTGTGACCTTTTCTTGTAAGGGCTGGTGTGTTTGTTTGCTCAGTGCATTAATAATAGGTGTGAATAAAACACAATAGGGCTATGACTGGCTTTCAGCGTACTAATGATAAGGTTTTTACATTTGCATGCAGAGTTTTGTCCCAGTCAGCTACAAATTTTTTTATAAGCTTGGGACTGAGTCAGTGTCCTGGCTCAGCATGAGACTCCAACAAACGTTCGAGTAAAATCACATGGTTAAAAAAGTGCATAATGCTTATGGGGCAGTTTCTTTAAGTAGGTTTCATACATACTACAGAAGGGAACTGTTATCCCACCCTTAAATTGGGGGGGGACAGAGATAGGAAGAGATGGAGTGCTTATCAGAGGTCACAAAAATTCCAGTGAAGGAGCTGGAAACTGAGATGAGTTTTCAAAGCCTTGTTCCTGTGCCCTCTTTAATGCCCTGTGCTGCCCTGGAAGGAAAACAGAGAAACTGAAACTTTAATGATATTAATGAATTGATGTGAAAATGCTTACCTGAGAAAGAGCAATTTGCCCCTCCCTTGTCTCAAAATGAGGCATGGTAACATTTTTATATAAAACTGTGATATAACACAATTTGAGATCAGAAATTAAAAGCTGTATAAAAGCTGTATACATATATATGTATACAGGTACATCAGAACTCAGCTTCACTGACATTCTGGAAGCCACATAAAATTAATTATGGGATTGAGCCATAGATTTAACCATAGTTATTGTTTTATTTGGTGTCTGTAAAGAAGTGTCTAAAGCAGTATTTTGTAATTGTGCTGTGACAGCAGTATCAGAACAGGCGTCTGTCACTTCTTCCTCTAAGCACTCTCCTTAGAGGAGTAAAGAGAGCAGCATATGTTTACTGAAGTCCTTTGAAATAAGTTATTTCTGAACACCACTGTCAAGACACTTGGTATTCTGGTGCATGGCAAGGAAGAAGGGATTTTTTTTGGAATTGGGACAGCTGTTAGCAAAGGTTTGGAAGGATAAATGGGTTGGCATAGAAGCCATCAGGTAGATGTATATGGAAGAAGGTAGGCAGCTGTACAGGGCAAAAACTCGTCGGCCAAGTGTTTCCTTTGTGCTTCTTTTCCACTCACTTTTAGAATCAAGTCAGTCAGGGGAATAAATTCAGGAGTAAAGAAAACAGTATTAGTTCTTACTAACATTTAAATTTCTCTCTACTCATATATTTCAGAGTGTGTGACTTCTGGACAGCTGTAAGTCATAGTTGTAGCCAGAAAAGTAAGTTGTTGATGGTTTTGGATGCAAGAAAAGTGTTGGAATTCATTTACAGTACCCCAGGATTTTAGTTGTGGCAGGTAGGTCTCACAGCACTGGTACCTGAGCAGAAACTGAACCACACTGTAAGTCCTGTTTGCAGGAACAGATAACTGTTCTTGCTCTCCAGTATAAAAGCAGATCGCCATGGTTGAATAGGTATGTGCACAAAGCCTTACATTAAAATGTAATCTAGATTTTGCTTCTAATTAATAAACTGGACAACTGTGTTATCTCCTAGTACTAAAAATACGTGTTCTTTACTGGGCAACAAGACACTTGCATTGAGAAATCATTTTGTAAAATCACCCTTAAACAGGGTAAACTGCCCCAAATGCACACAAAACAATATGTTCTGCACGCAGCTAAATGGGGGAACGATCCTGTTTATTTTTCGCTAATCTGTTATTGACTACAGACATTGTAGCTGGCATTTTGGCCTCTGACGTTTATAGAAGTGTATTTTTCAAAGCAATGCCAGAACTGACGCTAGTGCCTTTGTCTTTTAAGGTAGGAAGTTTAGCCTTAGACAGTTCAGCCTTCCAGTTCAGCATCATTACTCGGCTGAGTCATGAGTGAGATTTGGCTCGCTCCCGAGTAGTGCTGGATGTAAAAGCCGAAGCTGTTTGCCCAATTCCTGGTCCCGCCATAGCGCAGGACCTTGGGTCTGCCCAGCTGCGAGGGCACTGCAGGGAGGGAGCAGCTGCTGCGCGGGGCTCGGCCCTGGAGGGTGTTGCCTTTGCGCGACCTGTCGCAATAATTCCCCAGCTAAAGGTCAGAGCTGGGGAGGTCATCTGAGGACACAGAATCCCCATGCGCTGAGTGGTGCTAGAGGTTACTAGACATTAGCAACAAATACCTTTGGATTACTTTTTTGCAATACAGAACACATCACGAGTATGGAATACAAGTCCTTGGGGGAGGTGGGATTCTTTGTGAAATTACCAGCTGAGGAGCCAAAGGAAAAATCCTTATAAATTAGGGACAGATATTGGTGGTTAAAGGTGAAGTAATGGGTGCCTTTCTGGAGCAGTACTTTGTTCATTCTGCCTGCTTTTTTTCACAGTCCTGATTCCTTCACTTCCTGAAAAATTTCCCCTATGTCATTTAAATCTTTCAGTATCTAGTACCCCTTATCAAAGAACTTAGCAGAAGGAAGGTGTCAGTCTTGAATAATTCAGTCTCTAGTGAGTTCCTGGGTAATCCTTACCTTTAAACCCCATTTCTGGGTATGTCTTGCTGAAAGAGAAGGCGTTGTGGCTGTAGTGGTTGCTTTGCCTGACTTGGTGGAGAGCTGGGGAGCCGTAGAAGTGTGAGTGTAAATCACACAGCTGCCGAGGCAGATGTGGGTCACCGAGAGCCAAAAGCACTGAAATGGAAAGCCAGATTCACTGAAATGAATCAGGAATGAGCAATAGATAGTCACTGGGGCTACTGTAGTATGTCCACAGTGGTTATTTGCTGGATTGGCTCAAATGCCTGCAAAATACTGAGGTTTGCCCTGCTCCGTGCCTGGCCCTCCCTGCTGGGGTCCTGCTGCTCATCCAGCTCTGCCTCACTTCCCAGCAGCTGAGCTCTCTTGGTGCTTGTCACCTGTCACTCAGTCCAGCCCATAATGTGAAGCTGGGCAGCCATATTTCCCCAGAATTACCTATTCAGGAAAAAAAAAAGTATTTTTTTCAGACAAATGCATAAAACCAGTTGTTAGATGGGAGAACTTGCAGCTGTGACCCAGGGCAAGCGATGTGCTGTGCCTGTGGCTGGCACAGCAGTTCTGGGCCAGTTGCCCACAGGCCTTTCCTCTTTATACTCTCTCCTCTTTTTTTTTCTATAGTCTCTTTATTTCCCCCTTGTCCTTTTGCTTTTTCTTCCTTTTCAGTAGCTTTTAGTATTACAGCACTGTCTTCTCTCCCTTTTCACCAGAGAACATCCCTGTTTTTCTCTTTTCTTCTGTTCCACATCCACACACACACACACATAAACACACAAGGCACTCCTAGAAGAGAGTTGGCCAACCATTAAACATATTTTCTGCCAGGAGTTTTATTACAAAGTATAATAATATTAGATTATATTTAAAATATTTAGAGGAAAAAAAATTATTTGTAAGAACTTTGGACAAGATTGGCTCTTTGCCAGCAAAAAGTGCAATCCTGATGCCTTATAAATGACAAGCCAATAGGCTGATTGGGTACATGGACTTACAAAGAATTGCTGATAAATGCTTGGAAAAAAACCCTGACAAATAATTAGGACTGTTGCCTTTGTGCCCTGATGTAGAAAGCATCTCTTCCAGGTTCATAGATTCTTGGAAAGAGTGATCTAATACAGGAGAAATAGGCATGAAAGAGCGTGGTAACCTGCAGATGGCCACGGCGCTCTGTGGTTTGAAGAACAGAGCAAAACACTTCTTGGTAAATACTAACTAGCCTTGAAAACAAAACATTCCTGATTGCAGGGAATATGTGGTAATCTTGTCTACAAAGAATGCAAACTAAAGTGGGAGAAAGCAAAAATGAGACATGTATTGCAGCACAATCGGGCTAAAAAAATCTACAAAAACATTATTTTCTTCAGCAGCATTTCTAAAACTGCTTCCCAGTGGTTACCTCCCCTAGGAAGCTCCATAGGGCACAGGGAGGATCAGACCTTTATGTGGTTACGTTGGTGGCAGCCCAACAAATTGTGTGCCAAATTATTAATAGATGTATTGCTCCTCAGGTTTCAAACTAGTCCTGGGTTTTCCTGTGAGAATTCTAAGTAATGGTGGGAGAAAAGCATGGGCTGAAACTGAGAGATACAGCCTTGTGAATTCAGCATTTCTTCCTGCTGGGTGGATATTTTGTGTTTCTTCTCCCAGAGAAAAGCCTTGCAGTGTGAAGAAATGATAGCCCATCCAAAAAGCAGCAAACATTTTAAAATTTGGACTCCTACCAAACCAGCTCAGCAGGGTGATGTTACCACAAGTTAATGCAAGAAAAGAAAGTAATTTTGTAAATTCTTGTTTTGGAAGTGGATTCCTCTCCCAGCTCACATAACAGCCCATTGTATTTGGCATAGATTTTTTTTTAAATATCAAGCTTGTCTGTTTTCTACAGCAATCTGCAGTGAGCCTTTTCTGTACAGAACTTGAATAAAAGCAAATATTTAAATTTTTTTTACATTAAAACTAATTAAGGCAGAGGAAAAAAAGTTGCATGTAAGAGGTTGTGGCTGTAGGAGATATCTTTTTTGGCAGAGGTGCTCTGAGTGCTTCAAAACTTGCTTTTCTGCTGCAGGGGGTGTGTGTGCAGCTTTTGTACAGGTTAAACCATGGCAACTATCTGTTCTTCAGCAGGTGAATGTGGTCAGACTGGTACCTGGGTGACCCCACTCGCTCTGGTGTCAGCATCCTGAATTCATTGTGGCAGAGTGCACTGCACTGGTGGGACTGGCAGAATTAAAACAGCAAAGTGGGCATGTGTAGAAAAGCCCTGTACAACAGGACACCTCTTGTGCCAAGTGTTTGGTACCTGTACATAAAATAAAAGGTCCCAGCTGACAGTTTTCCTTATGGCAGTGTTCCTGCAGGTGTAGGTTAACTGTGTGTATTCATTTTACTTCCCAACTCCATTGCCTTGCTTGAGAAAGTTTTACAAAAGGCTTCGCTGATAATCCAGTCTCTGAGCTTCATCACGAGGACAGAGATTAACTTTGCAAAAGGGGAAAGACCCCCACTACTTTTTATTTTAAATGGTCAGCCTGGACATCGTGGTCCCTGCGGTCCTTTGGCTGCCCTTCTGCCACCCCTTCTGCACCATCCAGGGAATGGGAACAAGTATGCACTACAAATAGTGTGCAGGTCATGTGGGGGGAGCAGGTCGTGACCGTTTCAGCTGAAGGAGGGCCTTAAATCCCACTACTGTTTGATGAGAGAAACAGGTTTCTAACCTATTCAGGGCAAAATTTTAAAAATAAACATGAAAATAAAAGTCCCAGATAGCCAAAGGGGATAAAATCTCTCTTGTTTTACCATAAGGAGACAAAAAGATCAGATCATTATTTTCATAGTGTCTTATCCCCATAAAAAAGTTATACACTTTACTTTCTGGGGTTAGAAAAAGGTATCATTGAGTTACTGTTGTTCTTGGCTAGTGTTTCACATCCTTCCCAATTCAGTAGGTAAACACAGGACAAGCCAAAAAACACCATTATATTCCTTTAAGACTATTCCTGTTTCCAAATTTCTTTGCCGTCCTCGGGAACTTCTCTTAATTTGGAAGTAGAAAGACACTTCGGGGTGGAACAACAGAAATAATCTGCATTTTTGATACTTTTCCACCAAAAAACATTGCCTGTGTGGTATTGCCCTCTGCTGGCACCCGTCTGAGGAGCTTCACAGTCCCATAGTGGAGTATGAGGTTTGTCCCCTTCCGAGGTGTCTTTCAGAGGATCCGAGTGTTCATTTACGGTGGTGATCCACGAAGTGCTCATGGTTTGATTTTTTCTGGCAACAAAGAACCTTATATGGACAGCGTTTTGTTTTAATACAGTTTTAAAAGCAGTAGAGGTCCTTCATAATATTTTGTTTTCCAGTGAATATTCTAAGAATTGTGTAGGACCTGCCCTTTGAAGGCAGTTGCGTTAAACATCAATGCGGTAGTGTATGATACGCACTGAAGTAACAAAAATTTATTTTCTTCTTCTTTCCCCCCTAGTGTCACCTGATTCACTATCTGAGACTCAGCCATCACTTGATAGTCCTGAATTATTTGATTTGCACCTTTGACAAGCTGAAGTCTGTCTCCTCTGAAGACATTAAAATCACGGATGCTGTGTTTGACGGTGTGGAAGTGCGAGTGTTTGAACCTCCTGCGAAGGGAGATGAAAGCCTCAAGCGCAGCGTTGTTTACATCCACGGAGGGGGCTGGGCCTTGGCAAGTGCAAGTAGGTGTCTGCCAGTAATTAAATAGGGTTTCAGGCTGCGTTTCTCCTAGCAGGAGAAGCCAAAAGCTCTTTTTCCTGCCAGGAATGACAATTTTGCTAAGGCGCACCTGAATTCAGTAGTAACTGTCTCCACTCTGGTGGATAGTTCTAAGGAGAGAGGGAAAAAAATATCATGAACAAACAGCAAAAGTGCTGATCTTATGTGCACGTGAGCTGTAAAAGGACCAAAAGGTTATATTTGTTACAGCCTGAGAGGAGGAAATAGCTTATTGTTTAAATTTCTGGGATGCCTGGGGGGGCTGCTTGGGCCAGTCCCCCACTTTTTGTGGTCATGTGCAAAAGCTGATCCTTGGTGATCAGGTTCCGGTGACTACATGTAAGGAAACTACATGTGTTTGCTCCATTTTCAGGGAATAATTAGCAGAAGAGTGAGCTGATCAACACTGCATGTAACAGCCTTGCTACAGTTTGGTTCTTAAATAACACTTACCTGGGAATACACGCTGCTGAGCACAGACAGCAGGAGCACAAGGGAAACAGGTAGAGGTTGGTTCCTCTTAGGGTTTCTCCTTAGGAACCACAACCACCACTAGCATAATAACCTTGAAAATTAATGCTGTTTACTCCAGTCAACTTGGAAACCACAAATATCATCAGAAAAAGTGAAGTACAGCTATAGGCAATGATAAGGTAACCACTGATGCCTTCCACATCATACAGGAGAAAAACAACCTTGGGAGGAGAAAGGGCATGTGGTTCCTGTGGCTGCTCTGAGATCCTGATCTGAGAGGAGCCTTCTCCCTTTCCCTTCCCCATTGCTCCCATGACATCCATAGAGCCCTGATGCATTCTGTGGCTTCTTCTATAGAAAAAGAACATTAATGGAGTTTTACAAAATGATCCAAAACACAGTATTGATTGCATTTGGTCTGTGCAAGTACAAGTCATTTAGACCATGATTTAAGTGACATTTAGGTTCCTAAATAACTTCAAAATCTGGCCTTCACATACCTTTGGAAATTCCAGTGTCTTTGTCCTGTGGCCCTGTAGCAGTTAAACATTTTAGTCCTCTTCCTGCAGGGGAATTGTGCTTTGAGATGGTCTTTTTTAGACCTGCCTAAGGGATGTTGTTAACCTCCTGCCTGCCTCATTTGTTCTGTAATAGTTTGCATATGACTCTTGTTTTGCAGAAAGTTTATATTAAATTGCTGCACATTGTCAGGATGATTATAGCTTGGGTATGTCACATGCATCCCCAAGTCCAAGGCGCAGAAGTTAATGACACAATTGCTACACCTAAATATTAAATTCTAAGACTGGCTACTTTAGAAAACATTTAGCGTCCTAGTATATTTTATAGTACCGGGAACCAAGGATTGAGTAACTGGAAGGGAACAAAATTAAAGATAATCAGTCCTCTGATAAATAGGATAGCTGTGATTAATCCTCCCTTAAATGAGTAGCTCAGTTGACATTAATAGGGCAACTCATTTGAATCAAAGCAATGCATGCTGTAATAAAATGAACCTCCAAGTGACTCATACAGTGATAACTCTCTGGGTATTAATGCTCCCAAACCACTGGGTACCTTAGATTTTGCCCAACTGAGAGAATTGTGATAGCTGGGTGAAAAAATATGCCTGAAGTCACCAAGAAACAGATTTGAGAAGGATGCATTAGACTGCAGGACTTCTGCAGGCATGAATTATGTTCCCTCTGCTATAGTATGGATTTGGCACTTGATCAGTCACAAGCTGATCTCATTTACCTTGTTTATGTCTGTATGATTTCTGAGAAGGCTGAGGTACAGCTTTGTGGCTATTGACTCACATGTCCCTAACACCATGTCCTTCCCTTCCAGGAACGAGCCTTTACAACAATCTCTGCAGAATCATGGCTGAGTCTCTGAATGCTGTTGTTGTCTCTGTTGAGTGAGTAATCTAAAACTGATCAAGTAGTTTTAAGGTATTAGAAATAGCATAAGTAATAGAATATTAGCATAACATATAATAATAATAATAATAGCATAATATATAAAAGAACATAGCATAGTTCTTTTAGCTTTTCCTTTGCTGGTAGCTTCTGTATAAGGCTTTAACCTAGACAGTAATTTTCTATGCCAGTCTGATACCTTTATCCTTACAAAATTACAACAAATTGGAATGGTATCGGAAATTCATTTGGATTTCTAATTATTTTAGAGGTCATTTTAGAAGGCAGAAATGTGGGAAAAGAAAATAGCACTGAATTTGGTTAGACAAATACTAAAATGTAAATGTTAGGGCATTTTGCAGTTGTATCTGCAGGTAAGGAGTGCATCTAAAACTTGAGGTCACTCAAGTGCCAAGTTACAATTCTGTAAATATGTGTGAACTTGAAATACAATCAAACAAATAAAACCAAACTCATTTGGACATGTTATGTACCTGAAAAAAGGCTGAACTACATCTCTGTGCCTCCTCATGTAGCAGGACAGACTTTTCCCGTCCTCAATGGCCACTCCCACTGCTGCAAGCTATATTATTATAAACATATTTAAAATAACGTTTATATGTGTATCAGATTAAATACAGATAAATTAAATCCCCCACAAGTCTGTCTATAACCCACAGTTTCTAAGTCATATTGAGGAAGGGTCTTCCATCTAAAAATTACCAAATCATTTTTCCCCTGCTCATTAACCAGAATACACTGTGAGGTCTGGCAGTTTCCTGCTGCTCTCTCAATCTCCCACTGTTCCAGTCATCTCTTTTAAGCCTTGTGCTTCCCCCAAGAGCAGAGGACTGCCAGACAACAGAGAAGCAGGGCTGCTTTTTTAATGTGTTGAACAATTCCAAGGTAAACAAACCTCTCGACTAGCTAAATACATTAGCCAGATGACTCCCACTTGATTGGTACTGTTCCCATCTTTATTGTCAGCTTCAATATTTTCTTTTGCAAACCCAATCACTTGATATAATTACTCAAGTTTCCCACCTGCAGTTCATTACATACCAAACTTTGTGATCTAATTGCAACTTAATTATATGGAGTTGATGTTACTCATTTAATGCTTTTATAGTGTTCTTTAAAGGGTTGGGTTTTGGGAGGGTTTTTTTACTGCTTTATTTTTTATTAGTAGAAACAATGAAAACTATGAAAGCAGCTGTTGGTTATTCCAGATGAGCAGCAATCACAGTATTGAAAATTCCTTATTATTCCTTTTCTGATTTATGCTGGTATAATTCTGCCTATTGCTCTGAGTTACTATTTACCTCTTCTCCTTAACCATTATATCCTTCAATCAAGGTATTTGTATTCAATTAGTCAAGTCTAATTAGATACCTCGTTGGTCTAATTGCACCTCTCTCACTTTCACAATCTGTCTGTTACACAGTTTTGCAAGGAGTTCCCAAAGGACTCTCTCAGATTCCTATATATACAAGATATAGATTGCTTTCTGAAAGCAGGTCACCATTGGAATTTGAAACTTGCCATCCTAAATTTAAAATTTACTCTGCATATGAAACTTCTTTAGCTTACAGTTTAAAGAAGCATTTTGAATTAGAAAACTGAATTTTGGTTTGCTCAGCTCTACTGAGAACATAGTAAAGTCTGTAGTTCAAAAAGTACAAACTTTGCTGTATCATCAAGCCTAGTGAGAACTCTGGGATTTCAAATTATTCAGTAGATACAAACAAACTTTTCCTGCACTGTTATTTAGAAGCCAACAAAACCTCATGCCTAGGATTCAACTGGTCTTCCTGGCAGCCCTCTCTGTGCCTCAGCCTCCCCCCCTGTATTTCTGCTCCTCTCCTTGATAAAAGAAAGGAATTATTGAATCTGTTGCATTGGAGCAAATTGGTATTACTTAATTTCTTGTCTATTGTTCATTTCATGGCACAGAGGTATAGCAAGGTTCATTGTCTCCTGAGCACAGGTAAAAATTTGGGAAGCAGAAGTGCCGAGGTGTTTGGCTCAGCCAAACAGGAGTCTGTTGGGTGTATATTACTTACTCTCCCTTGCATTTGTTAAGGTGGGAATTTGGATCAAAACCAGGCCGAGTATACTTGCCAAGGGTGTTTTAGCTATTGGTTTTTATAATGCTTGATGAAATCCTCTATTGGGAAATCCTAGGAAAGTGTGGCATAATTTTATACTATATTGGCATTATTCGTGTCTGGGAGGTTCGTTTTAATCTTTCCAAATTAGAACATTAATTATAAGATTAAGTCTTATATTAGTATTACACACCTCCTACTTCTCCCACGGTATTTATCCCAATGAAATAGTCATTTCCAGTAAGGATCACCTGATACCACCTGTAAATCCTAAAGGAGAGCTACAATAACATCAATACAATAAAGGAGGGGTAAGGATTGTCTCTCACCCCTTTTCTTTTGCAGATACAGGCTGGTGCCCGAGGTGTGCTTCCCCGAGCAGTACCACGATGCTCTTCGTGCAACAAGGCATTTCCTGCAGCCTCACGTCTTAGCTGAGTATTCGGTTGACCCCACTCGAATTGCAATCTCTGGGGACAGTGCAGGAGGGAATTTGGCAGCTGCTGTGTGTCAGCAGGTAACATCCAGTGTCTCTTGTGTATCACACTACAGCAATCCAGCTCAGAGGGGCTGACACTTTATTTGTGCTGCACCATCACAAGGTGATGTGCCACCCCTAAAACCACAGTGGTAGAAAGCCAGCAGCTGCTCATTTTTCTTCTGTAAGGTGACTCAATCACAATATGAATCACATATGTTGTGGTGTCTCGTTACAGTTACAAGTTGTTACGGACCAGAGTTTAAGAGCAAGTTAAAAATATTACTTTTTTTTTTACCCATTTTGCTGGTGAACTCTTTACTTTTCCAAGTGGGCATAATTTATTAATATGGCTTCCTATTTTTAGATAATTGCCTCTGAAGATATGCTTTTATTTCTTTCAAATGCAGATGAAGGACAAAAATACAATAAACGGAGCTTAATTCTTCTGTTAAATTGTCTTCCTGTAGCATTTTGCAATTTTAAGGGAATTTCTTTTGTGTATCTGCAGTTTAAATGTAATCTGAATTTGATCTAGTAAAGAGTTTAAAGGAAGCCTGGGGCAAGTAATAATACTTTGCATGGTTGAATGAAATATTATTATTACTAACTTATTCCTATTGCCGTAACCATTAGCGATAAGAAAGCAGATACCATGTCCAGACAACTAATTATCATGACAACCTTGCAATATTGAATTAGGGTGAAAAAATTAATAAGAGACAATTACAATAGAAATTTCAATATTGAGGACTGATAAACATGATAGTACTGTGTTTTGGAAAAAGCATTCCTAATTCAATTTCCTGATGCATAATTCTTTTTAAACAGGAAGACACATGATAGATCCCTGGGTATATTGTGTAGGAGATGAAACAAAGAGTTTCCTCACTCTTCCAGCAAGGCAGTCGGGGGGCACCAAATGTATAATTGGCAGGCTCAAATCTAATGCAGGTGGCAGGGTCAAGTCAGGCACAGGGAGGTGCTTCTGCACTTGGTGAGCCTTTGCTAGAGTCAGCTGTGGATGCCAACAATCTGCATTTGCTGAAAAAACCCCAGTTAGATCAATTCATGGAAAAAAAATCCATGAAGAGGTCATAATAGCAAGAGTAGCTCCTTTGATTCAGGAAAACCCTCAGATGCCACTTGTTAAACTGTGTTAGAGAAATGCCACATGACACGTTTTTTTCTTCTTATACCCTTCAATAAAATTCTGTTACTGATTTTTGGTGGGACCAGGTTACTGGATCTGCCCGAATGGCCATCTTATGAGAGGAGAAAAAGGTCAGGCTGCTGCTACTCTAGAGAAAAGAGCACATTACCTGTATAAAAGCAAAATTCAGCCTGAAATTGTCAAATGAATGTTCACTTGCATGAAGTTCTGCGGTGATATATGTTTATTCTGTTCATAATTTTGATTCTGCCCTGTGTTATTCCCACAGCTTAGCAAAGAGGAGGATTTGACCGTCAGACCGAAACTGCAGGCCTTGATTTATCCGGTCCTGCAGGCGTTCGACTTCAACACGCCCTCCTACCAGCAGAACATGAACATGCCCGTGCTTCCCCGCTACGTCATGGTCAACTACTGGATCGACTATTTCAACGGCAACTACGACCTGGCCCACGAGCTGCTGGTCAACAACCACACGGCCCTCAACGTGGGCCAGGCCCTGTCCTTCCGCGCGCGCCTCAACTGGACGGCCCTGCTGCCCGCGGCCTTCAAGAAGAGCTACAAGCCGGTGGTGCAGACCACGGGCACGGCGGACNGACCTGCGAGAACGACGTGCTGCGCGACGACGGCGCCATGTACGCCACGCGCCTGGAGCGCGCCGGCGTGCCCGTCACCCTCGACCACTTCCACGACTGCTTCCACGGCTGCATGATCTTCACCGTCTGGCCCACGGATTTCTCCGCCGGCGTGCAGACCAGGAACAGCTACATCAAGTGGCTGGATGAGAACCTCTGAAGGTTCTGGAAGGCGCGGCTCTGGTCACTGTTCTGGCAGAAGTGCGTGGCTCTGGTCACTGTTCTGGCAGAAGAGCAAACGATTAAAAAGTGCACTTTTCCCTATTCTGACTTCATCATCCAGCTGCAGCTGCTGGGGGTACAAGACCACTAACTGCAGCACTTTCTAGCTTCATTGGCCTTGGAAAGTATTTTCAGAAGTGTTTTTTTCAAACTTCAGGTTTTTTTCCCACCTTCTCTCAGACGGCTATTGCTGAACATAAGCACAGGGGGCAGGGAGAGCAGCATTCCTGCAGGATTCTTACCCGGCTGCAACTTTCAAGCTTTGACTCTTAATTAGGTACAAAGGCCCTGGCTTTCAAGTGATGTGAGATAAAGCCAAACACCTACATTTCAATATGTAAAAACGGGAGCTAGTTTTCAGCAGGGTTGAACATTTGACGTCACAGTGAGAGCACTCACCTTGGACATCAGAGCCATGCATTTGAATGACAAGCATGGATTTAGGTGTTGGCTTTTTGGCATAGACAAATAGCTCATTTAAATTTTAAAAAAAATTTTTACAAAAAAGGTCTTCTAGACGATTAAAATGATGCTAGTCAAGTCTCTTAGCCAAATCTGTAATTCAGCTTTGGAATTTGGTCTTTGCTGCCTTTTATTTATTTATATTTTTTAAAAATACAGGACTAAATATATTTTCGATAAAAAGTATGATAGAATGCACACAAATATGTAAGATAAAATATTATGTGTAGCAGCAGAATCCAGGTTTCTTACGTGAGTGATCTTCAAAGCTGACTACTTATTTGGCTAAAGAATGACTTCATCTGTATTTAAAGCCTCAATTGTATGACCTCCTTACAGAAAATACTGAGCTTACTACAAATAATCTGCTGTGGTTTGCACTAATATTTGTAATTAATAGTAGAAGTTTTTGTTCGTTGACTTTTCTTTGGTGCTTGAAGTGTTTATTGTATTTCCCTCTTCCTGAAAGGAGGGAAGCAAGCAAATAGAAGTGAGCGCCAATCTATACAGAAGATTTAAATCTGAGAATTTGCAGCTGAGCTTTGCCAGTCTCACAGCAGGGATGCTGCTGGGCTGGGGTCCTTCTGAGCAGTTTGCTCCCTTCTGTCCTGGTTCCTGTCAAAGTACCCTGAGGTGAGGCTTCTTAGCCCTTGGAGACCATGACAAAGGCAAGTTCATTAAAGCATTTCTTATGGCAGGTTTCTGAAAAATTCTTTAAAAAAAAAACCCAACAGATACTAGTAGATCAAACTTCTGACATTTAAAATACATACGGAACAATCCACTTTCCCAGGGATTTAAATTAAATAAGAGAATGGCTTTGTTGAATCATTGCTTCCTAGAAACATCAGGTTGCTAATGTGGTGGTGTATATTAAGAAAAGCTATTAACAAGACAAGGCCTGGATGTCAGCTCAATCATGCAGGCCAAAACTCATTCCCAGCATAGTTCACACGGAGATCATAAGGCAAAGCTTTTTCAACAGTGGCCCAGATTCTTCTTCCATTTAGCTTGTTACAAAGACTCGATGGAATTAGAGCAGCCAAGTGACAATCTGAATCAGAACCAATTTTGATCAAGAAACCCAATTAACACTGCAGAAGAATTCAAACTTTTAATCTGGATTTAAACCCTTTCCTCCTTTTCCCCATAAACACAACTTCAGTATATAGATTTTATGCTTAAAACAGACAGCAACCAAAGTTATGTTTGAAAAGACAAATTACTAACCTGCTCCAGCGTCCTTTCCCCTTATATGGAGACAGCTACATTTACCTGACTTGAAACTATGACTAAAATAGTAAAAAAGAAATCTCTACACTGAGCTATAACAACAGGCTTCTCTTCCTGAATTTCCCACTTAAAGAGCAAACCCATGTCAGAAAAGATGTAATTTATATCTTACTAGCTGTCATTAAAAAATAGTATCACTGTAGTACTGGGAAAAAAATGGTTAATATTCCTATAAATCTTACAATAATTAAGTTTTCCTGCGAGCTGTCTTCAAAGCTTTAGCTCAGCATTTGTTTATAGCTAAGTTATAAATATCTGTTATGAACGTAAAATATAATTGCTGCTGGTTTTTTTAACTGAAATGAAAGGGAGAGCTGGAATATATATATATATATTCATGGAGTCGGTTGTAAATTTCCTTCATGCACTGAAGCACATTAAAGTCTTGGCACAAGAAATGGTAGTAAGTTTATAACTGGAGTGAACGTGTTTACGAAGCCATCAGCAGCCTGGTGCGATACCCGAGATCACGGCACCACGTGGATGTGGTGGTACAGTATTAACTACTTCTGTCAAAGCATCTTGGCTACTTTTATCTTGCAGCTCTGTGGTTTAATACCTGATAGCTGCAAAGATACGTGATGGATCCTACAACATAGAAGAAGAGGTCTGAGCTGCAGCTCTAGAAGGACCTTTAGTACCCAGCCTCACGAGACACCCGATCAAATCCAGTGTAACCCTTGAAATGAGTGTTAGTCCCAGCTCAGCTTTCCTCCTCCTGGGCTTTGCTCTCCTTTGCACGCAGTCCCCGTGCCCTAAATTGAAAGTTTAGGGTTGCTTCCAGCTGTGTTGCTACAAGCTGCTAGAAGCTAACTCAGGGTTACAAGAAAGCAGGTGCCTGATAGCAGGGGATTAAGGTTAATCCGTGTTACAACACCTGGATTTGTTCCTGTGTTTTCCTGCGTCTCCAAGTGTTTCCTCAGGCGTATCTCGCACCTTCATCCTTCGGTTATTTCACAGAGCAGCTCAGGGCACTTAGCACGTTGTAGGATCAGGCCAAGTGTTTGTGGCAGTATTTCACCTGTGCGTGGTGGAGTCTTCTCAGAGGAGATGCTCAGTAAGTTTGTCTACCTATCTTTTCCCTAAATCTATTTGTAAGGCTAAATTCCTTTTGTAGGTAGCTTTTTTTCCTCTCTTACAATTAGACTTCATCTTTCTATTGCAAAAATACCTTATTTCTGATGGCCATCAAAGCATTCAGATGAAAGCTTAAAAAAAAAAACAACAACAAAAGCAAAATCAACTTGCATAACAGAACCTATAGTCATTCGTACCCTGCTTTCATAGAGCTGAGAACTATATTAGTAGGACCCAGTATTTTGGCCAATATTTGAGGGAATAAATGGAGGTTTTGTCTCCCTAGCTTAGGACCTCTTAAAGGGTGGGTGTTCAACATTTCTGGAAGCCCAGACCTCTTTAAAGGTGTTTCATGAAGCATAAAAATCACAAATAATTTGAATTTCCTAAGCTTCATCTAAGTAATTCCAAAATTGCATTCCCAGCCAAAGCAGAAAGGCGATTGTGAGTTTTAAACCCTACAAACTAAAGAGAAATACTTTAAAACATTATTTTGTAGTGTTTGGGCCTCTATATTTTTAATCTCTTACCAAACTTTATTAGAAACTTTTTAAAATAAAAATACTGGAAGTAGGTAAACTTGAGTTAAACCTCTTAAGCTGCTGTGATCTGTAACAATGATGTTTAAAAAAAACATTCAAAACCAGCTGGTTTAATGTTCTCATATTTATGATGTTCAAAACCCCGAAGTACAACATACTTGATGTGAATACATTCAATACTTTGTGCATGACTGGTTTTTGCTTTGTTTCCCAGAGCAGGGGAAAGATTTGTAAGATCTAATTACCAAGTGTGATTTGAGATGTGCTATCAAAATGACGAACAAATAAATAAAGTGAAATACATCCGTGATTTATTTTCTGTTTCCCAGGACCACTGATTTTGTATTTCTGAGCATTTCCAATTTGGTTTTTGGTTGTTTTCAAGGCAGGACATGCCTGTGTGTCCATGGGCTGTGAGGGTCACCTCCTCCTACTTCATTTCTGCCCAGTGATTAATGGTGACCACATCTGCTGGTGCTGAAGAGTGGACAGTGCCTGCCCTGGTGCTGTCCTCTGTCAAGATAAACAGCAGAGCTCACATTCTCCATTCTGATGTATAAACATATTTTTATGTGTCTATAGGTTATGTGTATGTTTGAAATTTGGTTTAGCCAGTGGCAGTACAGGTTCCTTTTTCATTCCTATTTGCCTTCCTTTCACATTCTTTTTTTCTGAACTGTAGCCCCTTTTCTGCCCCTGCTCTCTCATTTATGGATGATCATAGCAGCATTGCTTTTGAAATATCCTAATGGGGGGGGGGGGT
>VZRJ01012097.1:1122535-1146532 GCA_013397565.1 Ptilonorhynchus violaceus | reverse complement strand
TTTTCTCCAGCAAGCTCCTGTGCCTTTCACAAAACATAAAGCTTTTCTCCTGCTGAAAAAAGTGGTGGGGAAAAAAGCTTCAAAGGACTTACAACCCTATTTTTTAAGCCAGCAAGACTCATACTCCTGCTTATATTAAATTGAACGCATTAAATTGAATGCATTAAAAACAGGCTGGGCCTTATAGAACATTTTTTTCCAGTCATGTTCTCTCAGCTGTCATAAAACCTCTGACTGGTGCAGGGCTTGGCAAGCCCAGGGCAGTGCCTCCCACAGCCGAGGGCAGCTGTGACCACATTCCCTGCCCAGCTGGTGCTGGAGCTGGGTGTCCCTGTGCCTTATTTCCCACTCCCACCCTCAGCTGGAGCAGCAGCGAGTGCCTGGTGGGGCTGTTCCTGGCCGGGGGTCCCTTCAGCACACACAGCTGGATCCAGAAATCCTTCTCCTGCATCCTGCCTGCCTGGGCTGCTCCTTGCCTCGTACTTAGAAAACTCTTTCAAGCTGGGCCGTGTTTTGTTTTGTTCATCCTCAGGGAAGGCACACATTTTCTCCTTGCTCTTCCAGTTTTTCTGGCACTAATCCAATGGCATTTATTTCTTTTACAAATGTTGTCTAAATAGCTGGCAGCACATCATTAATATAAGACTAAATTTACTCCTCACATAAATTTAATATTTTTTCAACATTATTTTCTACAGCATTTTAAAGTGTTTAGCAAGTATTCAGCAGGAAGACAGGCAAAAGAAAACCAAAAAAAGAAACCCTGCAATGGCTCCTTTAAGATTTTTTTTTTAAAGAAACTATATTTTAAATAACTTCTGACTTCTAATATAGAGAACACTAAATATTTCCATTACAACCACTTACTCTTTTCTGAAGCAGAATCTCTACAACCCACAGCACCTCCCATCACAAGACAGTCTAGGGGTATAGAAGAATGCAGAGTTTCTGAAGGAGAGAATAAATTTTATATTAAGAGAGTTAAACCAGCAATAATAATTAGTGTTATAGGAAACCGCCTTTCTCACGAACACTGTGCCAGTATCAGGGCAGGTGCAGTACACTCAGTGCCTTTGAGAGGTGGCACTCAGGGTGTGGTGGAGGAATAAAAGGAATTCGTAGTGTTAATCTAGTAATTTCATTACAATCTAGATTCAGTCTGAAGTTTTTAATTAAAAGACAATAATTTGCACTATAGCCAGCAGAGGGAGCGTTTAAAGCAAGGTCTGGTGCAGCAGTTTCTAAAACCACGCTGTAAAACTGAAAGTGTTATTGTGGGAACTGCACCAAAACATTTCTGTCGTCCCAGCCATGACTTGCGAATTCATGCATGGACTAGGCAGAACAGTCATGCCAATGGGGAATTACTCAGATTTCTTGCAAAAAAAAAAACCAAACAAACGAGCACCTCATAACCGCTCCATTCCGGGGATGACCCATCCCTGGAAGCGTTCAAGGCCGGGTTAGACAGGACTTGGAGCATCCTGGGATAGTGGAAGGTGTCCCTGCCCGTGGCAGGAGGTGGAACTGGATGAGCTTAAAGGTCCCTTCCAACCCAAACATTCTGTGATTCCTCGGCATGAATCATTCGGCCCTGGACATGCCGCAAGGGTGTTTTTCAGGTGATCTGGCTGTTGGCTCAGACCCTGTGACCCTGCGGGGGTGTGTGCGGTGATCCGGGCTCGCTGCAGCTGCCCGTGCGTGTCTGCAGAGCTGGCAGGGCAGGGCACTGCACCCAGGGGAAGTCTGCTTCTCTGTGCCCAGGGCACGGGGCATGGGCATGGGGGGCTGTATTTTCAGGGCTATCTCCATTGCCTGCATAGACATCTGTCCGTGTCAGCGAGGGATTCAGAGCCATAGCAGCATCTCCAAAAACCTACAGAGAGCTGTGAGTGCCCCTGGAAAGGGTGCATTTCAAACCCCAAGGGTAATACCTGGAGGAGTGCGGCTGTTTCTGCCCTTGTGCTGTGGCATTTCTGCTTTTTAAAGGTGCATAATGCAACTCATTCTAAGAAAAAGGCCATTTTTACAGCCCTTGTACACCCTGCTCCCGATGCTGGGAGGAGGAGATGGCCTTTCCGAGAGCCCCAGTGGCAAAGCAGCCCTGATGCTCTGCCCGTGGGAGCCAGGGTTCCATGGCACAGCCAGCAGCTGAGGTCTGGGTTATTTTAGCTGTCAGATGAGTCACCTTTGATGTTTTTCACACCCAGACCCGTGCACACCCCGTGCTGTGTTAGCTGCCATCCCGTCCTCTGCTCCAGCGCTTTCCTCCCCGCGCCACAAACGCGCCGTGGGTTATGGAGCACCGCGAAGTCACAGCAGCCCAGCAAAGCACCAGCAGATCTTTAGTATGACTCTGTCTATTTATAAGGGGGCTTTTCCTCCCCAAGAAATCCTATCCTGAGAAGCAAGCAAAGGCCTGAGTCAGACATGCCACCTCATCTCCCTGTGCAGCTGGAGAGGCTCAGCATGAGGGGTCAGAGCCTGCGCCCAGCACTGGGGCTCCAAAAACCTCTGCATTTCCTTTTCCATTCCTATTTTTCATCACCATTTCCTCTGCACAAGTGAAACAGAGCTTCCCAGCCTTTCCAAATACCACACCACTACACTGTAAATCCTGCTTTTGGTCATCTGTGTGGACAGACGAGGGAGGGAAGTTGCCACTTGTTATTTTACAGTCACAGCAATGCGTCAGAGGCACACTCTAAGCCTGGACTTGAGCACAAAGAGGCGACTACCTTAGTTCAGGGCTTGTGTGATCTGCAAAGATACCAGGTGATTAATCAGAGATCATGTTGTGGATTTGTATTTCATGTTAAGCCCCGGACAGGATGTCTGGAATGTCAGGAGTCTCTTTGGATACAGACACAACCTTCACTGGAAGTTGGCCAACTCCACAGTAGAATTATGAAAATCAAAGACAGAGCTATAAATGTGAGGAAGTCGTATGGAATTGCATGTCTCACCATGAGTGATATGGTGAAGCTGGTGAAACAGAAGCTTTTAGCCTGAGCCAATGTGTATATTTTTAAGCACACTCTCGGAAACTATTTACTATAAATTATATTTGTATATATGTGTGTGTATATATACACACATATACATATAAATTGCCATAGTACAAACCTAGAACCACTTCATTAAGGATTATAGACTGCCTCTAGGTTTATAATGGTCCTTTTAGTCACGATGAAATGATGATATTGGCATGAATTTGGGCTCTGGTCTTTTATTTTAATGAGTGTCATTAATTGAGGTCTTTTATTCTAATGAGTGTCGTTATCTTGATCTTTTGGGCTGGTGATCTCACCTGACTGAATTTCCAAGGGAGTGCCCGAGTTTAAGCAACATCTAAAAAAGTCTGCTGCCCTGTCACCTCGAGGCATATTCCTAGGCTTGCATCAGCCACCATCCAGTCTCCTTGGGCCTCCACTTCAAAATGTAAATCCCAATTCTAACTTACTTTCCAGTGTCACTTTGAAATGCAACTTCAGCTTGAGTAGAGTCAATTTTTACCGTGTCACCTCTCCCGTGCCTGCCCAGAACAGGATCTCCTGAGCTGTAAAAGCCCGTTTGCTGTTTGCCTGTTGATGCAGCAGAGCCAACACAGATGGGTGCTCTTCCTCCTAAAACTTCCTCCACGGACTTGTTTGCTAACCTGCAGTCAGCTGAGGGCAGCAGGGTTAACTCACCACCTCTTTGTCCCAGCTGACAGGAGTCACCACCACACTGTTCTTGCACGCATCCAAGCAACTCAGCTTGACCCAGACTCAGTTCCCAAACCCGGAGCTGGGAGTAAACCCAACTATCCTTCAACTTCCAAATCCATCAGGGCACAGGAATCATTAAAAGCTAACCTGTGCCAGGATCCATAAGGAAATTCTGAAGTCATTGATTTTCCAGATGAAAAACAAGTCAAAGCAGAAGGTGATTTTCCTGTTAATACTTCATCCTTTCCCGAACGGCTGCCTCAGGAGCCAGGGGATCTTTGCTGCGTGGGAAGGAGGGCACTGGGCTCGGGGAGAAGAGAGTTTGAAAAGCAACAAAGCCTGCAAGGGTTGAAGATCAGCTGGGTTACACTTTTGTGCCTCCACAGGCCTGGGAGCAGGAGCTCTCCCATGGGCAGAGCCAGCAAGGCAGGGGCGGCTGTTTGCTCCAGGTGGGGCAGGGAAATTCCACCCCTTGTGTCCCTGCTTCCTCAGTGCCTGGACACGGGCCAGCTCTTAGCAAACTGTCGAGGCAAAACAATGAAGGCGTTTCCTCATTTAGGCTTGCAGTCGGAGACTGTGAGTTTAAGCAGCCTGGGGAGACCCTTTTCCGCTCCCGAATGGAGCTGGATCAGCCAGAGGCTGGGATTCGCTAGCCCAGTGCTCAGCCGCAGGGGTTGCACTCAAACCGCACGATTTCTATCTCCTGTGCAAGGCACCGCAGACAGCACCAGTCCAGCACAGTGTCAGCAGTGTTTATTCAGGCAAGGATTTCAGTACACAAACACACCAGCAGCCAGTTCAGGCTGGCACCAGGGCTGGCACTTGCCCTAACTGAGCAGGTTTGCTGTTTTCTTCCTTGACTATGCTCCCACAACACCAAGCTGCTGTGGGCTTGGGAGAATGGAGAGTCCTCAGAAACTATTATTTTCCTCACAGCTGAGGAGACTCAGCTCTTCAGTAAGGAAGAAATTAGCTGACTGGCATATGGGCATTTCAGAACCTTAACTACAGTCTGCTGGATCCAACAGAGACCGACATTGTCCTGAGGAGCTCTGGGCCCATGGCTGATGGAGAGGGAGCCCCAAGAGCCCCACAGCAGGAGCTGCTGCCCCAGGCAGAGGGGTCTGTGTGCACTCAGCCTCTCTCAAGCTTTGTCACAGTGAGGTTTGAATAGGGGTACAACTAACCCAGATTAGAAAACTTTTTCCCACGTTATTTGTAGCTGCTTCATGTAACGCGCTGGTGAAAGAACCTCCGACTCCAGAGCAAGGAGAGCAGGGACTGGAACAAACAAACAGGGCATAAGTGGGATTTTACTGTACTTTTCTGAAAAGGCAAACTGCAGCACAGGTAAGTGAGGTCAAAGCTTTTAGACCTGGTGCTTTCCACAATATCAATAAAATAATTGGCCAAAGGAGAGAAAAACACTGCGGCTTATCTGCTCCACCCCGCCACTCAGCTTGTTTCCCTTTCCCCGAAATGCTGGCAATCAATGAGCGTGTGTGATTTCAGTCAAGAGCGCTTCAAATGTGAAACAATCTGCTCGCAGCTAATAAGCAACGAGGCTGGCCCAGGGGCCCTGCCTGTTTACTGACTCAGCCCTGCCCTCCTGGAGCCGAGAGGTCTCAGCGCTCTGGCAAAGGCACCAAACGGAAATCTTGGGAAATGTTGGGAACTTGTGCAAGCCAGGACGGTTTTGCCCTTTAGCGAAACCTTGTTAGAGGTATCGAGATCTCACCAGCCAAAACCAAACCCCTTGCAAGGGAGGTAAAGAGCACTTTAACCTGCTTTGGAGTATCCCGTGAACCTGAACTTTTGTTTGCCCTGAGTGCATAAAGTTTCATTTCTGTTTTCTCTCAGGTCTACCTTGAGCAACAATCTTTAAACGAAACAAGTCCAGCTGGGCAAAGTTGCCTGGTTTATACACTCTTTTACAGCTTTTATCAGAACTAACAAGAAATGATAAAATGTTGCCAACAGCCCACAGTCAGAGATATCTCACTCCTGGCTCTACCATTCTTAAAAAAACACTGTTCTTCCACTATATGCCTGCAATTTCAGCTTTTTATTAATGTTGGGGTTTAATATCTCAGGTATTTAGCACGTTTGCATGCAGCACAGCATGCAGGGCTGGAAATGCAGACCCTAGGTAAGGAAAAAGTCACTTTTTCCCAGCCTGGTCTGTTTTAACTCTGCAGAGGTGCCAGCCTGTCTGTATTCCACCACCTCCCTGGAGATGCAGACATGTCACTACTCGGCTGGACTTCTCCAGATTCATCTTTCTTTCTCACTCTTTTATTTCTCCTGCGTCTACCTCTTGGTTCTTTAGACGTTTGTTTTCTTTGGAAATACCTTCTCGGTGGCAGACATAGATAGGGAGGAGGTTTAAACTGAGGGTGGCAGGGATTTCTGTGAGGTCTTTGCGATAAAGTCTTCTTGCAACATAGTGTTTCTACTAGAGGTTAAGAGGTATATTTTTAGAGGGGTTTGTGAGCTATTTATATGACTAATTCTCACCATAAAGCAGGCCATAAAGCTCGGTGGACTGAGGGGCACTAGCATAAGGCATTCTTGGATTTTCAGTTTCACTGATAAGGCAAACAACATGAGTTTGCATGGTTAATACCATTTCAGGTTTTCTTATCTTATCAGGAACTTTTTTTTCCCCCAAAATATTTTCACAGCGAAAGAACTACAGAAATGTCAGTGCTGTGCTCAGCAGAGGTGCTTTCCAACTTGCTGCAGCTACATTCTCTGTAAGAATTTTGCTTTTCTCTCATCATGTATTTTAATTTGGGCATGAAGAGCGAGGGGCATTTGCACTGTCAGTACCTAAGTTTGCTCCTTGCAGGCTGTCACCAGCGTGGCTCCCAAGCCCGTGCTCCCTGCTGAGGTGTGTAGGGGGGAAGGATCTGCCCAGATCCCAGCTGAGCTTCCTCTCTCTGCTCTTCATCACAGCTCAAGCCAGCTTTGTTTACATAAAAGTTTGTGTTTGTGTAACAGTTTGTGTTTACACACAAATATTTTCCATGGTGCAGCAAGTCAAACACATTACCTAAGAACATTGTCTAGCTGTCTGCAAACGTTTTGAAACCTGAATAATATTTGCTCAATTCAAGTTCAAGTTTAAACCATACTCACCAAGAAAAGTCAGGTGAGGTTTTCCAGCATGGTGATAACTTCCTTTTCTTTCCATATACAAATAGGAATGCAACTTGCTTATTCCAATTAATGTAGTCTTCTGAGAAAAATAAAATCTGTATATGAAATCTAATAGCACAGGTACATCTGCAGGGATTAACAATATGAAGGAGAACATTGTCAAGCACATAATGATATTTTTTTGTATGTTTGCTACAGCTAATGCTTTTAATTACATTTTCTAGTTTAATTCTAGTAGCCAAAGGCTCAATGCACAAGGCAAATAAATGACAGGATAATTGGCATGCCCAAGTGCTTCTTCTCGACATAAATCAGGCAGACAACAAATATGAGTTGAGCAAAGAAATCACTGTGTTGCAGTTTAATTCACTCAAGATTTCGTCAAAATTAATTTTACACTGCAGGGTGGAAAAACAGGCCTGGGAAATGCATTGAAAACATCAATGGGGGACTGGAGCCATGGAATCCCCCTCCCACATTACCATTCACACTCTTTGTAAGCAGAGTGATTGGGGAGGAATAGGATCAGATAGAGCATCTTGCTGGGTGCACTTCTCCATTTGCTGCATGCCCGAGGTGCTTTTCTGACGCATTCTTCTGTGATTACAGGTGCAATTGGTAAAAGGCTTTTAAAACGGAAAGACATTCCTACAAACCTGACAGCAGCAACAGATTCGATTATCCATGCCCAGCTGGTTTTTTTCAGACATCAGCCCTGCCAGGACGCTGGAGGTGAACTATCACAACACTTCCATGGGTGCTGCTCAGCTGTTTGAACGTACCCAAGGAGCTGCAAGGAAATGATTTTGACTGTAAGCCCTTGAGGGCCAAGATTATCTTTATGGGCTTAGGCAAATACACAAACACATTACCAGAGCTTTGTTTTTAAGTCCATCAGAGCTGCAAGGTGAAATAAGTAACAAGACGAGTACTTTTCCTTGAATTTTAAGTCAGGGTGGGTTTTCGCCTGTTTGATCTGCAAGTCCAGCCAGAGCAAATAACTTCTAGACTGCAAATATTCATTAAGGATAGTAATTCATTCATCTGTCTGAGTCCTATGTGCTTATCCTTTGAAGACAGAATAAATATTTCTTACTTATCAACACCGCAGAGCTCACATGGTTTCTTTGGAGAAAAGGAAAAGCTTTCTTTGAAAAGCTCTGATTCTCTGGGGCTTTGCATGGCAGCAGCTGAAACACAGCTGGGCAAATTCCCTGCTAGTGTTACCTGAAATATTTCTATGAACTTTGAGAGAATTTCATGCCTATATGCCAGTTGACAGCTGACTCTACTACATGTGCATCATGTTCAGAGTTCCAAAACTTTGGCCACTCTTCACCAGGTTTTTCTAAGCATTTTTTACTAACTATAAAGAAAGCATGTCTGTATTTGCCTTCTTCACAGAGTATTTGGCCATCTAACCTGACAAAACACTGCCGTGATGCTGTTGATCACATCCAGTTTTGGAAAGCCACGCTGTGCTGAGTGCAGCATTTCCAGGCTGTGAGCCATAAAACGAGCCTGTTCCTGCTGCAGTTCATGGGGCTTTTGCTGTGAACTGGAACCAGGGCAGGCCCACGTCCAATGCAAGGTCCCAAAGACACTCGCACGTATTTCAAACCCAAAAATCATCAGCTGTAAAAACAAAACATTTGGGGAAACTCCAGTCAGTTTGGGAGCAAACTGCCAGAACAAATTACTCTCTGTTTACGCAGAGCTGTTTTTGTTTCTTGTTTTGCTCCGAGGGCTGGCCCAGAGCAGGGACAGGTGAATGCTGCTTCCTGGGAGACAGTGGGAGGAAGCAGCTGAGTGACAGAACAGTCCCTTTCCAGCATCAACAAGCCATTGCTTTGGATTTGCTGTGGTGCAAGGTTGCACCCTAACATTGCAGTGCTTGTCCCAGTAGATCCCTCACTGTATTCCTGAAGGCTGGCTCCTGAAGGTCACAGCATTTGTCCCTGGATTGACAATAATCCCATCAACTGGGTGAGTCTCCGGCAGAACTCATGCCTCTGTGGTTTCTGCAGGGATCTCCCCTGTGCCTGAGTCTCGGTGCATTTCCCTGGTGTCTCAGTGCAGAGCTCTGTAGTGTCTTCACTCACTGACACTTTTACCTTACAATCTTCAGCTCAGATCAGTGCTGCAGCGAGCACTTATTTACAGTCAAAAAGGTGGTGTCAGAAGGGATGAAGACAGATGTTCTGTGTTTATCCAGGATCAGTGATTTCATAACAAGAAAGTCATAGCAAGTCATGACTAGATTATTTGAGCTGCCAGCAGCACAGCCCAAACTGTGTTCCCTCCACTCAGCACACTCACTGCACTGACCTGAGTCACAGGAATGTCAATCTACCATGATTAGGAAGAAATGCTTCATAAATATACATATATGTATTGCCTTTTGAAAGCTGGGTTTCAAAAGCAGATACCACACACCTTCCAAACGCTGCTTGGGGCACAAAGGTTCAGTCTGTGGAAGCGTTCAGCTCCACGATGTGGCCACTGGCTGACCTTTTTGCTGATGGTGCCTGTGTCAGGATAAAGCACAAATCCTTCAGTCAGCATTGATACTGCTGGATTAATGAATAGTGTCTAAATCTGAACACAACCCAAGGCCTTTATATTGACTTGAGCTAATGCTTCCTGCACCTGAAGCATTACTGCTCAGAAGACACATATCTTGTCCCAGATCACCCAACACTTACACCCTGCTCACTTTCTCTTACCCTTACAAGACTTTTGGACTTTGCTGTAGCAGCTAAGACTCCACCAAAATGCAGAAATTAGGTGAGAAACTTGGAAGTCAGGTTGGGTTTTATGCCTTCTACCTATATAAAGCTGAGGAAAAGAAAGAGGTGAATGCAACAAGTTTTACAAGAGCTGCAATTTCTCCAGGTCAGTGTAAATACACATTAAACATACATCAAGCCTCTGCTCCAGGCTGTCAGAAACAGCAAAGTAACCTGACAGGAATTTTGGAGAGCTACATGCTTGCCAAATAGTGAACAGTATTTGCTTGAAAAATGAACATTCTCCATGTTAAGAATCTGTAATAGCAGGTGTCTTACAGGCAAAACAGATAATTGGCTCACCTACAGCATCACTCCACCTGGGGATGAATGTCACCCAGAGTATTTAAAACACAATAAATCAAATTTTTGCTAAGTGCACCAAACCAGGATTACTGTACACTGGGAGGAATTACATCTGTAATATACACATATATTTGAATATCTGCAGGTTTAGATGGTAGTGTGCATTCATTCATAGAGTAGACCTCTACGCAGACATGGAGAGTTTAAGTCTGGAGCAGCAGCATGTTCAAGGATTATCTGATTAGCAGAGTTTTTAAGCAGTCTGTTTCTCATGACATTCCTTCCCTGTGAAAAGAAAGCAGAGGTTTGTCAATGCATCGATAACTCAGTCTTAAAGTCAATTCCCATGAAGTGCTCTTCAGGCGTGAATTCTTCATAATCCGCCTGTGGGGGGATTGGGTTCTGGGATTTCTTCCACCTGGTGGTCTCCTTGAAAACAGGGACACACTGTGGAAGAAAAGCTGAATAATCTGGCTAAAGTCAGAGGAGAAATCTGACAAAGAGCCCAGTGTAGCTCTCAGGAGCTCTGGGCTGGCAGCTCTCCCCTTGGACTCACATCTCCATCGGTTTGATGCAGTTTAATGTCTACAGCAACACCTCCTCCTAGAAACAGGGGAATAATCAAGCATCGATTCACAAATGTCATAAAGAAAACAAAAGCGAGCTTCCAGCCTTAAAATCTGTAGTAAGAAGTTCAGAGCTCAGAAAAACCCAAAAGCAGGGGAAAGGAACACCAGATGTTTTCTCTTCAGACCTTTGGGGACCTGTCAGCCCCTTGCTCTGAGGGGGGTGCAGCCATTCAGCCTTCAGCCAGATTTAGCCAAGAAATCGTGAGGTCAGAGGGAATTTTATTCTCCCTTTGTGCACTCCATCATCGGCAGTGACAAGAGCTGTGGGCCTGTGGAGGCTGTTATACCTGGACTGGCTCTGAGGAGGGGAATGAAAAGCACCAATAACTCACAAACTTATATCTGGGATGCAGGTGAGCACCAGCAGCTTAAGGGTTACACTGCAGACACATTCCCCACTCCCTGCATGCTTGCAAGTCATGCCTAAACACAGAGTATCACTAAACTGCTTTGTTCACATGCAAATCTGGAGCTAAAACCACTCTGTGACCTCACGGATCAGACACAGCCCAAGTCAGACCCACAGCAAGCCAGGACTACAAATGAGGAATGCAACTTACCCTTCAGGCCCCTCTTTTGATTTGCAAAGTGCAAATGAAGCAGAAGTTGTTGCTCGTTTCCTACAAATCCTGCCTCTGGAACATTTTTTAAATTTGGGGGATTTCCTGTATTGCATTTTAAGAAGCATATTCTGGAGAGTCTGGCAGTCAGCTGGCTGGCAATGTCGCCTCTCTCTGATTGAAGGAGAGACTTACAAGAGAAGGAAAGAGGTTATTAAACCTGGTTTGATGTGCAACAAATTCTTTCCTGAGTGAGACAACGATGGCTCTGTGAACCACTGCCTCTAACCGTCCAAAAAGGTTCAGTGTTGAAGAAAACTGACTCACTCTTAACACGAGGAAACTTAAAATCCAAAGCGACTTGCTGAGTGGTTGCACCAATTTCTCCCAACTCTTCCTCCTCGTGGCAGACTCAGTGTTAAAATTCCCAAAAGCAACAGAATCGACCTGATTCCTGCAACAGTGGTGTTGCTCTTGTTCTTTCTGCAGTGTTGGTTTTGGTGCTGGGAATCAGAGACCAGCCTCAGGGATATGTTTAGCAGGGATGGAGCATTGCTGATCTATACTCAGACTTGAATCTGGGCTGGGATCTGCATTAGTCCGCATGGGAGCCTGTTCCTACACAGCACCTCAGTGGAGCAGGAAAGCTGGCACTTGTTAGGTGGAGAAAAGGAGATTCCTCTGTGTGCTCAACCAGATGAAGCATCAAAACCCACCTCTGGAGCTTCAGTTCTGTGATACTGGGACTTGACTCAGCTCTTTCAAAACAAAAAAGTGCCTCCTCAGCAGGCAGGAAGAAGTGCTTGGAAAGGGAGTTTGGACAAACACTGCTCACATCTGCTTTTCTTCTTACCAAAACTTTCCTCCTGCCAGCTTCCATCTCCTGCTGCCATAGCCCTCCCCCGGAGTCAGACCCCAGCCCTTGCCCTGGTTAACTCAGGCATGCTGAATTCTTTGTGGGAGGCTTCAAAGGGCTTTAGTGCATTGTCCTGCTAATGGTTTGCAAACATATTATTGTAGCAATCTCTGCCATCTCATCCAGCTATTGTGCTCCCTGTAGAATCAATGCCTGCGTAGCTGTGCAAAGCAAGCATAAGAAAACAAACAGATTACCATTGTAAATATACAGGACATATCTGATTTGCCATACCTGTACACATCAGTTTTCAGGAATGTGTGTCATTCTTTCTGGAAGAATTTGATTCACTCTGAATGTGGCCATAGGTGGCAAATCTGAGCCGGCAGGAGGCACAGCAGCCTGGGGACAGCTGCTGTGCATCTTCAGTTACAGCCTCAAGTGACCCTGAAACAATTTCTGAGCAAAAAAGGAGGAAATGAGCATTAAAAATAGGCTATGTATGGGATATTTATAAAATATTTCTAACTTCCTCCCTATTAATATCTTGCAAGGATGAGGAAATTGCAGTTTCATAACCAGTTGCAGAAAAGGGGCCCTCTAAACAAGCATCCCTTGCTTGTGAACACTTTATCAGTTTTAAGTGATACGAACGAAACAGCACCTCTTCCTTCTGACAGAGGGGCAGTGGTGGTAAATGTGTCTTAAGAAGACACACTCTTAAGTCTGAAGACTTAAGAATGAAGGAAGAAGAAAAGAAAGTAAAGTTATGTACAGAGCTGAGCACCCTTTGGGTGTTCACTCCCAGCATCTGCCCTTGGGCAATCCTAATAACCCTTCTGTCTAGGTTTGTGACAGCAGCTCATTGTCTTCTGCCACCCTGCAATTGAAGTAAAATCTGCATATCTATCAGCAATCAGCAGAACAGTAGCACTGGCAAACATGATGAGCTCTATAGTAGCCTCACTGCTTAAATTAAGATTGCAATTTCACTCTCCACTCTCCTGTTTCAGTTGATAACAGTGAGTTCAGAGGTCCCGTGTTTTATATTGTCCCTGTTTAAAATGCCCATCTACCTCATGACATTCACAGCTAAACCAGAAGTGCTTCCCAGCTCCACCTTCAAGGTCTCTAAAAGGTGTTATATGGAAGAAGGATCTGTTTCCCTAAAAAAGGCAGATGTCCTTTACACAGATGGGTGCTGGCAGGGAATAACATCAGTGCAGTTTTTACATCTGGGCCAGAAGCTGTGGTGAAAGGAGGCGTGTGAGGGACTGACCAGCCTGTGGAAGGAGCTGTGTGAGGGGCTGACCCATCACCCCAGCCTGTTTGGTCCTTGAGGCCAGCTCAGGCCACTGCCTTGGATGGAAGTTTCTCACCCTGCCCTGCACCTCCTTCCCTCTTAAACAGGCCAGCAAAACCCTCTGTGTCCCCACACCACAAACCTGTCTGGGGAACTGAATTTTCCTTTCAAACACAGTGAAAAGAAGTGGGAGCTGTAAATCGATGTTGCCTTTGGGATGGTCAGACCACCAGCTCAGGGAAGCTGTTGGTGATGTCTCCCGAGCTGTGCCTGACCGACCCCTCACCTGGCCCCAGGTGAGACCTCCCAGAGGCACACACTGTCCTCGTGCCTGGAAAGAACCTCAGGATGGGGCTGGTTGCAGAAACAGAAAGCAGGTTCAACTGAGACTCTGTTGGCAACTTCCTTCAGAGAACTTTGAAGCTAAACATGAAACTGCTGGTAACAAAAAAAATGAAAGCAAAACCAATAATAATCTCATTGGAGGAAATAAGCATTGTGTTTCGCATAAACAGTGGATTTTCCCAAAGTGACAGCAGTTACTTAACAGGTAAGGCTTTTCCCACTCATCTCTTCTACTGGGGAGTTTCAGCAGCCTGAAAGCATTCAATAAAAATTTATGGCAGAGGTGATGAGAAAGCCACTCACTGGGTCTGTTCCTCTAAACTATCAACTTAAAAGAAGCCAGAGCCTAAAGATGAGCCAGATCCAACCTCTGCACTGACAAAAACACTTTGGAGTGGCTAAGGCTGATGCTGGATGGGCAGCTGAGCCCTCCTCATAGCCAGGGAAGGGTCCTCCTCACCTGGCACTGGCTCCCACCTCTCTTTGCAATGTCCTGGGTCTGTGGGCTCTTCACTGAGCCAGTCCTCGTTGCTAGTCCAGAAGAGAACTTTCTGGTGTGTTGTTGGGATAATGAGCTGTTCTGGCCGTCATGAGCACCAGAGCTGATCCAAGGTTAGCAGCAAGATCATGGAGTGGGGAGCAAGAAGGGAAGAAGCCATGAAGCCAAAGGAAGAAGCCTTCTTTTGAGAAGGGGTGAACACATCTAACACCTCTCTGGATGTCTCCCAATCATCACTCCCCATTTGTGCTTTGTGTGGATAGGTGGGCATCACATCCCACCCAATTATCACATCCCGCTCCCACCACTGACACCGACAGCACCCAGCTGAGGGGGAGCAATTATTTTTGTGAAGCCATATCATCATCTCCTGGTGTTTTCTTTCACAAAACTGCATCTGCAACATTAAGGTCCATTTTTTTAAATTAAGCCTTTGGATCACTCTCTTTTGCTGCTGTGTTCCAGTGCTGCTGCCTGCCACCAGACCAGCCTCTGTGCTGGGAATGGCTCTCTGCTGCCAGGGGGAGTGATATTTCTTCTCTAGGTGATTAAAGACCTAATTGTTACTGGACAGGAGCCTCAGAGAAGACAAGGAGATCAAATTCACCTGCCTCCAAAAGTCATAGAAATGGACACACTATTTTAAGCCAAGGCAAGTCCCTTGGTCATTGTTTTAATTCAGTCAATCGTGGAGATAGTTTTACAGTCTAACTGTGCTGAAGAACAATTTTACTGGCTAATTGCAGCCATCAATTATTTTTTGAGTGCCTTTTGATGATAATTCTTCCTAGTTATAAAGGAATTACTTTTGCATTTATTCTTTTAATGTAAACATTCCGTTGCAACATTTCCAATTTTTTTCTTATCCCAAACCCCACAAATCGTTAAGCAGATTAACCAGTACAGACACACAAACAAAAATTATCCAGGAGACTAAAAAAGTGCAAAATCTTACCCAGTCAGGTAACATTGGCATGCAACATAGACATGAAGCTGTGCTCCTCCATATCTTTTTCTGTCCATGTATCTTTAATAAGGACACAAATATCCTCCCCAGCCTTCTCCATGGCAATCTCATGCACTGATTCTGCCAACTCTGCTTTCCAACACTCATCATTAAAAAGTTTTGAAATTATATGACTATTGCAAAATATTTTACAGGCAAGTCTGGATTCCTTTAATATCTGGGGCTATGTTTGAACCTCCAGGACATACTTTTGCTCTGTTTCCAGTCTTTCCTCCTTCACCGCGAAATCTGAAAAATTATTTTTTTATTTTCCTTATTACATCTAAAATCTTTATAAACTTAAAAAGGTCACCTATATCAAGATGATGTCAGCATATGGACGTTTTCTTTGGCAGAAATACTGTTTTAAGTGTTTCCTCCCATTCTTCTCTGCTTTTAAGCAGTTTGTCGTGCTTTTAACTGTGTCTTTGCAGTGGTTTGGTGTCTCCGCTCCTAGAAAAAGAAAAAGCTCCCAGAGCACATAGAATCAACACAAACCTTTTAAAAAGTGGGTGTTTTACCCTTCCTCTGTGATCTGTCTTTGCACAGCGGCCCCACTGACCATGGTCCTGGTCAGGTCCAGCACAGCAGGGGAAGGACAGGCCGTGCTCTGCCAAGGGCACCGTGGGACAAGGGAGTGGAGGGGGCTCTGGGGGGCTCAAGGCTTGCCTGGCTCCTCTGCAGACCCGGGGGCAGTGGGGATTTGCAAAGCCTCCAGACCCACTGCAGGACCCCTGTGCACACCCTATGGGCCACCCCTCCCAGCCTCTCCCTCCCATGGAGGGACCTGGTCGTGCCTCCTTTTCCCAATTCAGAAACTGTGCCTGCACTAAGGAGACTTTGAGAAGCTTGTATTTCCAGCTGCAGAAAGCCTCAACAACCCTAAAAGCCCACGTGGAATCACCGTCCAAAATGACAGGGATCCCTGAATCCTGTGCACTCTGGTCTGAGAAGACACCTGGAACAATGAAGGGTGGGATTTTGATAAGGCTGAAAGCACCCCTGTGCAATCTTATTCCTTCCAAGTGTTGACATCTTGCATTTTGTTTTCAGATGGCCTTTATTTGCATTACCTGAATCACCCTTCTGGTTAATAGATTACTTAACAACTCAGTGTGGCCAGAGCAGCAGTTAATCTGCTGTCATTGTTGCGGTGTGCAGACAAATAGGAGTAATGACTGAACAAAGTTGAAAGCACAAGTTGGGATGTTTTGCTTGCTGAGATATGAAAAAGTCTCCAGGGTTTGTTTGGTGGAGTACTCATCTATTAAGTCACATCTCAGGGTTAGCTAAAAATTAATGGAAAAAGACAAGTCCTGTGGGTTACCCAGAACAAGCACTTTGGTTGCTGTGTAGCAATCACTCACTCTAAACCACTGGGTTTTTTTAAAAAAATGCTAAATGTTCTTCCCTTTAATATTTTTTGCATTTGGTATTTATTGTCAGGAACTTTTTCTAACCTTCCTTCCCAAGTAAATAAGGAAATCCTGCTTTGAAGAGGCCAGGGAAGTGTTTGTTATATGAGTTTTATTCCCAGACACTCAAGTTTTTGTTTTGCAAATCAATGTCAGCTTGAGTTTAATTTGAAAATTTGAGTGAGGAAAAGCGAAAAAACCTGGTCCAAGAGTAAATATACTGCAGCTCGATGAAGTACACTGCAGTTTGCTTTTAGTTAGATATTGTTATAGCTATAAATGGATTTTTTCAGTTAAATATTACACAACTTTGGAGTAGGAGTGATGAAACTAAAACACATATTTACCCAGGAGATTGCTTCGCTGTCTATTTTCCTCAAGCTCTTTCTGTTTACTGAGTTTCAGTGTTGTACAAGCCCAAGAAAACATATTGCACCTGGCAAAATGTGCCATCTGTTATCAGCACCAGATCAATTCAGACTCTGTTCTTGTGGCAAACTGGCCAGGGAGCTGTTTCAGTACTCCCTTTGGCAGTAGCAATGGGGAATTTCTGCTCCCTGCTCCATAACGACCAGTTTTTCAGGACAGAAGGGAAATTCCTTTGCAGCTGGGTGTCACTGGAAAAACAAACTGGTCACCAAAATACATAGAATTCCAACATACTGTTTGCAATTGACATTTATGCAGTACCTTTATAACATAAAGCACGTGTATTGTTTATCACCACCGTGATGTGATTGGAGTACTCACCAAGGCCAAGGTTTCCTTTCAGCTTTGCTCCAGCTAAGTGATAAGCCAGCAATCTGCCAAGTAATTCAAGTTCCTCCTGTCTTGCTCAGACTCCACTGACACGTGTTTCCTGCTCACAAGCCTCTGGACAGTCTGGCTAACCCTGGCTAACCTGGCTACTCCCTGATCCAGCATCCCTGAATTCACAGCTGTCAGTCTGAACAGAAGCACATTCGAGCTGGTGCAAGTACCACCACACTGAAGGATTTAAAAGTGTTTCTTGAGTGAGAGTCACTGCACCCCACTGCCAGAAATTCCTCCTATGTCTCTCACTCAGGGCTAAATAGCTACAATATTCATGGCCCTATTCTCTTCTTGTTATTCCCTATTTTTCATAGTAATCACGCAGCGTGGAAGACTGAGCAGGTGAGTCTTTGTAGCTACTGGCCCAGAATCTTTCAATAGGCATACATGAAACAATAGAAAAACCTTTGAGTCCTAAAATAGTATGCAGACTGAAATATGCAGCACTTCATCACTCATGCAGGAGCCAGATCCACATGCTCCATGGACTGGAGAAATCCATGATGTTTCCCGGTGTCTGTGTCAAGTCTGGTGTGAACAGGGATGAGTACATGCAGTGTCCACTTCACTTGCTACCAAATCAATCCTCAGAACAAAGCAGCCACCAAGTAGCAGGACACAGAGTGAATAAGCCCAGAAAGTGCACACACAGCAATGGGTATCACCATGTCCCAATGATCTTGCTGCAGAGGAGTAGATGCAGATACAAACTTCTTTCTTTTTCAGTGGCTGTGCTGATATAAATGCAAAGCCCAATCCACACAATACTCAACACAGATTAAGTATATCGTAGATGGAACCAAATGATGACAGCAGGAAAACAGATTCTTCTGGCCATAACCGAGAATTTCATTCACTCCATGGTTTCTTCAATGACACGAGAGGAAACAGTCCATCCAATTAATCCATTATTTTGCCAGGGAGAGGGAAGAGGCTTCATGTAAGTAAAAACCATCCCCACCTGCATCTCCCCAGTTCCTCTGCACCCACAGCATTTTGCTGCCAGCTGGGAGAGCCCATCCGAGCCGAGCCCCGGCCACGGTGCTGACAGCGCAGAGGAGTGTGAAGCTGCCTCAGCAAGAAACAGAAATCTCATTCAGTTCTCTACCTACAGCCTTCTTACTGATTTTAATCTGTCCTGGGAGGACTCTGTAGCCCAGATGAATACAGACAGGTATGTGACCATTTTTTTACTGAGAAGAAGCCTCAAAAAAAAGTAATTTCTCTGCATATACAACTGGCACCCTAAAATGAAAGATGTGTCTTCCATTTTCAGTGGAGTTTAAAAGCACCCACCTAGGGTAAAGAAAATCAAATTTCATGCTTCAAGGCTTAAGATGATTGCACAGGAAGGTTTTGCTGTGTGCCAGGGACAATTCTTCCTCTTTTTGAAATGTTGTGGGGGCAGATGGATGTGTTATGGATCTCGTCCCAGCTCCCTCCAGAGCTGAGACTGCAATGAACCTATTTCAACGTTATCACTTTGTTAATGTAACATAGAAAAAGACTGAAGAGTGTCTATAAACGTCCCCATGCACCCTTAGCAAGGAAGCTTTAGCATCATCTACTGCTTCACACAAGTCTGGTCATGTCATAAGATAACAGCCACATAGCCAGGTCCAGCCTTGAAGTCTGCAATTGAAAGGAGTTGCTGCTGCTTCAGGGATCTCGAGGGAATACAGGAAAGCAGAGCCATATAGCCCTTACCATGTGTACATACATTATTGTAATGATAAAGTAATTCCAATTATCCCAAAATGAAGTGTTTAGGAACTTTAACCAAAATCTTTCACTCTACGACAAACAGAAATGTTGAAATGTGAAACTTTACAGTCAAACAGAAACTCTGAGTTGTGGCACTACAAATAATAGTTAAAACAATGGTACAGAAATTCTTTACATTAAAAGAAAAACAAAACCACTATGACAAGGAATCTTGGATTAAAACATCTTAGTGACTAATTGTAGTCATTCAATGAGTAACATGTGGGTGCTTTCCTGGAATGTGCCTGGTGACAATCCCTAGTGCCTGAAAGCTAAAGAAGTACTAGTGTTAGGACAAGGGGAAACAGCTTCAAACTGAAAGAGGATGGATTTAGATTGCATGTTGGGAAGAAATTCTTCCCTGTGAAGGTGGTGAGGTTCTGGCACAGGTTGCCCAGAGAAGCTGTGGCTGCCCCATCCCTGGAAGTGCCTAAGGCCAGGTTGGATGGGGCTTGGAGCAACCTGGGATAGTGGAAGGTGTCTCTGCCTGTGGCAGAGGGTGGAACAAGATGGGCTTTAAGGCCCCTTCCATCCCAAAGCTTTCTATGATACTAATTCTCTTAAAGAGAGATTCCATAGCGAGCACTCATCAAGGACAACATCCTTTTGGAAGTGCCTCTATATAATTGACAAGAGTAATGAACAAGCTTAAAATATATGCAGCATATTAACAGGCAAAATGTTAAGTATTTTCTGACCTAAAAACCAAGAGATCCAAAGGTAGATCTGGAGCACTATTGCTACAGCACTTTTGGACACGAGTGTGGCGTGTCCATGCACATACATTCCCTGCTCTATTTGTCAAATCCCCTGCTTGGGGCATTGACAGAGAGACGTCAGGTCTGAATCAACTAATTCATAGGTGTGTTTTGGGCCAGCCAAACCGTTGCTGTTGCTTGTGTAACACCGTAAGACAAAAGGGTGTTGCACTGATAAATAGATCCTGATCCCATGACAGTTCCAGCGAACTCCTGGATTTGAGATGGTTTGCAACTGACAGCAAAACATGAGGTCGGAATCTGGCGCACGGACCACGAAGGAATGAACAAACCACAGGAGCCAGATGTGATCTGTCCAGCACATGTGCAGGGCTGAGGACCACACTGCAAGGTTAACTCTGTGCTGGCTGCAGGCTCCTTGTGCCTGCTCGACTGGGAGGCTTGGCAAGGGGAGGCTTCTGGTGACCTGTGCCCTGAAGCAGAGTGTGGCAGCGCCCCACAGATGAACTGGGAGGCTGCAGAGCAGGGCAGGGACTTCCCCTTCCCTTCAGGAAGGAGAAGAGATGGCAATCTCCCACTGTGCTCTCAGAGACAAATAATCAGCAGCTTCATTGCAGGAACGAATAGCTGGAGCAGCAAAGCCCAAACCAAGAGCAGCATTCAGGTGTCTTCTGGGGAGGAATCTGGCACAGACAGATGTCAGCTTGTGAAGGGAGACAAGTGGTCGTTGGTGACAAAAAGCTCCGAGTCCTGCTCCCAGGAGGTGGAAAACTGCATCCAGAAAGCAGAGCCATGGGGCTGCTCTCCTCCCCAAACAGCTTCATTCCCTCTCTGCAGCCACAGCACTGTAATTACATGCTGTGATGGAAAACACGACCCCCTTTTCTGCTCAGCAGAGAAATCAAAGTCAAAAACTGCTACGTGCCAGGAAGTCAGCTCTGCTTTCTCTGGATTGGAAAAGAAGCACAGCCCTGTGGTGCCCGGGCTGGCAGGGAGTGACAGCAGCGGTGACAGCCACCTGCACCGCTGGGAGAAGCACATGTACCAATTCATGTGAGCCTCTGTCCTCCTCTGAAAACACCTTCAGCACCCCCATCGCTGCAATCAGTGAGGAAAGAGAACTGAAGGACTTTTTCAAGACACCCCTCCTTTGTTTTTACACATTTTCAGAGCCATTATAGATTCCTACGAGTCACTGCTGGGGAACACGTGTGGTGTTTCCTTGACATGCCAAGTGACACATCCTAAGTCCACGGGACAGATTAGGGTTATCTCTAACTAAATGGCTTACTGAGTAAGCTTTAATAGGATGAAGGAGCCAGGAAGAATCAGAGGTTTTGCTGGGGAGCTGCCCATGTCTAGCACTACACAAACACACATGACTTGGTTCTGTTAAAAGCATGCTAACACCACTCCTTCCCACTGGTGTCACAACCCCAGCTTTACTGTGACAAAATTTCAGCAAAACACTAATTTTCAACTCTTGGAACCTTTAAACCAAATTATTTTCAGTATAAATTTACACTTATTAGAGAAAAACATTGCAGAAAAGTGAGCATTGAAAGTAGCAAAGATTTTGAAGTGCATTCGATGCTGGAAATGGTTGGAGTTTACTTTTGGAGTATCCTATGTCAGTGTGGAAACTCGTAAACATTTTATCATTGCATAATGAAATTTCCAGATCTTAAAACTTCAGAAAGATAGTGAACTGATAATTTTTTGAAGAGATGGATTTGAGTGTGGTTTTCACTTTGTTTTTTTCAGATCATACTTCATTAATTTTGTCTTGCAACACTGGCACTGATGAAACAAGTATTAAATCAGAAACATAAGGAATATCCATGGAAGATTTAAAATGAGAGATCAGGGGGACACAGCAACGGCTGGTAGAGAGCTACAAGCTGAGCTTCACGGCTCTTGAAAAAAATCTTCCCTGAATTGGTATTGTTAACCTACAAAACAGTTCTGTTAAGAGTTGTAGGGTGGGGACAAATCTGCGAGGAGGATGCAAAAACACAGAATAAAGACCAACTCCTAATTGTGAACAAGAGTGCTCTGTAATGCCCTGACTTTCACTTTTGTTTCTATTCTTTTACCAAGGAAACTCCTTCAAATGAGGTAGGACCTCCCTAAACATCTAGAGTAAATACCCAAAATTCCCTTCAGCAAGCAGGAGTCTTCATTCAAGTTAGTTTTCCACCCCATAACTGATGCTTCACAGGACTCAGATGAAATGTCTTTCTTAGGAATTTGTGAACCATGATAAAGTAGGAGGCTTCTTTTTTTGTTTGCTTGTTTTTCGGTTTTCTTTCTGTTGTGCATGTGCTAAAATCTATAAGAAACCCCTGTTCTGGAGGTGATACAGAGACTACTTTGCATTAAATAAAAGTGAACAGTCCCACTAGCCCTGCTCAGAAAAGGGCAGGGATGCTGCAAAGCAAAAGGAGCCCAAAATGTCACATTGACAATGTTGAAAAATCATAGGAGGGGACAATGAGCTCACTTTTGAGAAAATGTTAATCTCCTCCATCTGACATATGTGTTGGAATTACACAGATCTAAACTGTTTTGGCACACAGATTGGATGCCTCAAAGAGCCAGACAAATAAACTGTCTGCTGCCACGTTGAACAGGGATTCGGGGATTATTTTGCTGCACTATGATGGAAGAAAAAACAATTAATTTTCCTGTAAATGGTTGAATACAATGCAGTTACGCCTTCTAAAGATGATCTCAATAGTCAGGAGAGATCAAGAGATCTTGATTTTAATTTTTGCCTGTAATTATAGTGAGAACTCCCACCTACATCCTGGCACTCAGGTTGCAGATGTTGAGCAGGAGCCAAAATTTCATCTTGTCCTGCAGCAACAGCATGAAAGTGAACTAACTCAAATGAAATCCCAGTTTTCCATGGCCACATAGTCAGCAGAGGCGCTACCTCTGCTGATTTAAAAGTATCAGCAGGTAATTATGGAGTTGCTTATAACCCAGTGTGTGTGAGGGGAAGGTGTCAAAACCCCAGTGGAAGTCAGCGGACACGCCCTAAAGAATGGACATGCCTTTCGAAAACTCCTGTCTGGATGGAACAGTTTGGAGGAAAGCTTGCAAGAAGGAGCCTCACAGGTTTGAAAACCAAACAGACAAACCCCAAAAGTGCCTTCAGATAAAGAAAGCTCAAAACGTACCTGATGTCCAAGTCCTGTGGCAATAATCATGTCATGACCCGGGAGGAGAAGCACTGGTAGCACTGGGACAGAGCTCATGGCACAGGTACAGGTTATTGGTTCACAGGCACCTTTCCATGATGTACCAGCTCTACAGAAGCTGCACAGGATAAGACATGGATAGGACAGCTCAGCAAGGACATGGACCTATTGGAGTACATCCAGAAGATGTTTAGAGGGCTGGAGCACCTCTCCTATGAAGAAAGGCTGAGAGAATTGGGTTTGTTCAGCTAGAGAAGAGAAGAGAAGGCTCCAGGGAAAGTTCAATGCAGCCTTTCAGTACTTGAAAGGGGCTTATAAAAAATATGGGGACAGACTTTTTAGCAGGACCTGTTTTGATAAGACAAGGGGTAATAGTTTTAAACTGAAGGAGAGTCGATTAAGATTGGGTATAAGAAAGAAGTTATTTGCAATGAAAAGTCTTTTACAGTTAGGATGCTGAAACACTGGCACAAGTTGCTCAGAGAAGCTGTGGCTGCCCCATCCCTAGAAGTGTTCAAGGCCAGATTAGAGAGGGCTTGGAGCAACCTAGGATAGTGGAAGGTGTCCCTGCTCATGGCAGGGGGTTGGACGAGCTGAACTTTAATGTCCCTTCCAACCCAAACCAATCTGGGATTCTGTGATTCCATAACACAACTTGAATTCGGGAAGCTCTGAGCCTGTCTGTGCGCATCACCTGAGCCTTATTCTCTTGAAAAACCCGGCTGCCACCCTTCCCTGGTGGCGACCTCTCAGGAAGTTCGCTCGGAGATGCTCCTGCAGCGCGGCGGCTGAGCCGTGCCCCCACACCTTGGCACCGACTCCCGGGTGCTGGGGAGCTGGAGAAGGCGGGAGCACCCGGGAGGGAAGCCCGGGAAGGGGTGGGGAGCCGGGGGCGGGAGGGTCCCGCCCGCTGCG
>VZRJ01012097.1:1109237-1122476 GCA_013397565.1 Ptilonorhynchus violaceus | reverse complement strand
TGGGGCGATGCGAGCGGCATCCGCGGCCGGGGCCGAGCCCCCCGCGGACAAAGAGCTCCGCTCCCCTCGCCGCCCCTTTGTCTGCCGGGCCCCGGGTGTGCGCGGCGAGCCGAGTTCAGAGCGAGGGCAGCTACAAAGTGTCTGGCTTGGAAAGCAAAGTTATGCACTTTTGCAGCAAATGTGTTTCCCATTAGAGCGCGAATTCGCCGCCTCATCACTTTTGCGGTGCCCGTGGGCGCTGCGGGAGCGTCGGGGAGGGCTGGAGCTGGCTCTGTCAGCTGGACAGTCCTGGCACCGGGGAGAAGGACTGAGGAAAGCTGAGGTGCCTTTTAGATGCATCCTGTAGGACAATACGTAGCTTTAAGACAGTGACTAATCCTGGAGGAACTGCACCAGACAGCAACCACTGAATTCCCCCAGAATAACTTGTAAAATACCCATTGTATAGTCTAGATGCTTTGGTCTCCTTGCAGCCACCCTTCGGGCCTGCCAGCTGCTGCTTAACTCTTCCCTCTCCCTGCTGCTTAACTCTTCCCTCTTCCTGCAAAAGATCATTTACTCTCCAAGAAAGTTACAGTTAGTTGATAGTCTCATGAGCCTTTATATAAATAAAGGCCCTGCTTTTCATGGGCCCCTTGGTACTTGGGGTTTCCATGAGTGTCTTACCCCAAATTGACTGTCCTGCTGTAAGCTGTGCCTGGGTGTTGCTCTTCCCTGGCACAAAGGTGAACCTAACTGCAGGTAAGTGTTCTGTACATATTCAGAAAGTATTGCATAAATGTAAATTACTATTGTATAGATGCATTCAGTAATGCCTAATTACTATTAATGATGTATATATGCATATTATGCTATATATGCATTTATTCCACATTAGATTTAATAGGTGAAGTCTTCTGAGATGTCAAAGTTCTCTACAAGACAAAGGTTGTGTGGTGTTCTGCAATATGAGCCAATGCTCATACTTTCAAAATGTACAGAATAGGTTTTCCTGCTGAATTTATAGCTGTGACTGCCCCATATTTGGTCTAATGGGGGAGTCACAGAAATGTGTTGACTTTTTGAAAACAGGTTACATGATTGCTAATGAAGAAAAACATATAAAGGCATCCTCATTTCTTCATGCATAGAGTTCAGAGTCTGTTGCTAACAAGTTTGCCAGTCTAAGTAATTAGTAACCACACTTATCTTTTCCTTCCTTCTATTTAAACATGTGCACCTGGGACACAAACACAGGGTGCTTGCCCAAAATGCAAGTCACTGTTTTTGAAGAATAACAAGCCTGCATTTGGTGTGAAGGGATAAATCTGTCCAAGCTGAAGTTCTGCTGGGCTACAAACAAAGGTTGCTGGCTCTGGAAGGGATACCTTAACCACATAGTCCTGCATTTGCCATTTGGTGCACAATAAACAGGAAAAACCTTGTCTAGAAACAGTCTGCTACCCCTCAACCACATGGTGCATGTGGAATAAATCTCAAAAGATAAACTATGATTTTTGTCTGCACATTTTTCTTCCCTTCGTTGTTCACAGTACCTGCATTTCTACACCTTCACCAAATTCCCATGGCTGCACAGACTGCAGGTATTTCTGTCTTTACAAAAAGCATGCTGGTAACTAGCAGGGTTTTCCTCTACAGCTGTAGTAACCTGATTAGGACTAGGAGCATGCCATTTGTTTAACTGTTTTGCTTTAAGAGGAAGTACGGAGACAAAGTTCAGGATACAGGGCTGCAAGGAAACATCCTCAGGCTTCCTTCTGTTTCATAAACAGTCCACTAAGTACTCCTGACATAGGAGAGAGACTTTACAAGATAAGATTGTTGCAGGAGTTTTGTCCTCAAAGGCTTCAGTACTACAGATAGTCTTCATTTGAGTAAATCTTACAACAGAAATTCCAGTCCTTCAGTACCACAATGTGCTGCTGCAAGGTTGCATTCCCTGAGGATTTCAAACTGCATACAAAATGCTGTTCCAGTGCCAGGAGAGTAAAGCTGTTTTGGGGAAAAGTGAGCAGGTAAGGTGGAGGCAGAGGCACAGGAACGTTTGCTTCCAGAGGGGAGGGCAAAGCTGGGAGCTGAGCTGCAACAAATCTACAAGAGAATAAACAGTAACCTCACAACTGCCTTCGCTTGGCTTTTTTCCTTAAACTCGTCAAACTGCTTTGTTAGAGAAGCTCATTGTATAGTTAAATCTGTCAGAGCCTGTAGTTTTAAGTTTAGTTTTACCTCAATGAGCACATAATATTAATCACTTTGAGTTCTTGAAACCTGATTTAACAATACCACCGCACTCCTTGGCAAAGACACAGAAACCTTCACAAACACTCGTAGTGGTGGCCCCTTTTCCTTCTGCTGCCTACAAAACACAACATTGCAAGTACTAGTGAAGCTCAGTGGAGTCTGCTGCTTCAGGCTGAAGGTGGGACTTGAAGGAGGTGAATTCTCCTCCTCCTGGAGCAGGAAATCTCTTCTTAAATGCCTTTGTTTTCTAGCAGCCAGGAAAAGTGTGGAGTGTGAAGGAGGAAATCTATTTGTTGCTTTCAATACCCTAGTCTCAAGGACAGCTAAAACTGGTACTTGTAGAAAAAAAAAGTATCTGTTTACCAAACCAAACTTCTTTAACACAACAGAAAAGTGAAATTTGAATGCTAAAACCAGAATTCCATCCGAATGCTTTGCATGTTTCCTCCACGTTCCCGTAGTGCTTTTGCTGGCTCAACAAGCCTGACCAGTCTGGAGCTGAGGCAGCAGGAGGCCAGTTCAAAGCAAAGAGGGGCTGGTCTCAGGTTCTGTGCTCCCACACTGACCAACAGCGCCAGCTGGAGTCGTGTGCGCCGTGTCCGCAGGGAGCCTGGGGAGAGCTTTCCCAGAGGATATCAGCTCTCCCAGTCAGATTCTCTCGGAGCCAAAAGGAGCTTTGCCAATCTCTTCAGACTCATTTCTCATTATCAGAAAAAAAAAAGGTGTTTTCTCTATGACTAGAGGACATAGGTCTATGTCAAAAGCATCCAGCATTGTAGTTTTATTTGGACTCAAATGTCATTTCAGTTGTCTGGACTATTCTGACAAATGCGGTTAGGAGAGACCCCTAACTGGATATGGGAAGGAGAAGGTATGGATATCTAATAGCAAAGGTCTGGATTATAAATGGCATTGGCTGAAAAGACAGCATAGAAAATACTTATAAGTTCTATTATTTGATTTCATCATCAATAACTTGTTAAAAAAAAAACCTTGTGCAAAAGAATTGTTTTTAATGCAGAACTAGAGAAACTAAAGCATTTACAACATTAGGGATTTGGGTATTGAATTTTCACAAAAAAATGTGAAACTTCACTGTTGAGTTGAAAACTGGATACCAAATTTATGTCCATGGAGAGAATGCAAGTATTTTTGCATGTTAGGTATGCCATCCTATTTAAATATCTCAAACCAGGATGAATTCCTCATGTTGTTTATATTGTCCTACTTGCACCTTACTAGCAAATGCTTTAGAGAAAAGAAAGAGCGTTCCTAAGCATAGTGAATGTAGTGACATAGCACAGCTGAACAGCTGCAAACACATCATGGGTGAAAAATCCTGGCTTTCCCCTGTGCTGCAGCTCCGGGACTCGTACTCCAAGAGCGGCATCGCTTGTCTCACCGGGGAGGAAATCGGAAATTCCATCCAAAACTTGGATCTCATTGAAAGCGAAGACAGAGAAGCTGATCCCTGCTGGCAAGTAAAGTGGCACCTGGGAAAGTTAATTAAAAAGGTATTTGGGAACGGTGTGCTTGGAGATGTTACAGCTGAAGGAATCCTGATAGCAGAATAAAGGGGGCTCAGATTGTTTTATTGCAAAGCAATAGTCAGGCCACAGCTTCAGCTGCAGAGCGCTTGCACTGAAGAAAAAAAAAACCCTCATAACAGTGGTTTCACTACATTCAGGAAATAATAAAGCAAAGACAATCAGCTTTTACTAAGCAAATTCCAGTGATAGGTTAGCTTGTCTGAAATACCTCAGGGTAGAAATGTTTCTACCTGACCGTACAGGTCAAGGTGCTCTCAGAGCTGTCACTGCCTCTTGGGAGATACAGGGAGACTGGGAGGAGAAAATGAGATTAAACGTAACACAGGATACAAAGGTGCCTAAGGAGTGGTCTAGTCGTGACCTGTGTAGTGTATTGGGGGAGGAAAGAGCAAGTGAGCACACAGCATCAGGCACAGCCCCTTCCCAGAGAGCACCTCCTGTGTGGCTTACACACAATACACAGAATTGTGGCTACAGAGAACAAAGTCAATCTGGCTGAAAAATCACAAAGGCTAAAATCTTCTGGAATGGTTTTCAAAATCCCATCTCCAGCACATAAACAAGCTCATCCATAAAAATTCTCTTCTGGCTGAAATTTCCTGGCAAAAACAGATGTTGCAGTCCAAAACAGAGTCTCTGTTTGTGTTCAGAGATCTCAGCTCCTTTGGTGGAAGTTCTGCCAGTGAAGTCCCTGAACTTCTGCATAGAGAAAACATTATTTTATTTTGTGGAGGTTTACACATCTAATATACCTACTAGCTCCCTGATTGCTAAACAAAAAGTTGGCCTGATGCCAGAAATAAATTACAATTATGATAACAATAAAACAACTACTACTAGGATAGTGACAGGACAGAACCCAACAATAAATGGCAATACAGGCCTATCTTAGTCACCCAGGTAAATCATCACCCAGGTAAATAAACCATCACCACACTTGCTGCAGCTGCACCACTGTCAGTACCAAACTGGTTTGTTTCAGCAGTCAGCAAACAGTTACGAAGAAGGGGAATGCACAAGGTAAAATATACTGGCTTAAGAGCTTAGATGGATAGGTAGAGGTATAAAAATAAATTAATTTCTCAGATCTAAGATCCTACAGGACTTCACACTGCCAAATATTCTGCAAATGAAAGCTGGTGCTTGGACACTATCTTTTATTTGAGAGAAGCATGAGGGTCAGATTTTTCAATAGTCTTACACCTGATCTCTTGAAAATGTTTTCCCATGTCTTTCATTATGTAAGAGATGTAAATGCAGAAATTCTTTACTACAGCAAATTAATAGGTGCTTTTTTCTTTTCTAGTTGCTTGTTGATCAAATCCAGAATACCCTTAATTTATGAGTAAAAAAGTGCTTTTCCTGTACCTGTCAGCTTTAGCTGACAAGCTAATTCGTTTTCGCTGTGTTTGTTGGCAGATGATGTCAAGAAGCTACGAGGAAAACATATCTGCAGTCAACGGTAATATAATAATTTTACCTGTGGCAAAAAGGAGCTGCTAGTGGCACCTGATGTGTAGCGACTTGATTTTTTAAAAGTGCAGAAAACTGACTAAGATCTTGTACTGGCATCAAGTCAAAGAAAAATGATGGCTTATTACTAGGAGGTAAATTTTCAGGAGCCAGCAATATGGTCAAGTGGTTAGAGCAAGGTAACCAAGGTGGATGCAGAGGACCTCAGTCCCATGGTGTTATGGGGACATTTAAGAAGCCTTCCCAGCATCCCAGCTCCTGGAACAAGCAGCATGGAGCTGCAGAGATCAGTTAAGGGATAGCTCTGCTGAAGCTCACACAGCTCTAAAGGTGCTGGGAGAAAGCATTACAACCTCCACGTGGAAATTCACAGTGAGGATTGGGAATACTTAACCATAAAATTAAGTACTATGGGTTATTTTGTCTATTGATAACTTAAAGGGCAGGGGAGGAGAAAAAGGAGAACATATAAGAGGAATATAAAGACATTTCAAGAGCAAAAGTGGAACTTGAGCCTTATTGGCCAATCTACAGCACTCAGTCTATGATTTAATCAATTAAAATAATCACATACCTATTCCTTAACACCAATTCAGGTGGAGCAGACGTGCTTTCTAGCATTCTTGCTTCTGATGTGGGGTTTCTTTCCTCGCCTTCCCTTAGTTGAGAGAACCCTGACGCTGCCGCACTCCGAGGGGCAGCAGCAGCCGCGGGGTCCCCTCCGCAGGATCGCGGCGCATCTGACGGGCAGCAGCAGCAGGAGGAGCGCCCTGTCCTCACGCAGTAAGGGAAAACCTTTAACAGCACTTAAAGATCACTGAAATTACTCTTTCCTTGCTAGCCTCATGCTTACATACGCTTTTTAATACTTGTGTTAACAGTAGGAAACAAATCATCTTGTCCCAGGCATTGGGTTTTTTCCACTGATTCTCACCAAAGAGGGAGAAAGCCCATTTCCTCTGGGTACCTCCCTAACTTTCCATTTGGAACCTTCATTAGAGGAAAAAGATTTAAATGTCCTTCTTCCTGATGTTAAGTTTTCCTCTCTTCTGTCCTTTCATTTCCTTCTGTTGGTTGTGTGAGACCCAGCTGCTATGGTGACAGACCTATTAGAAATGTGAGACAGACAGGAGAGACTTGACATTCAGGCCGTGTTAATGAGGGGCTTGGTTGGGTTTCTGCAGCTTCAGAGGGTGTCAGACACTAATGGATATTTTAACTTTGTTACTAAGTAACAACATGGTTCCTTTCTCTTATCTGGGAGCACAGAAATTAAAAATAATATGCAGTTCATGTTAATTCCTGCACAAAGGTTACTTATGGACCATCAAATTGTGAGAATGGACCTAATGAACTGGGAAGAGCAGGTTTCCTTACTTTGTTATTAAAAACCTCAGCTAGCAGACACCTGGCTCCACTATCTGGTTTTTAAATTGAGATTTCTCTCTTTTTTTTTTTTCCCCCCCAAGTAAATCCCCTGCCCAGAAGAGGGATTGGACACAAAATAAACAACTGGGAATCATCAAGGAAAGGGCACTCTTTCCTTTACAACGTGGAGCTGAGAAATGGCGACTTAGTGATACCCCAGACAGGCTTTTATTACATCTACTCACAAATTTACTTCCGCTTCCGCGAAAACGAGAACGAGGATTCAGATTTGCTGGGACAAATCAGGAACCCCAAACAGCTCGTCCAGTATGTTTACAAACTGACTAATTACCCTGAGCCCATTTTGCTCATGAAAAGTGCAAGAACGAGCTGCTGGTCGAAAAAGGCGGAGTATGGACTTTATTCCATCTATCAAGGTGGTGTGTTTCAGCTGAAGAGAGAGGACAGGATTTTTGTCTCGGTCAGCAACAGTGACATGGTTGACATGGACAAAGAAGCGAGTTTCTTCGGAGCCTTTATGATCGGTTAGGACACAAATCCCAAATGGCCCAGTTTTTCTAGTCGGGGCCAGCTTAAAATTCTGTAAAATAGGGGATTGTAAGCAGAAGCTGTATCAATGCCAACAGGAGCAGACTCCCCTTTCTCAGCTCACTCTCCGCGAGGTCCGACCGTGCCGAGTTCTCTCCCAGCAGCCGGCAGGAGCAGCAGCAGCAGCAGCTGGCTGTGGGTGGCAGTGCTCTGTGCAGGCACAGGCAGCCAGGCTGGGAATGTGTGAGGGATTCACACCCCACAGGTGATACCTTTGGCCAGAACCCCGGGCAGGGAAGCGCTCATCCCCAGCAGGGATGCTCCCGGCCGGCTCAGCTGCAGCACGAGGGATGGAGGATGCTCCAGTTACTCAAGGCTGACACTGCATATCAAATTTTGTTTGTGGTCTCCATCGGGACCCTGTCTTGAATATCTCAGCTCCTGTAAGGAGCCTTTGTAGATGCTGTTTCCCAAGTGCCTGTGGAATTTCTCTGTAAGCTTTTTGAACAGGAGTTTTGCAGAAGCTGCACGTCTTCATCTCGTCTAACAAAGCACTTAAGCACCTAATTAATTTTAAGCAGCCTGACTAAATCAGGGTATCCACATGCTTGAAATTGAGTATGTGCTTAAGCATTTTCCAGGATTGTGTCTTGAGTAAACACATTTGTCTTATTCGGGGTATTGTACATAAAAACAGCTGCTGGAATGGCACTGAAGAGCTTTTGAAATCAATCTGTGTTTTGATCAACATATTACAACAGTGCCTATTTACTTAATTACTGTGCTGCAAACATTTCACCAGCCTCCCAATAAGTTCAGTAATGTAGTTGATGTTAGACTTGTTGACAGCAAGAACTTGATCCAGAAAAAAAAAGGTGGGTTTCTGTAAATACTGAATTCTGTGAGAAATTTGCAGCAAGTTAGGCATGACAAGATTCTTCCATGTTTTTTTGTACTGGTCTGTGTTTGGTAGGATGTAATGCAGAATAACACACCCCTATGACTAACATTTTAAGGAAAATAGACACAACTATCTGTACTTACAAAAATGCTGCTTGTTTAGGTAATGCTGTAATTATTTGATTTTATTTTAAGGAATGGGAGGAAAATTTTCATAACTTTTTTTTTCTAAAATACTTTTTTAAAAACAATTATCACTATATTTTTTTAACTCTATGAGAAGGACTGTTTTATATTACAAAGATTTGAAAGTTTAAGCTGTATGGGCTCAATTCACACCAAAAGTCAGGTATTGTAAACCAGCACATCTGTAGCATTGAGGGTGGAGGAATAGCAGGTTGCACCACGAATGCATTTTAACCAGATTCAGAGAAAACAGTGGGGAAGAGAAGGTGAAAATAAAAATAAAAAAAAAATGGAGGGAAAGGAAGACAGTTCTGCAAATGTTACTTTACATCAACAGAGTGATGGCAGGAGAAAGTCTGAATGTCTATTTTCTGAGTACACTGAGGTTGCCGTGGGAACCCTCACATCCACCTGCATGTGGTAATTAAATCACCGAGCAGCCCCTGCACATGGGCCCCACCACTAAACGGGCATCATTCATCCTGCTGCTCAGCCAACAGGAGGGAATTCATAGACACGAGCCACCGTGTCTGTTTTGCCCTTCTCGGTGCTGTGTTGGAGCAGCAAGAGCAGAATTTCGGGAATACCCTCCTTTTGGCAAGCTAGGGCAAAGAAACACACCAGTGTAGGCCTAAAATAATCAGTTTTAATTTTTGCCTGCTGTTTTAACAGTGTCACACACACTGTTTTCAGTGGCAATCAAATGTGTGAAATTCTTCACAATTTGCTGGAACACTTTGGTTTGCCTCCTTCTCAAATCATCTGTTTTGACAGAGAACAGAAAATAATTTCTACAGTTTTCTTTCTGATTTCAGTATTTAATTCAGGAATTTCCCCCCTGCCAGAAAAGGCTGGAGAACAGAGCCATTCCCTGCATACCTGTATGTCTGCTATCCTGGAGAAACAACTTCTGTGGGTTCTTCTTGCAAATGGACTGAGCTTTGTGATTTCAGCACAGGAGTGACCCCTGTTACCAGGTTTGGTCTCTGCATGCAGAGCATATTGCAACAGGAATCACACCAAATAATAATTTTCTGAGTGATCTGAAGGCATGTTTGCCAGATATTATCTTGGGGGAAGATTATCAAGGGATAAATAGGACATGTTTGAAGAAGAATGGAAAAATATAGCAAGTTCTGTTTGTGTCACATCCTGAATCATACTTTTCATCTCACTTCATGCTGTATGAGAGATGTAGCAAACTTTTGTAGGTTGCATTAACATGTGAATATTGTAAATTTTTCTACATGCTTTTTATATAAAATGTTTTTACTAAATAGTTATTTCGTCTTGCAGTGATTATTGGTGTCATCCTATGGCTTCCATAACAACCCTGTCTTAAATCATTTCCCTGACATTGATTGGTATCAGCTATAATCCATTAAATGCCACAAATGGTTGCAATGCAAAGGACAAAATGCAAACCATGGAGCAATGCTATATTGTGTAATCCCATGTAACTGCCTTCCAGACGCCAGTTGGTGAACAACATCTGGAAGCAGTAGGCTGAAGAAATCCCTGAAAATGATCTTGTGACCAGAGTACAAAATTCTGAGCATTTCCCTTGAGGTACTCCTCATGTTTCTGAACTTTAGCAATTATTTAAGCACTGGGAATTCTTATTTAGTGGCAGAACATCTGATCTTTACCCATTACCAAACCACAGGAGAAGAGACTTGTTCAGCATGGAGAAGAGAAGGCTTGGGGGGACCTTATAGCATCTTCCAGGACCTAAAGGGGCTCCAAGAAAGCTGGAGAGGGACTTTTCACAAGGGCACAGAATGACAGGACAAAGGGGAATGGCTTCCCACTGCCAGAGGGCAGTTCCAGATGGCATGTTGGGAAGCAAATCTTCCCTGTGAGGTTGGGGAGGCCCTGGCACAGGTTGCCCAGAGCAGCTATGGCTGCCCCATCCCTGAAGTGTCCAAGGCCAGGTTGGACAGGGCTTGGAGCAGCCTGGTCTATGGAAGGTGTCCCTGCCCATGGCAGGGGCTGGAACCACTACACCAGTGGATCATGTTCTCTCCCCAGCTGGAGAAGGATTCCGAGGAAGCGGGACAGATGCCCAACTGTGACCCAGTGACACAGTGAGCTGGAGCACAGCAAAAAGCTGAGTCTAGACCAGCTACCTCTGAATGAGGTACCTCAGAGCACAGCGTTGCTGATTAATAAACTAGCAGTGTTTGGAAGTCTGCTTGCCAGGTATTGCCACCATAGAAACAACTGTGAAGTAATTTGAGCCCATTCTGGGTTTTAGATTATCAAGGATTACTGCTATTCCATCAGCACTCCGCAGTGATGAGAGTTGCTAAACCATAACCTTTGAAAGCATACACCAGGTGCTACCTTCTGCTCCAAACCACATTTACAACAGCAGTCAAAACACCTTCTGTCCCTGGATGTAATAAAAACCCCTGAATTTGCTTTTCTCTGAGTTGTTGGAGGTACATCATTTTAAAATGAATCTCTGCCTTGAAGTCTGTTTTCCAGTTTCTTCTCTCCACAAGGAACACATAATCATTCTATATTCAAAGCCTTCAGATATTTCCATGACAACAAACAATGATATAAACAAGAATTAGAACTTTACTGGATGAGAAGTAAATGGAAAGAATGGAACATAGGAGAGAGATCTCAAAACTCCATAAATAGAAACTCTCTTCTACCTCATCTCCACTGCTCAACAATACCTTGAAGCTACTGAAGAAAAACACCAATATTTTAAGTGTTCCATGAAAGGTAAATATCTTTTTAATATCTGGTTTGTTCATGCATCCAGCTAGTGGATAAAACTAAATAAAAAGTACTTAACTTTTGCCTCTTTCGCTCCATTTTCCTAATTGCAATAAGACTAATGACTCCACTCATCTTGTTGGCAACATAAAATTGATATTCTTGCAGCTGAGGGCTAGCAGATAACTTTTGGGAGCCTAAAGCCATCTTTTCTCACAGCTTTTACTTCTTCCATCACCACTATCTGCACCTCTGTCCTTCAGCATATGCAAAGCAGAAGCAGGAATCCAATACTGTGCAAAGTTTGTGGGATGACCGTTCTTTATATTCCATCAAAATTTGGCTTGCAATTGCCAAAGAAACGGAAATAATCAGAAAACTAAAGCTGCTTTTCTTTGCTCTCAGAGCCATTTTTTTTCTGGCTCTGACCCAACCCCATGCAGGAAAAGCAGCCAGAGAAGCCCTTGACTCATGATACCCTTCTAAGAAGGAGATCAATGTTCCTGGATTTGAAGTACAACTGCCAGTTCTGATCCAATTGGCTCATCACTCAGCCCATCAGACTCCCAGGAAATTAATTGTTAAATCATTGCATTGCAAGTTCAAGTTGTCTGGAGTGTACAAATCTGGCTCTGACCCACTGATGGGTGCTTGATGTTGATATACAGACCACAGTTCAGTTACCATTTTAATAAGGAATAAATTTTTTTCCTGGGGGGGGGGGGGGGGAAGCTTTTCTCTCCCTGGGGAAATGGAAATGGTCACTTTTGACAAGATCCAGCTCAGCAAAACTGAAAGAACTTCATGAGAATGAAGGATCCTCTCTACATAGAAAGTCACATTTATAGCTTCGGGCCATCTTCTCTGGCAAATATCAACATCCTGCAGCTAACACTACTGGTGTGAGAATTTATTAGGGAAAAGAAATTAAAAAAAAAAGAGTGAAATAATTCCTTATAATAACACAAAGTATTTGGCAGCCTAACCACAGAGGCAGTTGCCATCTCCTCCCTAATATAATGCAATGTCATGTAAATTAGAGTGGGGACACAATTCTAATATGAAATAACTGCATGTTGGTGGCATAAAGCCCATGATTTTTATTCAGATGCATATAACACTACTATACAGGCAGCTGGATAGACAAAGTGAGAAGTACATTACGCTCTTCCTCCTTTTCAATTGCAATTAATGTGCAGCCATCCCTCACAAAATTTAGCAACTGTTGAGTAACTTGCTGCAAAACTGTCTCACAGTTCATGAGCAGGAATGAGAATACTGATTCCAGTGAAACTGCAGAAATATATCAAACAAATTAGGATATGGACAAGGCACTAAGGCCAGCGCTTGCGTGATTATGGGCGGCAAAGTACAGAAAACAGGCACATTCAGAGGCTCGGGCAGAGTAACCCAGCATTGTGTCACACCACACTTGTTCTCTACCTACCCTTCGATAAAGCTGTGCAGCCATGAAATGGGAATGGCAGTGGTGGTGTACACACGTGTGAGTGCACCCGGGAAACAGCATAAACCTGCTCCCCAACCGAACTGGAGTGAGCTCTGAGCAGCCTGGTCTAGTGCAAGGCGTCCCTGCCCATGGCAGGGGGTGGGAACGAGATGAGCTTTAAGGTTCCTTCCAACCCAAACCATTCCGTGATTCTATGGTTAAGCTAGATGTCAACATGGATTCGGAGCACTGGTTGCCACCTGAGAGACGGGGTACAAGGGATGCAGCCCCTCCAGATAGACAGGAGTGAAAGAAAATTGTGCTGCAGCACACACTCCGTGGCAATTTGTGGGGTCAAGTTGGAAAGGTGGAGAGATGCACCCTACACAGATGTGCAGGGAGTCACTTTACTGCCCCTGATCTCACCTTGTTCTGCTTCCTTCTCATTTCTTCTTGGGTACAACGTTATCCTTTAGCATAATAAGTAGGAGCCTGCAGCTGGGGAAGCACGGTTCTGTCTGCGCCTGCAAAGGGCAGAGCACAGGACAGCAGTAACGCGCTGAATCGAAATTTAATTGCAGGTAAATCACGTAGAAGCGGGTGACTACTGCAGCTTCACTGAACTGGAGCGGCGCGGGGCTCCTGCCAAGATCCAAGGGCAGAGCAAAGATACACAGCGAGGAGGCAGCGATCGCACCCATCGCTGCGGGACCGGCCGCGGGCGCCGAGCGCAGCGCGGGGATGGGCGCGGGCACCGAGCGCTGACAGCGCCGGCCCAGGCACGGCACCGGG
>VZRJ01012097.1:1017616-1108795 GCA_013397565.1 Ptilonorhynchus violaceus | reverse complement strand
CGGCGCGGAGAACCGGACGGGCGCCGAGCCCCCGCTGCACCTGTTCCCCGTGCCCGTGCTCACCGGCATCACCGTCGCCTGCGTGCTGCTTTTCGTCATCGGGATCATCGGCAACCTCATGACCATGCTGGTGGTGTCGCGGTTCCGGGACATGAGGACCACCACCAACTTCTACCTGTCCAGCATGGCCTTCTCCGACCTGCTCATCTTCCTCTGCATGCCCCTGGACCTCTTCCGCCTCTGGCAGTACCAGCCCTGGAACTTCGGGGACCTCCTCTGCAAGCTCTTCCAGTTCATCAGCGAGAGCTGCACCTACTCCACCATCCTCAACATCACGGCGCTCAGCGTGGAGCGGTACGTGGCCATCTGCTTCCCCCTGCGAGCTAAAGTCATCATCACCAAGGGGAAGGTCAAGCTGGTCATCCTCTTCCTCTGGGCCGTCTCCTTCATCAGCGCCGGCCCCATCTTCATCCTGGTGGGGGTCGAGCACGAGAACGGCACGAACCCCCTGAGCACCAACGAGTGCCGCGCCACAGAGTACGCCGTCCGCTCGGGGCTGCTCACCATCATGGTCTGGACCTCCAGCATCTTCTTCTTCCTGCCCGTGTTTTGCCTGACCGTGCTGTACAGCCTCATCGGGAGGAAGCTCTGGAGGAGGAAGAGAAAGAACATCGGCCCAAACACTGTCATCAGGGATAAGAACAACAAGCAAACTGTGAAAATGTTAGGTACGAGTCCTCTTGCTCTGTTTTTCCCGAGGATGTGTGTGCTTGTGTGTGTGAGAGAAAGACCGAGAGCTCTCTGGTAGTTTTTACTACAGTTGCTTCCAAAGAGAAGCATTTATGGAAAATGTTTCATACAAGGGGCTAAACCTCAAGCAAGTTATCCCTAGAGTAACTCTCCTCCTCCCTTAGATTTATTTCTAACTGGTTTGAGCTGGGGACTCCCAAACAGTTAAACAAACGTTAATAACAATCCCTGACAATGACAAATATTACAGTTATAATTAGCTTGTGCCCTGGAGATTTTTGAGCATTTTTGCTCTTTGGTTATGGATACCAATGCTATTTACAGAAGAACAGTTTATTTGATTTTTAAACAAAATTAAACCCTTCTCAAGCCATGAAGTTGAGCTGCAGACTACAGCCATGCAGACAGGGCATGATGTGCACTTAAGAGTCATATGAAAAAAGTATCAAGGTTTTAGCAAATTGGGGTTATTTTCTGACATGGCTGTGTAAGCTTATGAAAATTAATCTGAATTTTTATGTAGCAAAACACCAGGATGTGCTGAACCGGGAGCATTGTGTCTCCTTTGAGGTCTGTGATGCTGTACAGTCTCACAGACGGTAAGAAAACAGGATCAAGACAACAGACACTGTTATTCCTAACTTTGTCTGTTGACTGAATGCTTTAAACAGTTCTGGCTGGCACATGGAAACCCAAGTTTTAGCATACCGAGTCAGTGCATGTGGTGGCAGTTTGATGCACAAACCCAAAAAGTTGTTCTGCAGTTTAGTGTCTGAAAACTGCAGAATCCTGCTGCTGCTGCTGCTGCGTGCTTTTATTGAAGCCAAAAGTCCTCTGCAGTGCAAGTCATCCCTTGGATTTTGGGGGGGGACGAGATGCTCTGCAGGAGGAAGCTCTCACGGGCAGCAGCTCTGCTGTGCTCCTTTCAGCAGGGTTGAAGTGGTGGGCTAATGAGCCAGACAAGAGGTGGCAGTGAGTCCTAAGTACCCTAATTATCAAATAGGAGCCTATCTGATTTTTTGTTCATGTCCTAATTTATTACCGTGCAACAGCAGGGAGAATAATAAAACCCGCAGAATTCTTTATGTCCTCTCAGCCCCGTTTTATGATCAATAGAATTACTTCAGCCTGGAAAGCGTGACCTTGGAGGTAATTAATTGTTAACACTTCTAGAGGTTCAGGATTATGAACTTCCACTTACTATAAGTAAATTACATATATTATTACCATGTTTATATTTCCATACACATAACGGTAAAGAATTTTGAAATAACAAATGCTTATTTCTGCCCTGAAGTGTTGCCACAAGTATTGCAATATTTCAGGCACCTTTTTTTTTCCTTTCACAAGGTCTGAGAACAGCCAGGCAGGGGCAAGACTCTGACAGAGAGCCAATATTCCCTAAATTATAACAGTCTGATGCCTGATGGAAAAGATGGGAAGAAGTTAGTGAGGGCTCAGTAGCAGCAGATGCTCAATGTATTCAGCTCTCACTGGTGTTAATGTTCTGCTTAAAATTTAGAAGGCACTTTCTGAGGCTTTATCAAGTCATGGAACATCAAGTAAATGGGATTAGCACCAACAGTTCCTTTAAACTGTAAAGACAGGCTGTGCTTCTGGGTCCATAATTAAACACCTAAATGTATAGCATGACTTGCAAAGGAGCTGTCCTACCCCATTCCTACTGAAATCCATGGGATTTTCATGTGTGAAGATCAAACTGTCAAAAGCCTTACTAGGGATATTGCATGTCTACATGTGCTTAAAATTCTAGCCATAATAGACTATGCTTAAAACTCTGTTCATAATGACCATCATGGTAATATTCATTACATGGATTCAAATCCCCATGTGAGCTTGGGAATCATCTGAATGTTGTAGGTGAAGATAGTGAGGAAAAAATGGAAGTGGGTGGCTAAGAAGATGTAGAGCTGGAAAACACACTCTGAACCTCAAGCTCTGTCAAGGTTTCAAGTCCACCATAAGTCCTGCATAAGCATCCATTTAAATTTGGGAATGCTGGTGCAGAAAGTTTTTGGGGAAAGATACCTGTAATCATTCCTTTCAGCAATTTGAATTTTATTATATTCTGAGATGTGATAATGAAGGATTGCTAACACAAGAGAACACAAGGCCGGGTTGGTCTGGGCTTGGAGCAACCTGGTCTAGTGTAAGGTGTCTTTGCCCATGGCAGGGGGTTGAAAAAAGATGTTAAGTTCCCTTCCAACCCAAACCATTCTGTGATTCCATGAACGGGTTAACTGTAAAAATTGCTTAAGAATGTTAAAAGCCCTTGATTGAGTTTTCTGTTTTTCTCTCTTCAGTATATTAATAGATACACTCAGAGCAATATGAGAAATAATAAAGGTCAAAGGCACACAGGAAATGAACAAAAACAGTTTCCCTTTCTCTCAGATGAAAATTCGAATGGGTTCAGAGATACACACATTCCTGTTATTCTACAGACATGATATTTGCATGTAAATGCAACCACAGTAGTAGTGTAACATTTCAGATATATTCTATAACTGTAATTATGCAGTTATATACTATATATTTAGTATTACTCTTCTTGGGAGTAACTCATGTTCCAAAAAAAGGACCAACTGGAGGGGTGCACCACTCTCCTCTTCTTACCTTGGCACATGTGCTCTACAAGTCCACATTCTGTGTTTTATTTTGGGGCCTTTGCCTTTAATAATTTTGCTTTTTGTCTTAAATAATTTTGCTTCCCAGTGATTACATTCTTCATTATAAACCACAGCGTTGAGTCTATCACATATAATTTGCTTCTGGTAAACGCTGCAGATGATAGATTGTAATACTTTTCTTGTCACCATTTGGATTCTTTAATGCCCTGTTGATGCAAACAGAAGTTTTATAGGTCGGAAGTCTGTTACATCAGATTAGTTGGGCAATATTCAGGCAGCCCATTTAGATATGATCCAAGTGTATTAAGTGTCACTAATTTATATTCTCAGAAAGTGTACTGAGACACAACTGAAAGCTTAGGGGGTGCATTTTCACATTTTGCCAATAATTTGTTAAAAGGAATAGAGCTGTGAAACAGAATGTTAATCACCTGTATGCCGATACTCACACTTAACACGATTTCTTCTGCTGTTTTTTGTTTTAGTTGTGGTGGTATTTGCTTTCATACTCTGCTGGTTGCCTTTTCACGTAGGACGGTATTTAGTTTCCAAGTCCTTTGAAGCTGGATCCTTGGAGATCGCGGTGATCAGCCAGTACTGCAACCTGGTCTCCTTCGTCCTCTTCTACCTTAGCGCAGCCATCAACCCCATCCTGTACAACATCATGTCGAGGAAGTACCGCGCGGCCGCGTGCCGCCTCTTGGGACTCGCGCCCCTCCCCAGGAGGAGACTCTCCAGCGGCAAGCAGGGAAGCTCCCGCGTGTGGACAGAGCCCAGCATTACCACATGACACCTGTTCCCAGAGCATCGCCCGCCGCGTTTCCCGGGAAGCCGTTAACGGAAGGGAGAGGGGGCAAGGAACGGGAATCCAGGCGATAAAACGCGGCGCTTCGGTCACCGTCCGGCTGCGCTGAGAGATGCGGCGTAGGCAGGCAGAGGTTTAGGGAAAACAAACTGAAGTCTGGGACCATGAGAGGAGGCAGAGTGTCACGGAATTTGGCAATGCTCAAAGTATTCTTTTTGCGCTGCTTTGTATGATTTTTTAACGCTGGCTTTAGGCCGAGTTTAGGCTGTGCCGTCCCGAGCAGGCAAACGTGGCCCGTTCCACTGGAGAGGTTGTCTGACTCCAGCAGCAGCCAGCTGGAGATGAATTTTTCCAGAGTTAGCTTTAGTTTTGCTAAGAATTTTGCTAGCATATAACCAGACCCTAGAGAGAGAAAACTGAATTGCCTTTTTGGAGTAGTAAACATGAAATTTGATACATTTTTCATAATACCAATTTTTAAATATGCTCACATTTTTCTCTGAATGAGGGAAGTGATTTCTTAAAAAAAAGAAAAGATACAAAATGGGTAATTTTTAAACATGCTAAAAATAAATAACCTTCTTGTCACATCCAAGTAGAAAGGAAACAAAAAATGCCTTCACAGAAGTGGCTTAGAATGAGACTGTACTAAAATATTTTTTTAAAATATATATCAGTGGGACAAGGACAGTGCTGACTTCAGGACTGCAGTGATGCTATAAAAATGTGGAATGCAATCACCCACCAAAGTATTATGTTTTTTTTAAACTGGCTAAATAATCTGTACTTGTTCTGTTCAGTTTGACTGTGAACGACTTGATGTGTTTGAACTTGGAAGCTTTTCGTTGTTTCGGTATTTGTAACGAGTCTGTGGCTACCTGTCCCCCATCATATCCCAAAGCTTGCTGAGGACAGCTATCCTGCCTGTGAACTCCCCTTGTTTCTGGTTAAAGTCCTACATGCCCCATCCCCCTGTGAAGCCTGGTGTGCAGTTGTACTCCTTTGCTGCAGTATTGAATTGAGAACATTTGACATTTGTTAACCACCGTGACCTGAGAAAGGAACAGAAAAATCTGCATTAAAAGACACAGGCAGACACATTCTCAAACTTGATTCATAAAAACCAGAAATTAAGATTTTTATACCTCAAGTATGCCATTTCAAGGCAAACCAGAAAACATTCCACCCTGTGTGCTAATAAATATGGCTTATATTGTCTCACCAACACGTGGGGTTTGTGGTCCAGCTGACAGAGCTTTTGAGCACGCATTTGTGATAGCAGCTTTCTGTTCGCTTGGTCCTAGCGTTCATCACCAGCTGGTCCACGACTGATTCTCCATGGTGAATTTTAATTGTCCATAATGAACTGTCTGTTAGCAGAAGCCCTCCTGCCTCCAACCTCCTGCTCATGCCGAGGGGCCACTTTCCCCCTGTTACACCTGATGGTGCTGCTCAGGTTTAACTCACAAGAGAATTTGGCCTCTTCTGTACATTCAGTGTCTTTTCTGTCACCTTTGCTGGGGCCAGGGGTTGGCTGCTCCTTGGTGGCACCTGAGCCTGTCCCCTCTCCACTCCAGGGCTCATAGGGGTGTGAGTTTGATGTACAAACACCCACACTGAGGTCCTGCAGCACTGTAGGATCATCTCCTGCTCCACCTCTACCCACACCCACCTTGTTCTCTCACTCACTGACTGACAAGCAGGGCTGGTGGCAGAGGTCATGCAACTCAGGGAGACAAGAGCTTTGGGAATCACAGAAAGATGGTGAAGATGTGAGCTCACTAACAACCTGTCTGTATGAACAAACCAATCACACACACCCAGCCTCACATCGGTGTCAAATCTCAGCTGTGTCTGTGGTGTTAAATGTGAACAGGAAAAGAAATAAAGTGATGAGACCCTTTATAACCCTGTGGCTCAGTGATGGTGGAGGATCCGGTGGGATTCACACAAGTGGGCTTTGATTTATTTTAATTTTTTTTTCCTCAAACGTGTATAACTAACTTGATTAGGCTATTTTGTTTAACCAGAGTAAATGTAACATTAAAGCCCTGTGTAAACACATTTAATTTGTGCATACAAACTACAAACATACTAATAATTTAATTTAACCTAAACACTAGGAGAGGCTGTAAATTTTAGCTCTGCCGACACTGTGACATTTCCACAACTTTGTGTATAGAATGAAACGTAAAACATCTGATCTGGGGTCATAAAAGTCAGAAAGAAAGGGACTGGCTGCTCCTTGGGAGGGAAGATCGGACTTCTTCCTTCCTTCTCGCTGAGGAAATGGACTTGTTTCTGCAAGTCATCAGACAAATCTAGCAAAATACACACATTTTTACTAAAGAAGAGTAGCCACCTTCATATGACTCTTGCACAAGCAGGAAAATATTTTATATCTAGCAGGGAACTCAAACATTTAACACCCACTGTAGCTGTCACAGGCACTACACCAGCCATTCATTTTGCTTCCCTCAGTATCAAAACTTTTCTATAAAGACATTCTAAAGCCAGTGGGGTCACACCAGCATGTGCTGACTGCAGATGGTGAATAGGGACTGCTGCTTCGAACTGGTAGAAGATGAACTGCTTTTATATGGAAAGCAGGGAAAAAACCCCACCTCAAAACCTGAATAATCTTCACTTTTGCATCATAAAGTCAGCTCTTGTCTGATGCCTCCAGAAAGATACACATCTCCCCACCAGCTCTGATGGATGAATCCAGCATTGCTTGTCTTGAGAGTTATTCAGAGAAAACTCAAAGAAGGGACCTTAAAGACCATCTAGTTCCAACCCTCTGCCATGGGCAGGATGCCACCCACCAGATCAGGTTGCTCAGGGTCCCTGCCATCCAAACTGACCTTGCCTGTGTTGTAAGAAATAACTTCATTGGGGAAAAAAAACCGTGTGAGCAAGATCTGAAGAGCATTTTTTACCTAAGAACAGTGAAGCCAGTCCAAGGCAGGTATCATCAATCTGTCTTGGGTGGCAACAAGAGGCAAGGTTCCTCCTGCCTTGTCTCTGGCGGGATGTGCAGGGGCAGAGCAGATGCTGCAGGGAGAGGGCAGTGGCAAACAACCTGTTCTGGCAAAGTGATGCTGGCAGGGTCTCATCTCCTGCCTCACCCCCCAGAGCCCCGTGTGCTCAGCCTGGACTGTCCCAGCAAACACTTCCCAGCAGAAACAAAGCCTTGCTCCTCTGCTTCCCAGGCCATTTCTGCAGCACCTCCTGTTCCTGGCAGCTTCTCCCTAAAGCCTCCCCCACATGAAGGAGCACAGCTGTGCCCCCCATCCCGTTTTGGGTCTGTTCATGGCTTTTAAGATCCATTTTTCATGCAGGGAAGACAAGAGCCCTTGGAGGCACTGGGCTCTTCATTGGAGTGGCAGACAGGGCAACTCTGCAAGAAGTGTTTTCAGGCTGTTGAACCTTTCCATTTCTGGAAACTCTTCCCTGTAGGAACAAACTTTGCCGATTCTGACTGGAAAAAAAAAAGTGTAGAGAGTTTAAGAGTCAAAATTTTGCTGTGTTCTTACTGACTTGTATGTGAGCAGCCTATAGAGAAAATAACTGCAAGTTCATTCATTAAAGTTCCAGTTTTAAAGGCTTTTCTACCTCTACATTTTGTCCCACAGCTTCACAAATAAACAAGAACAATTTGGCTGCATTTTCTTTCTTGGCAAAGTGTTAAATTGGTGATGAAATAGGACAAAAGGACTTTTACCAGAAAGCTTCATTCATTTTAGAAAAGTACCTTTGATGGAGGCCTGCACGGGCAGAAAATCATGTCCTATTGTATTTCTTGCCAAAAATAAAATATACTGGAAATAAAGCATCAAAATTTGAATTGATAGGTGTTCAGCAGTTGTGTCAGTTTGTATCAAATGACACTTGCATATGCCCTATTTAAAGCAGCAGTTTTGAAATACCCAGCAGAAGCTCATCTCCATCATGGATCTGCTGGGTTTGGGGTGCTGCTCCTCCGAGCCCAGTGGATGTTTCTGGATGGGCTTCCATACAGTTTGTATCTTTTGCAAAAATCCTGGGGCCTTGAAGAGGTAAATTACATCTTGAGAAGTAAATTCAAATTTGGAACAAAAAAATCTAACTCATCTCCCAGTGATGCCCCTGTTGTTACTTCCCTGCACCTTGAACCACCCTCCTCACCCCCGCAGCTGAAAGCACCATAACCACATTTTACCCTCACAACTCCTAACAAAAAATACCAGCCCTATTTAACAAAAAATGAAATTAAAGCACTTGGAATTTTAACCCCTTGCTCAAACCATACTGAGTGTCGGGGTGTGGATCCACTTGCACCCTCTGGATGTCATTCCTGGGCTGTGGGCTGGGGCAGGCAGCTCCCACCGTCGCTTTTCTGTTCCCGAGCTGTGCTGCTGGAGTGCTCAGCACAGTAGCCCATGATAAACTTTTTCTGGGAAATAAGAAACCTCTGGTCAACACTGCAGGCTATGGGGAATTCAGCCAATGGGAGCTGAACCCAGGAAACACTGGCTCTGTTTTCCAGAGCCTTGGTTCTGCATCCCTGTTTTCCATAACAACCGGTGAACATGTGCCAGCAGCCAAGGCAACATCGACACCTGCAGGGGGGGTTGTACCTGCACAGGAATCCTTTCACCTGGGCCTGGGTATGCACAGGAAATTCCCAGAAAAATCCTCTGGACAAGCCAGCAGATGCAGTTGCAGGAGTTGGATATCCTGGGCCCATCAGGCACTGTGCACTGTTTGACACTCTTTGCTGTCAGGCACATGGAGCTGGAGTTACACCCTGCCCAGCGTGGTGCCAGCAGCACCTGGAGAGCTGGAAGCTCATATAGTGTTAATGTGAACCCTCTCTGCTCGTTTGGGCAAGTCCATCATTCACTTAGGGCAGTGAAACACACCCCTCCTTCAGCCATCTCCTCCCCCCAGGCATTCCCACGTGATGCACCACCACGGACTCCTTCCCAGCTCCACACAAACTTCCCAGGAGCAAAACAAGTTCCTCACACAGATGTTCTTGCCAATGGTTTTTCCCTCTGAAACACGATTTCTGGTGAGAAACAGGTAAAACCCACAGGGGTTTGGCTTCATGTCCCATGTCCCCGGCCAAACTTCTGCCCAAAGCAGTTGTTACATGATGGGCTCCAGCTGTGCCAGCTCTATGAGATCATGGAACCACAACCCTGTCTGCTGCTGCTTAGGAAAAAGACCGAAGAGCAAATGTTAGATCAGGATTTGTCTCCTACCTCCAAATTGTGATTATGCAAGTACAGAGGAGAAAAGGAAAATTTAATCCATCTTGTATTAACACAGGTTAACAGGTTTCTGCAGTCACTCGGTGCCAAGCCTTAGTACAGTTGTCATTCCAGCAAACAGTATAGTACATTAGCATTGTGCAAAGTAATTAACACACTTGGTGAGCATTTAGCAGGCTTCCTCAGTGCTCTTCCCAGCAGAAATGTCTCCATTCCCTGCTAAGTCCAGCACTTGTGTGTTATGGCCCATCCCAGTCTCAGTTGTGGACAGGTGCATGCCATGACTTTTCCCATAAGAGCAAAATTCAGGGCCTCTCATTAACCCTATTACCTGGATCAAAAGAAAATCGCCTCTTCTTCATCTTGGAGCTGACCTGGTGATGCTGAGTGCTTGTTTCTCTGAGACCTGCAAACACCCTGACCTGGTTCTGCTCAGCAAGAGCACTGTGACTCTGCAGCACAGTTTTGGAGGAAAAACACCTCCAAACCCCTGGTGCACATTGATCACCTGGATGCCATCCCAGACACATTGCCAAGCCCTCACACTGCTGACCAGGAGTAGGATGAAGAGAAAACACCTTGTGAGCAGAGCACCACAAGCGTTTACCTGTATCCCAGCAAACCACCCCATGGAATAGGAACAACCCCCAGTCCCTTCAGGCTATGAAGAGGGTACCAACTCCTAAATCAGCATCTAAACCACCCCCTGCCCAGCTGCCCATCTCAGCCCTCCTCTTCTGTGCACAAATACAGCCTTTTGAAAGCCACAGGGTGCTCCTTTGGTTGTACTTGGGGATAAACCACTTTGTGTTTTGTTAAATAAAGGTGTTTTATGGCTTTCCACACTCACTTTGATTCTTTCACTGGGAGCAGAATGAAGGTTTGGTGATGTGTGTGAGCCCATCAGGCAAAATTGCTCTCAGAAGTAAAGTACCCCTCCTTCCCCTTCAGAGGCTGCTGTGAGGGCTCAGGAGATGCTCTCCCAGCGCTTGCCCCCATTTTTGATGCTGCTGGATCAAAAGAGAAGAGCGTTACTCCCTTTGCTTTTTTCTCATGTTCTGATTGATTTTCACATGATTGCAGCACAGCCCATGAGAAAGAAAAGGCATGGCTATTTCCAAGCCTTTATCCACATTGTTCTTCCCTGCACAGCCTCCTTGCACTAATAACCTGGTGCTGCAAATCATGGCTCATTAAGGTGGGCAGGCAGGGAATCTGACACCACGAGCCTGCTCTGCAATGAGCGCTGTGGTGCAAGGATTTCAACAGCTTTAACAGGGCAGCCTGACAAAAGACAGCAATAACTCATACTGCAAATTCTCACCAAAATTGAGCCAATATTCATGATCACACACAGGCATCCTGCCCAGTCAATAGCACCTTGGTATTTTTATCAAGTGGAGACAATGAGATTGATTTTTCTAAAATTTGCTATGCTGTGCCAGTGTGGGGCTGTGAAAGGTGCAATCTCCTGAGCTAGTTTTGACTGAATGTGGAGTTTTGAACCCACTGAACCACTGCCAGTTTGTGAGGAGGGAAATGGGCAGCCAGCCCAAGCCTTGCTCAAACCATACTAAGCTTCTTGGTGGGAGAGAAGCTCCTTGGTGGGAGCCAGCCTTGGGTGGGAGAGAAGCGCTGGTGGAGGGGCTCATCCCTCAGATGCCTTCAGCATTGCCTGAGAATCTCTGGTCTAATGCTGGTATGTAAAATCTTGGAATGGTTTGGGCTGGAAGTGACCTTAGAGACCAAACAGTCCCAATCCCCTGCCATGGGCAGGGACACCTTCCATAGACCAGGTTGGTCAGAACCCCACCCAACCTGAGCACGTCCAGGGATGGGGCATCCACAACTTCTCTGGGCAACCCACGAGAGGTTTGTATTTACCTGTTTTCTTTCAGTCTCTGCTGCGGGCTCGTGCCTGCTTTCCCACACTGCACTGGAACCTGGATTCTCCCACACAACCAGAGCAATGCCAGTGCCACAGGCACCGTATCCAAGGCCCCTTCCTGCGAGACAGGCTGACGTGAGCCGCAGGAAGGGGCTTGCACCATCACTGCCCGGACAGGGCTCATTCCGAGAATAACCAGAGGCTTGTACAGCTGTGATGCTTCTGATTTCGGAACACTGAAGTCAATCACCCCCCACTTAAAACAAGGGCATGGGACAGAGCTATAAAGTGCACAAGGAACTCAAAACCCCCACGCTGGAGAGAAGGCAAAACAGGAGCAGCAGCAACTTAAGCCCAGAGCAATCTCTAATTCAGAGCTGCATCCAATGCTATACAAAGCCCATCCAGCAGCATCCCAGGGGATATTCAGCCCTGCTGAGTGCAAAGTCCGGTTTTTCTCAGTGTCCCCACGGCCGAGCAGGGACCAAGCTGCATCCTGGCCAGAGTGCAGCCAGGGAACACCAACATGTGCAGTGCTGCACAGCCTCTGAACAGAGGAGACCACCACCAGCTCACCAGCTTTTTATGGAAAGAAAGGGCATTTAAGCTATAAATTAATAAAGACAATATTTGCACTGGATTAGGGTGAATTTCTCAACTCTATTCACAAGTTAATCCTCACAAGACGTCTGCATCCCTACTGTTTGCTCCATTTTATTTGTAGAGAGTAATAGCTTTCATATGACAGAAAGTGAGAGAAATGAGCTAATAAAATTACTAAGAAATGACATCCACTGAGCACACTGACCCAAGCAGTTATTTATTAACCATGTCAGGAGACCTAAAAATAGTTTTAATTGCATGCAAGACCATCTATGCCACCAATTAGTACAATAAATGTAACTACTCAAACTAATAACAGCACATTCACTGAAATAACAGCAGATCCCAGGCTAATCCACTGTGTTTGAAAGCATCTTGTGAAACTTATTTTTATTTCACTGAGCCAAGAATCCGCGCATTGTGAGATCAATTGTCAAGACCAGAAACAAATGTAATTGTTTGGAATTTATTCAATGTAGTACCAATAAAATAGCCCTTCCAGGGGATCTCAGCTGGCTTTTCTGCTCAGCCATAAAAATAGTGAAACAGAATGTCCGTATCCACCTCTCTACTTGTGGTTTTCTGAGAAAAATAGAGATATAACACTGGCTTCTTTACTCCAGGCCAGGTTAAGGACAGAGAGTATAAATCTACACCATTTCAATAAATGACAATATACCATGAACTCTGCAATAATTCTAGAAAAAGATTTGCAGAGGAAACATAATTTATACTTCACATTACCACACGAATTTCTTTATAGCTTGTCTGTAACACCTTTGGTTGCAGACAGGTCTAACAGAACCTTCCTGTTGATGTAGATGTCACTAATGCTGGAGGGAAGTCACCCCATATCCAGAGTCTGGAATTTCATAGAACAGTTTGGTTTGGAAGGGATTTAATGATCATCTGGTTCCAACCCCCTGCCATGGGCTGGGATTGCCCAAGCATTTAATTTTCAGGGGCATTTTAAATACCTCAGCTGTGCTTCAGGACAGGAGGGACAGGCAGGAGAATCTTGGTCCGCTCAGTATTTACAGCAGGCTGGATTTGAGCATCTCCCAAAGTTCAAACACACAGGTGAGCCTGTGGAAAAGCTCCATGAGAGGTGGACAACAGAGACTGATGTCACTCCAGACCCTGTTTGCCTCCTGCCTCGTCCCAGGAGCGTGTGGCTCGGACCACCGGGTTTCTCAGAGAGACCCCCCCCATTCCAACGCGGCCCGACTCTCCTCCGCCACACCAAACGTGCTCTGAGCTGGCCACAGAGACTGGAGGGAGAAGCAAAACAAATTCCAGGCGCTGGTGGTTGGAGCAGCTCCGTGATTACCGAGAGGAGAGAATCGCTGCTGCCATAGAAACGGCAGCGCCGGCCCGGGGACCACACCTGGCGCTGCGCACACGGGGACACGCTCCAGCGCCACATCCCACTGCTGGGCCACCCTGGGAAGGACACAGAAATGTCCGCAAACACGAGCCTCTGCTCTCTTCCACAACTTTTCAAAGCTGGTATTTCTTTTGCCAGGCAAAGAGCTGCTGGTAAATGCAGCATCACGCAAGCCCGGCTACAACCTGCTCTGTGCTTCCTTGCAAAACAAAATCCACTGGAAATGTAAATGTAGTGCTACTTACCCAGCTCTGCCTACTCTGGGTGTGGGAAAGGGACCCAGCACCTCTGCACAAACCTGTGGGTGATGACAGCACAAGGAAACATTTGGACAGCAAATGCTTAAATCCTCCTTCACTCCCATGGGCTCTCTGACCTCCACCTCTGCAGACACCCCTGGCAATAAACCAGGGACCACTGCAAATAAAAGATCTCTTCAGATGTCAAAGTGCTGATTACTATTCTACAGACATATTTTAAAAAATACGGTAAAGAGATTGTTTTGGCAAGCACTGTTTAAATAAAAAAGCTGAGCAACCAAGTGAAAAAAATTACTCTTTCCCTAGGAAAACCCCACTTGCGTTGTAAACTGCGGTAATTAAAAAAGCAAACAACTGAATTGTTGTATTTATGCAGTGATTTGACAAAAAGCATTTAAAAAATTAACATTAATGCGTTTGACAAGAAAGATGTATACGCACTAGATTAATTCATCATGATGAGGAATTGAATTCACTGCACATAATAAATTTAAAAGCTGTGGTATTTCAAGTGTTTAATTACTAAAAGATAACAAATCTAGGTTTAATTTTATAAATATAAGTCCTTAATTTTTCATGCAAGCTATTTAAAAGTGATTGGAACACCTGACTTTAAGATTATTCCTATTAACTTACTCTTCACAAAAACACAAAAATCACTCCAATTACAAACCAGAAACATCCTGAGGTAAATTCAGGGCTCCCACCCCTGCTCCAGGCTGCACAACAGCACTGACCTGTCAGAAAGGGCCACAGGGACCCAAAGGGCTGCGTTCAATTAAAATAAAGAATTAAAACAGAAAGAATTAAAACATTTATTGGGCATAAATATATTACATATACACTACAGATACAGTTAAGTCTTACATACATAGTGTAGTATTTGCAAAATCTATACATTAAAATTGATATGGCAGTTTTAATATAATGCATATGAAATAGTCTAAAATTTACAATACAAGAAAACTTCTGATTATTTTTTTTAAAGTTGAAAAGCTTGGAATGTATGTTCCCATAGTGAGGTAAAAACATTTTTTTTTTTTTTTCAATTTAAAGAACTGTGCAAGGATAAGGTTCATACACATTCAATTAGGGCACTTCTCAATCGTGACACTGAATACTGAGCTACTGGAGCCAACAAACAGGATTAGAAAACACTTCAAGTTCATAAAGAAAAAGGCAGAACAATATAAAAACATCTCTCTCCTTCCTTAAGGGTATTAAATATTTAGTGTTTCATTCTACCTTTGCTGTTGGTGGTGGTTTGTGTGAGAGCAGAGCGCCCTGGGGTTGGATCCAACACCTGCCACTGCTGGACCAGGGGCACGAGGGTGTTTGGGAAGGGCCAAGGCATCAGCAAGGGTGGGTCAGGGACAACCTCCCTCAGAACAGAAGGGTTTGACACGGGTGATCCTCGCTTTGTCATTGACACACGAGTGACAATCAGATCACTAAGGCAGGACATACGGACTAAAAAAAGTCAAATTCACTGTTTCAGGGCCTGTCCCAGCTCCCCCAGCACAGTCTCCCAGAACCTCAGGCTGGCACTGGGTGCTCTGGTTAGTGTGGTTAAAAGGGACCAAACAAAGCAGCAGTGACAGAAGTGCTTTGAGTGTAACTGATTGCTCTCCCCTACACTTCTGCTCGCTGCTGTTAGCATCACTTGTATTTCAAACTTTCAACATTGTTAATCTAAAACAAGTTGGGTTTTTTTCCTTTATTAAAGCAGTTTTTGTTTTGTTTGTTTTTTAAAAAAAGGTGTCAAGCTCGGATTTCATAGCAGCACTGCTCAAACAATATACCAAAAATAAAAAAAAAGGGAATCTATTCAAATTTCTGGGTTTTCCAAACTAGCGGTCTTTTCATTGTTTTAAAAAATACACTCTTCTCCCCTCCAATGAAAACAGCTGTATACTCTTTGCTCACAAAATACAGATGCAAGGTCACAGAGTTTCATATCACAAATAAATTTAAATAAGATGTAAATAAATTTGACAAGCCATGACTTTGGCAAGAAACAAAAAAATATATATATTTAGCTCAATGCCATTAGTTTGCAAGGCTAAATTAAACTAATTATAGTCAATAACAAAATACAGAACATTTCTAATATTTGCTACATCTAGAGAGGCACACAGAATAATTCAATGATCTTAGCACTTTCTTTCCAGAGATGATTTTGTTTTTGGATACATGTAAACGTTTGAATCACTGATAATGGGTTTTTTTGGCATTTAATGTACTAGATGCTCCCATCTTCAAAAACACAAGAAAATGCAAGAAGATTAATAATACTAGGAATGCTGCCAGGTAAAAAGTTGACCTAAAGTACAACAGTATAAAACAGACAAAATGTAACATGCTATGGGGAGGGTGGAGAGGGGGATTAGTACATAAGTACACTTTTTATTTTTTATTTTTTTACAATAAATAAAAAGATTGCACTGTAATTGGTATTTAAAGTACTGTATGCAGTATATAGTATAAATAAACCTAAAAACAAAAATAATGTTGTTTTTTCCCCATTACTTTGGTTAAGGGAATATTATGCTAGTACAGGACACTGAATCTTAGACGATGGAGACAGAGCACAAAAAAGCTAGGACAAAAGCAAAACCAAGTAGCAAAAATATACAAAAACAAGAGGCAGGGAAATACGCTGTGTCTGTTGCACCCTTTTGGAATCTATTTGCACCTCCAGCTCATTTATGTCCCTGAGGTACTCGCACAATGTTGACTTAATATAAATAACCCCATGACTCAAGAGTTAAAAATCTAGTGTCTCGATGGATTAAAGTGTGTCTGGGAAGGGGCAGGCAAGAGGGGGACACTGCCACCAGAGCAGGGGCCGCTCCTCTGCAGGACTCTCATCTCAATTTTGCCAGGTACCAAGTTATTTCAATTAGCCCCGTGGTAAGAACAGCATACACACCCATTTAAGGTAATTAAAAAATGAACAGATGTGATTTCTGATACCTCTTAGAAAGTTCCATAAAATGGATACCCCTCCAAAAAAATAATAACAATAAAAGAGATCAACTGACAGTAAAGTTTGCTTCCATTGAGTGTAAATCTCACCTAATTCAGTAGAGGCAGTAAGCTGTCACCAGCTCAAATCATATAAATCAGGCTGAACATAATAGAATAATATCTAGTATTAGATTAGGAATAGTTATATACAGTGACAAACAGACAAGTTAAAGCAGCTTTTAAATAGCTGAACATGGGAATAACTAACTATTGCACAATGCCCTCTTACTTAAAATTACTGCTAGGAATCAAAATGGTAAAAAAAAAATCTATAATGCTTCATAATTTATATGCAGTTTGGATATTTGATTTCTTATACAGGCAGTTTATAGTGTTTGTAACTGTAAAAATAACAGATAACTAAAAAGGATTTTAAACTGCAGGATGCTGTTCCAATTTAAATGCACTAAATGGTTAAAATAACAACTTAGGTTTTGTTTTGCAAAATTGGGGCAAATGTAGTGAATAATTCAAGGCAACATTGCTAATACTGTTCAAGGAAAAACTGGTACTTGACTAACACTGTACTCTAGTCTTACCGCTATACACACTTGTGACTAATGTTTAGAAGGAAGAAGAGGAGACAAAAAAAGTGACTCATGATTAAAATTTCCTAAATAGTAAGATAAAATAAGAGACTGCATGAACTTCAGTGATAAAAACCCCAAAACAACATTGAAAAGGCAAATTGGTGACAATTTTGAAATCGTGAAGGAAAAATAAAAAAACCCTTGGTTTTGGTATCTGGTTTGCTTGTTTCTCCAGTTTGACCACTTCCTAGTTCTGAATTTCAAAAAGGTGCATCAAAACACTGATTTATCATCTTTCTTCAAGCTAGAACTGTAAAAACAAAGAGAAGTATATAAAATGCACGGTAGAACAAAGGATTTAAAAAAAAAAAAAAAAAAACAAAAAACAAACAACCAAAAAAAAAAACACCAAGAGAAGGAATATCTGAATAAATGTGTGGATTATAATGCGTAGCATTAGTTAAAACCTGTATCTCAAAACTTCCCCGGGATTCCCTTACTTCATAAAGAAGTACTGTAATATACAGGCGAACACGATGGAGAGGCTGGCGAAGCCGAGGACGATGAGGGCCGCGAACTGTTCGTCGGTGGGGACCAGGCCCTTGCCCTTGGGGCCGTCGCCGCCGCCCGCCTCCCCCGCCAGCAGCAGGGCGCTGCGCTGGAGCGCGAAGGCCGCGGAGGGGCTGAAGGGCCCGCTGAGCTCCTGTGAGGTATCCGAGCAGCGGCGGCAGGCGCACACGCGGAACCGATAGTCCGTGTTCACCTGCAGGCCTGAGATGTGGAATGTGGTCTCCTCTCCCTTGTACACCTGCGGAGACAAAGCGGGCAGCCCGGTCAGGCGCGCGGCCTGCTCCTGCTTTCATGGCAGCGGGCAACACCACCGCGGCACGTTCGGCAGGGGTCTGAGCCTGGAGGGTCGGGCAAGTCTCTAAGGGAACGCTTCTCAAAGGAAGGAAATCACTGGGTCATGGCAGGTTTTGGAAAAACAGCGGCATGCAGAGGACTCTGAGAGAGACATCAGGCCTCAACACAGTGTTCGGCACAGCGCACACACACTTCGGCAATTGCAAGACACACTCAGCTTTTGAGGGCGTGATGAATGCTACGAACGTATTTCTGTACTCTGAAAATGCGACTGTACGCCTAAAACGCGGCTAAGACATCATCACTGTGTCTGGCCCCAAAAGGTTACTGGAAGTAATTCAATCTGTAATTGTAAAATTGCTTGCAAATATTATTTTAATGTATTTTCCCCTCACATTTTTCTCAAGGAACAACAATCTTGCCAGAAATTACACTTTCAGATCTGCGTGGAAATAGTAAAATATTATTAAGGTATGAAAAATCTCCTCGTTTGCACTGTATTTGGTTGTTTACTGATCCAGACCCATCACATATTTATGTTAATCAAACACAGGTACCACATGACTCAGAGCACAAGTCATGGTATCAGAAAGAAGAGAGAAAACTGAATACCTGAGACAGTTTTGTGACTTATATGGAAAAAAACCACTGGAAACATTGACAAACTGTGAAGACAAATAATTTATATAATGGTATTTCATGAAATGAAAAAAGTATCACAGAGCGCCTGTGTCTGCTGGGAAAAAACCATCCTGAACTTCAGACACTTCTTCCTCTGCTCATTTACCATTTCCCTTTTCCTTGCTGTGGGAGCAGAAGGCTGAGGGCATCTCTGTGCTCCCAGGGCAAGAACTCACCTTAGAAATGGGGAGGAAGTGAGAAATTAGACCCAAGCCCATAGAGGACTTCCTGTGTGTTCCTCTGCAGTAAGAAATGAGGAGGAAAGAAAAGAGACCTGCTCAGCTAAACCCCACTTAAGGAGCCCATCTTTCCTGCCCTGCTTGCCCATGAGACTCATCCCTTGGTTAAACAGTCGGTCACTGATTTTTTGAGGTCTGGGACAAAAGATTAAGGTGGTTCTTTCATTTGTTCTCTCCCTGCCTTTTCAACTTTCCCAGCTTTTCCACACACAGTTTTGAATGATGGTGAGCCTGGGTTTGCAGTGCTCTAACTGGCCCATGTGTCTTGCCCTCAGGCATAGATCAAGAAACAACATTTAAATAAATGTTGCCTTGCTCAAGTACGCTCAGTATTCCCAGGAAGTTCCCTCTAGGTCAAGTGACAGGAATACAACAAATTCATCCCATAAATCCCTGTGACTGGCCACAGCTATGCACTGCTGCCTTTCTTCTTGTCTTTGTTTGTCTTCCCAAGGCCAGTGAGGAGTCAGTAAGTTACAGTAATTGCAGGGAAAACAAAACCGAAAGTGCTGTAGCAGCCCATAGAAATAAAGTGAGGGTTGAAACATCTGTTTGCAAAGTACCCCTCATCCCAAGAACACCTCTGCCACTCTGTTTTCCAACAGCAATCCCATTTCTAATATCCACCTGTTGTGGGCAGCTGTGCTGTTCCACATGACTGAGTCAGGATTCTTCCACTTGTAGGATGTACCTAATTCCCATTTCTTTAGATTCTGAGACAAGGCAACTCAAAGCCTTTACAAAACAACTGTCAGGAATCGATGCTTGCTGGTGCTGCTGTAATTATTAATTTCATTTCAACACACATAGCGAGAAAAGCTCTACATGTCTTTGACACAAATAAACCTTTGCAGCCAATATGACCACTTCTGAACCAAAATAAAAATCCAATAAAATAAAATCCAAATAATGACATTTAATAAAAACAAAATTACAATCTAAGCTCATAAATTACATTTAAAGGATCTTAGGAATGATATATATACAACCTGTCTTTGCATTGAAAAAACCCTGTCCAGTTAATTGGGTTTTTCACTTGTTTTGTTCTGTCAGGATGGTGAATGCCAGTGTAACTGGAGGCCAAGCCTGGCTAAATCAAAGACCTATATCTTCATTACAGTCTAACAAGTATAGATGACCAAGTTCACCTAAGCCAGCTGCTCAACAGCACCTCTCAGGAAAAGGCCGGACAGCCAAGTGAGAGAAGAGTGTATCTTCAAGGGAAGTTTGAAAAATACTTGAAAGTAGATAGAATATATGAATTAATATTCACTAAAGACAAAACATTTCCTGCAGTAGCACTACGATGGAGATGGAAATGGTCCTGCTTTCAGTGGTTTGATGAGTATTTATCACCAGTGGACTTATGTCCTTTCTCAGTAATAGGTAAACAATTATTTAATTGTCATCCACTTCTGACAGCAGTCTCTGTACCCTCTGCCAGGGGCTGCAGCAGCACCTCAGAGCCATGGCAGGATGTCCCCAGCACAAACACATGTTTGGTTGTGAACACTGCTACACCCTGTGAATAGATTTGGCATACACAACAGAAAAACCCCTTAACAATCATGAATAAGGTCTCTAAGTCCCCCAAACAAGTAAGAAAGCACAGTATTTTATATGGAGCACATTATGCTTTGGTGGCCAACAAGCCAAAGTGAAGTGCCTATCCAATTTACCACTTCCAGTTCCTAAAAACAGCTTTTCTGCTTGAGCACTTGAGAACACAATAAAAACGTGATGAGCTTTTTGCCTGGCTCCCTCCATGAAAATATCATCACAAGTAATAAACTGCTGCTGCAGCCTCTCATGGCATGTGATCCTACTGATGGAGCTAGACAGACAGAGAAGTACTGCAGGCAAGGATTTCTCAGTTTCACTGATCTCATTAAATAATTCCAACTCTCCCTTCCTCCTTTCCAAATAATAACAATGACAGCCATAATTGCCCTATAAGCAACACACTGGAAAGTGCAAGGTAACCTTACATGGTGCACCCCAATGCAATGACCAATGTATTTAATACCTAATACAAGCCTATTTTTATGGTGATAAAAAGATTAAGAATCATGGAACGGTTTGCGTTGGAAAGGACCTTAAAGATCACCTAGTTCCAACTCTCTGCCATGGGCAGGAAAACCTTCCACTAGACTAGGTTGCTCCAAGCCCCATCCAACCTGGCCTTGGACACTTCCAGGGATGGATTTCAATCTATGTTGAAAACATGCCCACTTCAAAAGTTTAATTTCTTTTAAGTCACCTGACAGATTTCTCTTTAAGAAAATGGATTATTATTCCACTCGAACTCCACATCAGCTTCACTCTGAGATGCTCATAAACCCTTCAGAGCCGTGTGACAGCCTTGTCTCCTGAACAGAGAAACAACAGTCCCACAGAGCACCTGCCTTGGGGTCATTTGCACTGAAAAACCCCAACAAAAAGAAATTATTTGCTCCATCTCATGACACAAAATTGGCACCAGGAGGCAGAGAAAATACTCAGTGCAAGTGGCACTAACAGTAAATGCCAACAGGTACTGTGCAAATCTGTTGTATTGTGGCAGACAACCAGCACAAGTGCCTTTGACCTGCTATTGAAAATAGAGAAGGAAACCAAATTTTTTGCTGAATAGAGCTTTACATAAATTAACAGTTCACTAAAGCGTTTCAGAGATTGTGTGCGTACAGAATCTAACCCAAAGAAAAAAAAAATAATAGAAGTGAGAGCTTGGTAAGGCTGACCAGGCTCTCCCATGCACCCACCTCTCGGTGCAGACCCGAGAACTGCTGGGGGATTTTTCACTCACCCAGTGTATCCTACCCATACTTTTTCTTCTTTTGGAAAGCATCTGGGGACAGTTTTTTCCCAGAAGAGATGTGGCAGAAGCTGATGAAACACTGTTGCCTCCAAATTCTTGGAAATTTCAAAGGTAGAACATTTTGTCTCACTGGCAAACAATTTAAGGACACAAAAAAGCTTTAATAACCTCAGCTCTTGTTTCCCATGGTCAGCTCTTAGGAGGACCTGGTTCCTGGGTGATTCCATCCCCAGAGCTGCTCGACTGGGAAACTGAACCTTAGGCTGCTGGGCATTACAGCTGTTATCCTGAGCTCCAGCTCCTGCAAGGGCTGGATTAAAGCTATGCAAACCCAGAGACAATTTAACACACTTTGAAGCTAAATTCTGACTGAGTAAGCTTTGCTAGATAAAATTGCAAGAAACAGAAAAACAAATCCAGGCCACTGATTCCTGGAATCTCCTGTAGCTTACATCCTGATTCATAAACAAGGAAGATTTGATTTCCTAAAAAGAATTGTCACATGCCATTGCTTTTTTAAAATTATCTGTAAAGATAAAGCATACATATACACAAAAAGGAACACATTGTGTGAGGAACAAGGAAAGGAGTAGTTGGCATTTTTTAATATACACTTTTCAGGGAGCTAAAATGCTATCTGCTTAGCTCCTGCAAATCCAGTTCTTCAGACAATTCTCAGCAGAGAAATATTTACAAAATGTTCTCCCAGAGGAGGGCAGGGATGGCTATAGTCCCAATCTGAAAAAAAGGGCTTTTGAGTACTTTGCTACCACTTCTGCTAGATCAAATGGTGGAAAATCAGCAGCTTTTGGGCTGTGGAGGGCTGCCATTGGAGTACAGGGGAGAGAGACAGCTCAGATGTGATGGTCTAGAGAGAAACTACAGCTTTACCCAAAAGCATGTCAGTGGCTAATGCTGCATTCCATAAATAGCCTGAAAATCTTCAATGTATTTAATTTGTGCAACCCTTCAAAACAATTGGCAAAACGTTTCTAATATAATATGCCCCTTTAGATAGATATGCAAAATATGTATGTCATTTGCAGGGAACAAAACGTATTTAAAAGTAAATTTAGGACTTGCACTTCAAAGGTAATTAACATATCACTAACAAGAATGAAGATATCAATAATGGTACTTTTCAGCTAAATAATAGCAGGTGATCACAGGCATGTCGAAGCAGAGGTGAAGTGAAATGTATGAGCCACAAAATCACTGAAAGATGTTTCTGTATTTTATCTCCTCTGCATATTACAGGAGCTCAGAGCACACACACAGCCACTGCAGCTCAGCTCATGGACAGAGATGTGCCCCAGTGCTGAGACAACACCCACATTCCTGATGAAGATAAAACATCTTGATGGGCAAAAGCGATTTTCTGTGAAGGTGAAGCAGTGGAACTCTCCCTCTTTTCCATGGCTGGTTATCAGCCAGCCCAACTGCACAAGTCCCAGTGTCACTTTGAGGAGTGTCTTCCAGGGAGTAACCTGTGACAACTCATGCAAAAACCCCTTGTCAGGGTCATGCCTCATGAGAAATAAAGCCCTTCAACATAAGAAGACCCTGAAAGGACTTTTTACTTCCTTTACTGCTGTTCTTTTCATACCACAAGTTCTTGACTGAGTGGATTAAGCCATCACTTATCTCCCAGGAACATGAAGCTGCGCCCAGTTCTCCCCAGGGACACCAGAACATTTTAAACACTGGGACTACATTTACTAAAGCTGTAGGTAGAGGTTACACACCAAAGCTACTTTGTACCTCAGGCAACAGCAAAATGGGCCCACTTATCCACTTGCCACTGACATTACGAGGCAAACACAGTGCACAGGGGTTTTATTACCTACAGCAGCACCAAAAACGTTTCCTGACAAAAGCAGTAGTTAGGTTTCTGAATCTTTATCACCCCCATGAATTGTCTTGCATTTTTTGTCTTATTTTTGAAAATTCATTAGTTCACAGTAACACTCAAAAACAGACTGAAGAAGAACAAAGACAGTTGCAAAGAAAGTACTACTTCGAACATATTTCAAAGAGTTTAATTTAAAGCTTAGCATATTTCATTCCCTAATTTGGATTTATTTGGAATCTGCATGACAACGAAAGAAAGCACAGGATAAAGACAGCACACAGATGAAGTGCACTGCAAGTCACACAGTGTGATAGATGAAATAAAAGATCTAACTGTGAATGAGCTGTTCTGTTTCAGTGCTCCGGGGAAGTGTCCACTTGTGATGACTAATCAAGACAGACAAGGAAAGAAGGATCAGCTGTACTTCCCTGCCTTTGTTCCCACAGTGACAGAAAGGATACACAGCAGTTACATGTGCATCAAAGCCTCAGACAGGAATGAGACAGATGAACAAACCACTTAACGTGTACTTGACTGAAAACCTTGATGGACAGTCTTGGAATTGGCTTAGAGAGAAAGATTCATCTCCTGACTTCATCTCATCTTCAGGTAATGGTTAAGAGCAGCCAGCTCAGAGCAAGCATGGGTGGACAGAATTATAACTTTTTAAAGGTTAGTGCAGTTAAAAATAGTGATTAACTGCAGAAAGAGCACAAATCACGCCAATAAAATAACGATGTTCTATATACTCCCTCAGGGGAGAAAACAGCCTATTACAGCCCTTAATTTTGACTCAGCCTTTACCAAAGTGCACCTGACACATCACCATAGGGTGTAATTCAATACAGTAGAAAGAAGCAGCACAGTGAATTTTCAAAACCATTTCCATTATGCCATCCATTTAACAATATCAAATCCAGAACATTTCCCTACCTGCTTGTATTCAGATTCTCTTCCAACCAGTACCTGCAGAACATAACCAACAGGATCTCCCTTCATGGGTGGGACCATTTCCCAGGTAACTTCACAGGAGTTTCCTCCCAGCTGTGTCACTCGAGGGGCTACAATAAAATGAAATGTGTTAATGTTTAATATAAAGACTGCACAGAAATCTTATTCATTTTATGAACACTGCAATATACACCAGAACATTTAAACAAGGGAACTGTTAGAGCACCTCTCACCTGTCAGCCGTGTGAGCCTCTAGAAAGGGGGAGTGCATTTGGTGAAAATTTGAACTTTTAAAACTCAATTGCAATGCTGTGCAGTGATCTTTTCAAAGCAGAAGCCAATGCACAAATTACATAGGCATCCATAAAAGCAAGAATTCTGTGAAGGTCTGAGCTCCACCGTGCCAGGGGAGACGCCTGCACATTCCTCACATGCTACATGTCATTGAAAGAGAGGAATAATATCAAACATTTCATTCAGGAAAAACAGGAGAAGGAAATGTGAGAAGAGGAGCTAAATAATCTTCTGCATGAGAGATGAAGTCCAGCCTGGGAAGCAAAGGGACAAGTATAATTTTCAAGACTTGGACCTGTATCTAACTGTGAGGCTGACATCCACTTGATCAGACCTGCTATTTCCAGCCAGACTTAGGCTAGTGCTCTTACTAGAACTCCAGAGAAATTCAATTTGTCAGGTGTTACAAGACTGCTGTCCCTGGTAGAGGATCTCTCACCAGCTGAAAGCCAAAGGATGCTGTGCCTTGTCCCATGGCAACCTCACAGGTGAGCTGGGCAGAGCACTGACAGGGGCAGCACAATTTGATGTACAACAAAGCACCTGCCACAGGAAGGCATCAAAAAATTGCAACAGCATCCAGGGTTCACCAACCTCTTGATCAGGCAGACCCAGCAAGCACAATACCAAAAAAAAACCAAAAAACAAGAGCGCTGAACACTTGTGTCAGGTGGTTAACATGTGCACGTGCAAGGACATGAGCTTGTTAGAGGCAATCTAGATCCCCAACCCTACAAAAACAGACAACAGGAGGGTTTACCAAAGAAATAAATGCTGCTGCATACATTACACGAATTTTAGACTGATTTGTTATTTCCCAAGAGGAACACATGAATCATGAGGACCCAAATGTAATCAATATCCATTTACTTCTCTCTGCACATCTGCTAGTGTTCAGAGACTGATAATAGACAACTTCATCTCAGCCGACAACAACAATCTCAATTATTTTTCCTTCTCCTTCCATCCCTCACTTCAATACTTGTAGATTTTGGTCTGACACTTACAAAACACTTGCATTAACAAAGCAGCTATTCTAGGGTTGGCATCACTAAGTGAGTAATTAGGAGACTTTATAAGAGAATAAACACTTGCTTCTGATAGATGAAAAATCAAACTAAGCTTATCAAATAAATTCCTCTGTATTGCTCTGAACACAGAAGGGAATCAACACCATCATTCTGCATCAACAGATCACTCCTCCCTATAGCATCACCTCCCCTCAGCAGTGCTCACTAGCACGGTTTTGCTGTGCCCTTCTCTCTGTCACAGGCAGTGTTCTGTCAGGTACCCGAGGTCCCAGCCCACACACGACCTGGTTTTTGCACCCTATGTATGCTTGATAGTCAGCCCAGGGGATGAGTCACATGTAACAGGAACTCAACAGGCAGAATGGGAGTTCAAAACAAAAACCTAGGTGAGGTGAATTGAATAAAATGGATTTTTATCCAACAAAATGCCAGTGTGAGCGCAGTGCATGCCGGCATCCTGGGTCATCCCACACGAGCTCCCTTCCCTGGGCTGGGCAGCACATCTCACACCTGTGTCATGGTGTGAATCAGGAGAATTCACCCCTGGCTAAGTATCCTTACCCTCAATCACAGATATTTTTTACTTTAGAGTGTTGTTCTTCCCCAGGGTGACTCACAGCAGCTAAACTAGGAAGAAGTAAAAGACTCAAGCAGTGTTCTCCCCTCCCCAAATATTTGGTTACAAAAGGTGTCAAAATCACCAAAGCCAGATTTTAAACACAGAGGAGCAAACAAAACCTCTCTCACAAACTGTTGTTGTTTCTCTCAGTAAATCGTAAGGCTTGAAAGGGGAGACTTAAGCATCCAGGAGAAAAGGTGCATTTAATTTCAGCTCAGCTGATCTGACAGCCCATACAGCGAACCCACTGCCTTTGTAACAGGGCAAGAAGGCCTAATTACGCCTAGAACAAAAGGCCTAATTACATGAAGTTTTATAATGAAACATCTTTCACTGTGTTTTTTTACTGTTTTTAGCTTCTCTCCTTCCTTCCTTCCTTCCTCCTCCTCCTCAGGACCATAATTACTTAGGACAAAATTTACACACAGTAGAAGACATTTCATTATAAAACTTCATTTAATTAGGCCTTTAGTTCTTCTAGTGGAACACATGCTAAGTCTAAAGCTCCATATGTGAAATATCATAATTAATTTTATACATTGAAGGAAAAATAAACTCACTTTACGTTGGACATCACCTACACAATTAAAACCACTGAACTTTATTAAAGCTTAAGTTGGTAGTACACACACATACTACAGCTGTTAGATCCCTTGTATAAATGTTGTGGTAATCCAGGGCAATCCCCTGGTAAACATTGTTAGCAGCAGCATTTGAGCAGTTTACGTACAACAACAGTGGCTGACATAACATTTATGTAATTTATGTGGTTTTTTGGGTGATAATTTAGTTTCCCACCACAACTTCACAACTCATAGAAATCTACAATCAGAACAAACTGATTCTTCACGTGTTACTACATACTTATGGTAACCCCTTCAAACTCACCCCATACTTACCATTTACATAAATATTTACATGTTACTTACATGTAAGTAAAAAAAAATCTACTACATACCTTTGATTGCAGGTGGGACTGACTTAGTTGTGCAGAAGGTACAGATTTCTGAGAAAGGTCCCTCCCCAGCATCATTGACTGCCTGTATTCTGAATGAGTAACAGGTGGATTCTGTCAGCCTCTGTATCTTGTACGTGTGACTTGGTCCCCTATAAATTGGGATAAACCTGAAACAATAAAAATGAGAGCATGCAGTTACACTGGAGTGGCACTGACATTTCTGGCTATTACATTTATCAGCTCCAAGTATCCATCTTGTGAAAAGTGGCACCACGAGCTCTGCAGAGCTGTTAAAGGCACATATAAAAATGTCATGCTAATCACACACTAACGATGATGAGGAGGTTGGGGAAAGCAGAAGTTCCTTGTCCCTTTTGCAGCTACTATTACCTTGCAAAACGATGACATGAATTATTAGGAAGAACATCTGTCAGTGGATTCCCTACTACCTAGGAATCAAAAAGGACTTAACCAGTGTTCTGCTATAATACACCATGTGTGCTGCTGGTTTAAAAGTATGATTAAAACAAGATTAATATGTCGACTCTTCTATGGATTTGGACTTTATTTGCACATTAAGACATAAAGACCATGTCCTGCAGTCATCTGTGCCACCTTAAGCCAGAGCAATTCTATTTAAATCAGAACACACAGATTGCGTAACAGATCTGTAAGATGTTACACACCTCTCAGTTCTGGAGAGTTCACAGACTGAAGACAGCCAAAGAGCAGAGACAGAAACAGATCCAGAGAGAACACATGGTGGTCTAAGAGTGAAAAGGCACAGGGGAGGCACGATTCCAGCGAGGGGATGTGGAGGATGCAAGAGCCTGCCAGCCTAGGAGTGCTGGGCATGCCCATACTGCCCGAGAGCAGGCTGAGGAGACAACACAACACCAAGGAAGTAACTTCCAAAACACTTCCACTGACAAGGCTAAACATGAACACACACAAACCTGTCCAACAAATGGAACACTGAACAAAACCAATGTCACTTAAAAAAGAAAAACTACGGTTGCTAAAGAGAATCTGACTTGTATTTCCTATCGCTCTGCTCAGATAAAGGTTTTTCACCAACAGTTCTCCATCAGTCAGCAATTTCTAGCTGAGCCCCTGACCCTCAGGGGCTGAGCACAACGGGGATGAACGTAAATAAAGAGGAAGCACCCAAACTGTGCATCCATCCACTCAGCCTCCACTGGGAAACAACATCCTGCTTGCAGCAGCCCTTGGCCATCTCCCTGATGGAGAACTTCAAATCTGTTGCGTAGGATCACATCCTTTTTTTGATTATTTAGTACCTTTATTCAAGTATCTTAACCATTTCAGAAGATTTTAAATCATCAGGAAGCCAAGAGATATTTTTTATTTTTTTTTGGACGTCCTTGTCTAGGTGCTAGCTTTATCCTTTGGCTTTGCATGAGATATACACAGTAAAAGCAATTTGAGCATTTCAAAGAAACTGGGTCTGCCATTAGCTCTCAGGGACAGAAATCAATTCGTATTACAGTATGATTGCAATCCACGTAAGCACAAACAGGGATCAAGAATCATCTGTAATAAAAAGAAATACTCAGGTAATGCAAATTGCTGGAAATGTACTCCGAGGACTAACGTGACTTACTACCCCCACTGAGTTTAAGTGAGACCCACACCTTGACAGGAAACCAAAGATCTGTGCCCACAAGTTTTTAAGAGGAGAGTTTACAGCTTAGAGCCAATTTCCAACGAAGAATTGTTTTTTTAACCTTGTGCTTACCCAGTTTAAGAACTCCCTGCTACCCCACATCTCTGAGGCTCACGTAAGCAGCCACAGCATGTTTCAAAAGACTGACACAAACCTGTTCTCATGGAATAGAATTTCTTGAGGTTCACTGCATGATGAGCAAAGCACAAGAGACAAGGCTACTCTCCCTCTCCACTTCTTACAGCTCAATCAGGCAGCTGGCTCAGAAACCACTGCAGCACTTACAGGAGTTCAGGGACTTCTCTCTGACCCTGATCCAGGGCAACAGAGAGCAAAAAAGATGCAATGCATATTTCAGATTAATGATCTCTTTGTAATCATCTGTGGAGTAGGGAAGCAAAGGAGGATAAATGTATCTTCCCAGCTAACAGATAAGCATGTCCTTACTCCAGGTTGGGCTTAAGGTACATTTCCAGACATATTTATATGGTCAATACCAATGACTCAAATTACATCTTTACCTTTTGGATATGACTGAGGTCACCAACCCTTCCTAACACTGAGGAAGTGATCTGGAAAAACACTTGAGCTCCTCCTGTCATTTGGGAACGGGACTAATACTCCCTGTTCAGTTAATACTAATACTCCCATCCAGTTCCCACCTCCACTCATTTTTACTTCTCTATCCCTAAAAACATCTGTAAGGAAAGCAGAAACTGTTACAGAAAAGCTTGCACCACAGGACTGTAATAGAAGCAAAAACTTCTGAGATTTGACCATCTTTGAAGAAAGAGGGCTTCCAATTTTGGAGGTAGAAAGTCTGATTACCAAGGCAATCAAATTCAATTGCTGCTTTATTATGACACTAATGCCTTCTAATTGTGTTTGAAGATGCAGATCGTGATGTAAGGCACGTACTGCAGATGAAAGACTAACTTCCAAATACTAGTGATTTTTTAATGATAAAGTAGTATTTGCCTCATGTCTAAAGTAGGCACTTCATAATTATTCAGGATTATTTCTGTTATTTTTAACGATAGTGTAATTAGTTGACGTTGGTGGCTATAGGTATGGAGCAACACATCCCACAGTCTTTTTTTCACTCTCCTGGGCTTTCTGCTGAAGGACCACAATGAACTTAAAGTTGAGTCAATCAGTGTAACTGCACACTGCTACTGTGATGTCTGCATGCATTAAAAATTATCTAAGGTAAGGTAACTTGTTCATTTTATTGCAATTTCATTTTAAAATAGAAATCTAATTTTAAAAGCACATTTAAACATGAGCTCTATATACCTTTGCCTTCTTGGCAAGCCTGTCATTATTCACTGTGCTTCATCCAGGCATGATACATTCCATACATTTCCTCAATAAAAAGTCAGCTTTGAACTTATTTGCAAGGACTTAATCTCTTATGTATTTAAAAGTTGGCTTCATCTGTGTATGGAAAAGCTTCCATGTTCTCTATCTCCCTCTCACCTTCTTTGAGCCAAGACATTTTCAATTCTCAGAGGTTTGCCCAGTTGAATTTAAAAGACAATAGGCTACATACCTTAACTGGCATCCTGCCTTTGCAAACACACTGCCTCTGTGCTTACTGGCATTCTCAATACATCTGGATTTTTTTTTTTTTATTTAAAGTTTGCCCCACAATTAAATCTGAATTATTCTAATTTACCATGCTGCAGTGTTGCCCCTCCTCTCCACTGAATTAACAGCAGATACCAAAAAGAAAGCAACTTCCTCCAGGGATGGAGACACTCCCCAGAGGCTACTTCCCCCTCATCTCACTCAAGCAATCCCAATTCTCCCTTCCCAGACATTCTCACTTTGGTCACGGATTATTCATTTACCAGCAGAGGAGAGGGAACATGATGTCCTACAATGATTGTTAGGGAGACATCACTTCTATTAGTTTTTCCATCAATACCCTTTTATTCTCAGTGAAGATCTTCCTGGAAGTATTTTACATGTCGCAGCTATTTTGTTTCCTCCACTTCAGTCACTTCCAGTCGAGCAGAAGAATATGAATGTATTCAACTCTACCTCTGCTCATTAATTCCCAGCATATTTTGAGCAGCAGGTTCCCTTTCAAACTCTTGGGTTTTGTTTATATTTTGGTAACCTGTTGGTTCTTACAAGGATTGGATTTGAAAGAAATTCTACCGTACAGCACTGAATAAGATGGCAATCTTGGGGCGAGGGACAAAGGCTGAAATAGCCACCTGTATGATTCTGTTCCTGCCTCTCAAAATATGTGGTCAGATGCCACAATTTTGGTGGGAGAAAAATCATTAATACAGCACCAGTCCGATCTGGTGACCTGAGGCTTCACATCAGCACACACAGGCAACTGCCTGAATAGAAACTGAAGTACAGGAATTCCACAAACCAACAGCTCTTTTACTATGACTAACACAACGCTGTGTTATTTGCATATTTACAGCCCCCATCTACTTTCTCAGACTATTCCTCTAATTTGGTTAAAGAACACTATCAGACATTCACTGATTTATGTGATTTTCTCTCCCCACCAGCAGCTCCCTGCACTATGAGTGGCACCAAGGAAAGCGAAGCTTCAAACCAAAACCATCTAATTCAGAGATGCAGGAGTCAAATCAACACACTTTTTTTTTTTTTTTCATTTCTGCTGTATTTTAAAACATTCCACTCAAAGAGAAAAGCTTCACATCTGCAGCATCCCCCATCCCCACATCCATCACTGTTCCAATAACCAGTACCAGGCTGACCCAATCTTTTCTTGCAGCTTTGGGGCTCTCTCCAGGACACCCTTTGGGATCTCCATTTGCAGGCAAGTGCTGAGGGAAGGCAAACACATGGCAAAAGTTCCCCAAAAGAGTTTTGTGCTCCCACAACCTCTCCCAACTCCGGCTTCCGGTCCTAAAAGGAGGTGTGGACCAAACAGATGGGGTACACTGGCCTCTTTGACCTGAAATCTGTTTTCTGGAAGGTACCTTTTGGAAAGGTGCATATATAATATACATATATATTTTTTTTATATATATATATATATATATATATATATATAAACTCTGTATTATCAAGTATGCTCACCACTGTCAATACGATTTTTGTTTCTAGGAATAATAATAATAACATGACCCAATGAAGGAGACATTTCCTTCCTTATTCTTAGAAAAGCAAAACTAAGTGGAGAACGGAAAAAGGCAGGAAGAGGAGCGATAACAGTCAGATGGGAAGAGTTTGGTTTTCTTCCCTGAATTATCTAGCACATCTGCAGGCTAGACAAAGGGTACTTGCAGCCAAAAATCGATTTTTAGCTTGTTTCTACTAGATTATCTTTCATCTGCTGCTGAATTTGAGTTTGTAAGCCATATTTACAACAGATAGTCACTTTTCAGATGTCTGGAATTATTGAGAATGGAAGTATTTTAGCCTACAGGAGTTCCTCCACAGCAAGAAAAATTGCTTTTTTTTGGAAGGAGCATCTGGGCACATCCAGGAGGAATGCAAGACAGAGCAGCAAAGTGCCTGACAGATGATTCCTGTGTGCAGCCACATCTGGGGATGCAGGCAGGGAGGACAGTACTGAGCACAACTTAAATGGGAATTAACAGCATTTGAATGAAAGATCTGGGAGAAATTAGGGAGAGCACCCAATGGCCTAGAGAAATTATAGAGTCAGGAAAAAATGGATGATGAGGCAGCTGGAAAAGCTTGTCAATAATCAGCAGCAGATATAAATAAGAGTGGACTTAAAGCTAAAACCAGAAGAGAACACAGTTCAGCAGCAGCAAACCAATGTTCTTATAGCCCTACCCATGTTTATCTTCCTTGTGCAGCATTACAGCCACTCTCCCAGTATGGCAGCAACAAACAGTGTTTATGGACCTTAAAATGAACCTCACTGAGCACATTGTGTCCACAGCTGCTCTGTGACAGCCCCAGTAATCTGGGCAGAGCTGGAGAAGCGAGCCAAGCTCAGTCCCTAGTTCACCAACATCAGCAAAGTGAAACTGGACCTTAAAAATGTGCTCTTGGAAAACTGGCCAATGTGATCCTGTTGCACTAAGCTGAGCCTCAATTACCACTTTAGAGATTAAACATTATAGTCATTGCTCTAATCAAGGCATTGTTTTTCTCATAAGGTTGTTACAGATGTGCAGAAAAAAGCTTTTATCACAGTGACAACCTTGGGTCTAGGTGCTGCTCTTATTTATGATCTGCTGTCTGGAATATTCAGTTCTCCGTGGAGTCTGAAGTACCTGCAGATGTGCACAGATCAAAATGAAAGAGAAAATTTTATTTCTCACCAAACCAGGAATTCTTTGAACATACTTATGGAGTAGCATCTTACTCTGTGTCTTGCTACCTTCCCAACAGCTGGAACACCTCATCTCACACATTTGATGTGGTTTCCTCACACTTCACTTTGTCTCAAACGATGACACACGCACAGTTAACTCATACCTACTACAAATGTTGGTTCCTTCCTGTTCCCAGGACGAAAGCTGAAATGCATTAACAAGTTAACTTTCTTTACACTTGGGAACAGTTCTTCCTCTTCTTTTTCAAATGCAAAGCCCCACGGATGGGATCAGAAGGCTCTTAACATAAATATCACTATTGTGAATAGCAATACTCACCCACACAATGCAGCAATATGAAGGCTACCTGGAGAACTTTTCTGGATGTTAACTTTCTATCTAGCCAGGCTTGCAGAGGAAAGTGTAGCATGCCATCTGTCTTGGTGCTCATTCTTAACTTCCTTTTATCACTGTTTTACCCAATAAGAAAATTATTTTTTCCTGCAGGTTTTTGCAAGGATATGTTAACTTATCTAATTTCATATTTTAATAGAATTTCACAAGCCATTAGGACTGATACATAGCAGTAATTGCTGTTAAAATGGGTGTAAATTGTCTTGATCAAATCAGGAGTAAACAATTCTTTAATTAGACTGCCTGAAACTTGAAATAACCAGGGAATGATTATGCAAGTCACCAGGCAAGGGCAGCACGTTTAGCAACTGATCTCTCTGTGTTTCTATTCTGCCTTCCTGCAAGTGAAAGCAGAGCAAACATCCATGTTGAGGCTCACACGTTCAACCACTTCCTGGCACCACCAACCAGTACCACTGAGTGAAGGGCAAGAAGAGTGTGGGAGAAAGTCAATGATCCTTACATGATTTTTTTCAGAATACATTTAGGATGCTTCTTAGTCAACCTTATTAATGGCTCTCCCTTAAAACGTAATTATACATGTATTTATTTTGATTCTGTACACACGCAAAAATCACAATTTACCTCAACTGCAACATACAGTCATCTAAAAGAAACACAAGCAACTGATAAATGACCCACTACTAATGTGCTTGCTAATTCTCTCTTTCAGACTGGATATTGTGAGCATTTTAAGACACTGAGAGGTGTAATTAGTTGTAGGAACAACTAAAGACTAATTACCAGTAAGGCAGAAAAAAACCCCCACATTAATTAGGTTCTTTTGTTCCACAGAGAGGAAAAATCCATAGTATTCTGGAAAACAGTGCAATTTGATTAACATAATTTTCTTGACATTACCAGAATTAGGAAATGAAGTCACAACTGAGAGTTTATTTAAAAAAGAAAGGAATTTCATAGTTCCTCTTTACATAAAGGTCACTTAATCTCAACTAACATTTCCATGTACTGAGCTTTCCAGAAACAGATTTTTCTTCATTTCCACTCAGCGCTACCCATAATTGAAAGGACAAGTGATGCTAATTTCATCTCCCTAAATGTCACACCCCGAAGAGCTAATGGGAGCTAACGCAGGTACATCTCTGATGTGCACACCTCTTCAAGCCCTTACACTAATCAGTGGCAGAAGATTTCCAAGTATTTTGCTTCACAGGTCTTGCAATCAATGAAACATTTGGTCTCCAACAACTGGCCTGTTACACCTCATTACAGAATGGAAAAGCTAAAAACAATCCTTAATGACCAGGACACACTGAAGAGCACTGGCTGACTATCATTACATAAAACCAGGGCTGAGTCTTTACCAAAAGGCCACTAAAGCTGTTGGGACAGGATGGGTACTGATTAGTTTCTTTTTTTAAAATAACTTACTCATATTCATATTTCTGCTTGTGAAAATGCTTCAACAGCGTTTTAAAAGTAACTTCTATTTTAAACCAAAGAAGTGACAATTGTGATACTGAGCTGAGGGATTTCAATATAAAGCTGTTATCAGTAATTTCAGATGTCTCAGGGAATACAGTAACAATGTCCTCTGAAAGACCAGGGATATGACAGAGGTCACTTTTCAGTTATCTGTATTTATACCACAGCCTGTTTCCCTGAGTCAAGTACCATCTGGACACCATGGAACCTTCCTACAACCCTTTCAAACCATGGGAGACTCCAAAACATCCTCCTAAATCATGTATTCTGTGTCATTTTCTCACCAGAGACTGGCTACCTAGAGGGGTGTTCAATCCCAGGCCTGTCAGTGATTCAGAGGCATCTGGACAATGCCCTTAACAACAGACTTGAACTTGGTCAGCCCTGAACTGGCCAGGCAGTCACACTGAAAGACTGTAAGGCCCTTCCAGCTAAAATATTCTGTTCTATTTAATTATTCCTTTAGATGTCCACAGTTTACTGGCCTGTGCAATTGAAGAGACCAGTGATGCTCAAAGAACAGTATTCCAGTATCTTCCACAAGCACACACACAAATGAGCAACCCCTCAGTCACAACAGGGTTTGTTTAATGGGAACGATCTCAGAAAGGACTCCTACCCCTGTAACCAACTGCTGCTTCTACCAGCTCACGTGTGGGCTGTCATTCCCTGCTCATTAGGAATGACAGCTCTCCTGGATGGACAGGACTGCACCCGACAGGAGCATCTCTCACTGTGATCCATGCCCACAACAGAGAGCAAAAAGGGACTGCCAGACAGGGAACAAATAAACAGATCTTATTGCCAGGACCTGCCAGCTCCCACTGTTTTCAAACAAAACAATGCATCCATCCCACTCCTCCACCGTGCCCACGCCAGGATGGATTCATCAGCCCACACCAGGATGGATTCATCAGCCCACACCAGGATGGATTCATCAGCCACAGCTCTGGCTCATTTCAGGAATTATCTGACCTAATTGCTACAAAGTCAACCACCAAAGGGAGCCACTTCATGCGAGGGCTCTGCTCAAGCAGCAGGAGACAGCACAATGTAGAGGAGCAGTTTCCCTGCCTCCCTGGGAGCTCACATGGACTATAAGCCAAATCCAAAGCTAAGAAGATCCAGCAGAGCATCAACCTCAAATTGCTCCTAATTAAAAGCTCGCACGAGACCACTTGCAGTGGGAAAAGTTTGTGCAAAAGCAAAGGATCATGCTAAAGCCTTTTGCCAAAGCAAAGGGAAAAAAAGCCTTCCTTGTCTGCTACCAGGTAACATATTTCATTCTTACAAGGAAACTTACTGTTTTCCCCAATATAAAGACAGGTTTAAAACAATTTACAGTTCTTCGCCATCCTACCTGCAGTGCTGCATGAAAGCAAAGAAAAGCAGCCTGTTGGATGTGTTTTTAGAGCTCACTGAATCCCAGGGTGCTGCAGGTGATGGGCTCCTGCCAAACATCACTGCACTCTGAGAGAACTGTTTTTACCAGCCAGACTTTCAAATGGGTATTTATATTCATTGGACACCTCTCAGGATTAATGCAGGGGAGATGTACCCTCTCTGAATCACTACAGTTGAGATACTGGGAGGTATTAAGGCATCATTCATGGTGGGTTTATTACTTAAAATTAGAGCTTTTGGGCCAGACCTTCAGCTGGCATAAACTCAGCACAGCTCTATTTAAATTAAAGGAATTGTGCTAATTTACATCAAATTACGATCTGTGCTTAAGGTCTCTAAGGATTACCTACCAGATAAGTCAGTTATTTTACCTAATTGAAAGTAGTTGAGAGTGTTTCTTAGTAAATTATGAACCATCTATGATATTTATTCATTGAAGAGCTCACACTGTTAGGCAATACTTGCAAATTGTCTGTCTTTCCTTCCCTTTTTTAACTGAATATGTCTCATCACAACTTTGGAGCTACACTATCAAATCTTCCCACACAAAGTTCATATGGTAAAATAGTTTTTTGCTTAGCACTGATTGTTTAATTTAAACACAGATTTTTTTGTTTCTTGCACACCTTATTTCAAAATTACTGTGCAGCTGCCAAGCTGATGCCAAGCTCGTATTTTCTAATGCTGTAAAACATTACAGCTATAAAATCATGACCATCATGTTGCCCAAAACACATTGTTCTGCTCAGTTTTGCCTTTTCCAGACCTCTGATTTGTAACCCTTGGCTTTATTAATGCACACAGCACACTGAGTGCAGTATCTTTGTTTCATATATTCCAGAAGGTAAAGTGCTGTGGCCATGAAACTTGATATTAAATTTACTGGCAGAAGGGCCAGGGTTTTGCTGAAATTTCATCTGTACAGGATTGATTTCAGTCAGACCTGGCAGTGTGAGGTTAATGGCTGGACTCAATGGTCTTAGAGGTTTTTTTCCAACCTTAATGATTCTATGATTCTGTATCATTTACAGCTTTTTTTCTGTATCATTTACAGCTTTGCTACATAACTTGCTCAGACTACAGGCACAGAATCCCTATTAAAACAATATTTTGTATGTATTTGTAGGCACGAAGCAATCAGGAAAACAGCATTTTTCTTTCATTCACAACTGCATTACGATGAACCAGATTTCATTAGCACAAGGAAAAAGATTCATCTCTCTTACCTTTTATTTCTGTCTTCTATCTGCAAGATATAGACCATGTCATCAGTAGAGTGAAGCTTGGAGCTGCTGTCTCCCCACTTCAGCTTCAGGCTCTGAGGCCCTGCTGCAGCACACTCCAGCCGTGGAGGTAAGGGTGGTAATGGCCTGGTTTTTGCTTTAATAAAGTGGCTAAAAGGTCCAGCTCCAATTTCATTGACAGCCTGGATCCTGATCCTAAAACGAACAACGAAAAGATGGATTTTAAATAAAGCATTTTCACAAGGTTCTTGATATAAAAACATCTCAGACAAGAGATGGAGAAGGTTAAATCCACAAACCTCCTACACTGACACAAACTGCAGAGATTTTAACTGCCAGGGAAGTATCTATTAGATCAAATACAAGTTGGACTCAAGTCACTCTCACAAGATGCACAAAAGGCCTCGAGCCATTTGAATCACATTAAGGACATGCAGAAGAAAAGCAGACCACCTGCCTGGTCACAGAAGCTTTAATTTGGAAATATTCTTAAGACTGAGACAGTCTTCTAAATTCTATTTTTTTCTGAAGATAATGACTCCTGCCTTCTGCTTTGGTCATTTTCTCTTACCTCTCTGCACCTTAGTTTAGTAATTAGAACACTGAGAATCTGAGATGAGTGAGCAGTATCAGTCTCTATCTATGGTAACATCAACAGCACCATAACAAATAATGGGGAATTTGCATTTCCAAACAGCTTTGAGGACTGCGTAAATAGAAATATTGGTACAGATGAGCCTGAAAGGTTTAAAAAGTTTGTTAAATCATTGTGAAAAAAAGAGAAATCAGGATGGAACAAACTAATTAGGTTTTCTAAGATAGTTCAGCCTAGTTTAGATAACTGGAGAGATGCCATTTACTTTGAAAATCCCGTGCACACATCTTTTTTTGTTAGAAAAAGAATATGCTAAAGGGATAGGGAAAAAAAACTCTGCAGAGTTACCCCATTAGAAACCCCCCCCCCCCCAAAATTGTATTTTCTGCATTTCAATAACATAAAGGGTTAAATTATTAATAAACATATTGCAAAATAATAAAGTCTTATCTACTGATTAGTCAGTTAAAGCAACTGCACACTGAGAATGCAGTGTGTATACACAGTCAAGTGCAAATGTGTGCTTAAACCTTTGCTTATTGACCCAGCCATTAACAGGGGTAATTTTAAAGCTCCATTGCTTTCCATGGAGCTCCATTTTCCCTTTAACCTTCCTTCTGGCTTCAGGAAATGCATCTTGACCACCTTATAATACAACATTCATCCTCTTCCTCCCTAAGGTGCATGGCACGAAGATCTAGGGGGGACCCCCCTTTAACTGCTGCTTACAAGCACTTGTCATAAAAACAACAAAAGGCTTTTCTAGTATCTGAAGAAGTGTAATTAATATAAGCATTGATCTTACTTCATATTATGTAATTGGTTTGCTTTAGACTGAAGAGTCATTACATCAATATTTAATGGTATTTCCAATAAAAAAAGAAAAATCCTGCCTGCATTTTCACTGGATTCTGGCAAGCTCCCCGTTACCATATGCACATGAGCAGTAACAGCTATATTACAAAATGCTTCTACTGTTTTTGTAGATTGATTACAGCACCATGCTTTAGAGTACACAGCCTTTTGTTTTATTTGGTGTTATTTAAAGTCCCAGTAACAACAAAGCCTCTCCTGTCCTCAAGCATTGTAACTTCACTGATTTCCAAATGGCAGCCACCACACCTGAAAACAAGCAGTGAGTGAAATGAGTCTCTCTCAAATATCCCATTTTTTAAGCAGAAGTTGATAGATGTGCTTTTCAGACACATGCATGAACATACACCTGCATTTACTTGTCTTGCCTTTCCCAGGTATTTGCACAAGGTAAAAATGTGTCTCTTCCCTCATTTATTTTTGTTCTCCTCTGCTGCACAGAGTTCCTGATCCCCCCTTCTGACACACACAAATATGCATACACACCCCCCCTACCCTCTGCCTCTGGAGCACAGTGAGACTGATGGAAACTCTTCAGCCTTAAAATAGAGACAGGCACCTTTTCAAATGAGCAATGACACCGGGAAAGCAGCAATTGATTTATTTGACTCCAACATGGCTGATGTGGCCACTCTTTCCTGCTGATTGCACCACCATGAAGCTCTGTAAATTGCCACTACCATTCCCAGGGCCTGAGCTTCTTCGGACACACACAAACAACTCATTTTGGTTTTCTGTGCACACGGCAGTGCCACCCAAACCCGGGTGTCACCTCCCTCTGAACCACAGCAGTCTCCTCAACGGATACCAGGCCTTGAAAAGTCCAAAGGGAAGGGGAGAAGAAAGGGAAACAGCAAAGGGAGAAAGGAGGACCATTTGGCAAGGAGGGAGAACAGATGGTGGTGGGAGAACACCTTGTACTGCACCATCTCTGCTCCAGCTCAGGTGCTTTTTCGTGTCACTGCCCCAGCCTGTGACACTGAGCTCTTCCAGCTGGGTGGCACAGCCAGGGTGGGCAAGAGAACATCCACAATTAAGTGGAAACCAATTACTGTTTACAGAAGTGGTACTGGGAAAAATCCACTCTTTATTTTCATGTAGAAATATGGTATAGCCAAGTAGAAATATTTGCAGTAAAACCACTTCCTGAACTCCTTTCAACTTTTCCACTAATGGTTTCTAAGTGAAAATACCCCAAACATCCTTTTGGAAAGATGGTTTAACAATCTGACAATCACAATTTGACAACAAGTCTTTTTTGAAAATGTAAAGACTATATTTAGGAATAGTGCCTAATTCTGCAGACCCTGGACCAGTAATATTTGTATTCATTCTCACATTTTCCCACTACAACTTTTAAACATTTAGAAAAAAACCCCATAAATCAGACTAGGCAAATTTAGAAACCATGAAATGATCTTTCACAGACCATTTTCTCTTATAAGATTCTTGACCCAGGGAAATAAACACACTAAACAGGATGCTATTTTCAGATTGGTCACAAAATCCTTTGTATAGTATACCAACAGACCAAAAAATCAACTTTTGAAGTAATTTGAGAGTCTGACATGAGAAGACTTTGATTCCCTAGTTCCCATAAGAGGAATGCCACTAGTTGCAATACATGTGCCTGTGGAAACCTGTGGGAGTTAGAAAGCCATGGACTTCCAAAGGGAGGGGAAGCAGCATCCTCCACCACGAGCAGGAGCTTGGGCACCATAAACAGCAACCACACACAGCCCCACAAATCCCCACTCAAGACTCTGCTCTCCTGGAAGAAGACTTAATTTTACACTCTGAAACATATTTTGTTTTATAGCCCACTTAAACTTCACTAATTTGAGCATCCACATGCCTTTTTCTCCATCTTGGATAATCTTTTCCTTGATATGGTTTAAAAACTTAAAATATTTAGAATTTTTATTCCTAAACCAAATTAAAATTAAGTGTTGCTATCAAAATTTAAGAATGCTACTCTATATTTCTGTACACTGTGTAACTTCAGATGAAAAGAAGCATCCTTAAAAATTGAAAGTTGTTTTGCAGTGAAGTATCTCAACAGCAAAGCACAATTATCCATGGAATGTGTTAAGTGAAGCTTGGGAACAGAGTGTAATAGAAAATTGGTATTTCTCTGACTGTGGAATACTTATTTATTGTGGAATATTTATTAACTCACTCCTAGTTCCATCAGTTCATGGAAAACCAGGCCAAGTATATTACCCTGTAATCTGAGTTTCCAGAGCTTCGTGGCTGTGTCAATAAAGCAGAGAGACTGCACAACTCAGACATATTTCTGCAGCTGCTCAGCAGCCAGGATGTTTACACAGTGCTTTGGGGAGGCATCTGCTCTCTGCAGCAGCAGAGCTGGGCCGTGGCTGAGCTGGAGAAGCCCTCCTGACTCAGCCCTACGATGGCCATTCCCAGTGTGACAGAGGCATGTTCCCGTTCCTCCTGCCATAAATGCATTTTGGGATGTAAATCCTTCTCATGGTGTGCTGGTTGGATTTGCTACAATACACATAAACCACCCAACTGGTCAGCTTTGAGCCCATCTCTGCAAAGAGCCTGGAGTTTGCCCAGTGTGTTCTTGGGCTGCTCCTGTATGGCCATTCCCACACAAATGTGGGAAGCAGCAAAGCTGTGCCAGACCTAAGCTAAGAGCTCCAAAGGGGTGGACACGCACACAGGGGGTCAGAATCACCCCGCTACCCAAAACAACTTGGATTTCCAATTTTGGACTTGGTGGATTCATAATAACCAAGATTTGATTTCAATTTCAGGTTTCCCACAACCAAAAACATTGACAGTGGAATTCCAATGCAACTGAAACATATAAATCCTTTGCTCATGTACTTCAAATTCTGCTGAAACTTTGGCAAGAGAGTTCAGAGTCTCAAAGCCAGCAGTAGCTGGCTTGTTTAGTCTAGGAAAAACATGCTCACTGCTTTTAAACACAGCAGGGAATAAACACTTGAAGGAGAAGAGATAGTTGTGTTAAACAAAATTGACATGAAAAGAAGAACCATCAGTAGAGACATGTAGAGAATGAGATGGGTGATGCTCTGAAACATTCTTCTGATTAAACCAGGGAGGGCACAAACCCCAACTTTTAGCACACAGCCTGATAGTGTTCCTTAAGGGTACCTTTATTAGGACACAGACACTCCCTGATCAAAGAGAGGTGTCAAGATATGCTCAAAGAAGAAATATCAATGAAAAGTCAATGATCAAAACACTTTGACATATCTATTTCTGATTACCAAAATAATACTCTAAACTATAGATGAGGTGCATTTGCAATCCAGCTTCAGTCACTTGTCTTCCCCGATAGGAAAAAGATGCAAGATTTGGGGTTTCTTTCTCTCATTTTATTCAAGAAAAGGGCTTTTCTCTATTATTACTTCTAATCAGTCATCCACTGGTTTGTGCTTTGGTTTTTTGGTAGGAACTTACTCTTACAACAATATTTAGAACAGTTAATGCTTGTGGCTTTAGCTGTTTCATCTGGACCAGAGACAGGCAGAATCCCTGACTAAAACTATGTGATTTAATATGGTGCTTTTTACAAAATAATGAAATAAGAATTGAAAAAAAAAATCATTCCAATCTGCATTTCTAGGCCTTGAAGACAATGACATTTCCCTAAAGGAAGCTATAGACAACCAAGAACCAGCCAAAAAAGAGACTGAAGAAAGCAAGACACTGGTGAAGAATTTAAATGGCCCATTCTGGTTGTCTTGACCAAATTGCTCCAAGGTCCCATTTGAGCTGTTTCGACTCTTGGTTAAACAAACAAATGAGGAGAAACCAGGGAATATGAGACTGCCCAAAGATGATGCATTTCCACAGCTGGCTGACCAATCCAGAGACAAACTCTTCAACTTTTTATGGATGATCTGTTAGCAAGCAATGAATGCTCCTCACTTTAAATAACTTCTAGTGTATGTATTTGTATCCTTGCTACAGCAAGTTCCCTTTTTTTGGGTCCAGGATAAAATTTGAATTATGAATTTATCATTTACAAGATTTGTAGGATTGTGACCTTGAATACAAAGTAAAAAAAGATAGATGTTACAGCAGGTCTGTGCCATATCTAATTTTACAACTGTGTGATCAGATTGCAGTCTTTATTAGAACAGTACTTAAAATAGAATTTCTTTTGTCACATCTTTTGTTGTATTGATGTTCATTGCCTGCATGGTATCATTTTTCTTTCTTAATTAGCAATTAGGGAGAAAACATATAAGCCTGAACATTAAAATAATAAAAATTTGGCAATGCCACTTAGCAATTTAGACTCTGAAGCAATATAAATTGTTTTTTAATTCAGACTATCCTTTAATTTATCTCCATATACCAGAGACAAAAAATAGCTGTAGCTATACAAATAAAAGTTCATAGTGTGAAAATTGCTAACCCTGCACAGAGTTATAAGTTAATAATTTAAACCCCTGCAATAGTACTTCTAAGCAGCTGAAAAAACGTGAGACATAACATTGTGATTTTAATTATTTCTCATTTTCAAATTTTATTTATTTATTATTTATAAATGTATTATGACCAATGTAACCTTACCTTAGCAGAGCAATTTAAAAAGGAGGAGAGGTCAGAGACAATGCAGTGAGAGGAGAAAGAGGAAAAAAGGTGGGAGAAAACAATATTTGAACACGAAATACCACAATTCGTTCCATCAAGGAATTACTGCGGATTTCTGTGCTCCCTGGGCTGGTTGTTTGAATTGATGGTTTGGCATTTTTAAAACTTTAATGCCATCAAGATTTCCTACATCAAACCGAGCTGCGTGAGCTCCTCCCCAGTGCTCTGCGCCCAGCACAAGAGCCGCACTCACCGGTACGAGGTTTCGGGAAGCAAATCCTCCATGACGTAACTCGTGACGTTCCCCACGGGAATGCTGACGCTGTCACCCAGCTCGATGTTGTAGGACGTGATCTCAGCCCCGTTATTGCTCGGCTCTTCCCAGCTCAGTACAAGGCACACGGAGGGTGAGGGCTGGCAGGCGCCCACGCGCTCGTCCTCCAGCACGGAGAGGACGGACACGGCGTCGGGCACGGACGCGGGGATCCTGCAGGTCACCAGGTCGCTGTAGGGCCCAGCTCCAGCCTGGTTAATGGCCTGTGTGTTCAAACAAAAAATATTTACCAGTGTTCTCCTTCACACGTGTATCAAGTTCATCATAATGAGCTGTGCGGCCTGGAAGAGCTGCATGAGTTCTGCAGAGGATGTGCACTGCTGGCTTCCTCTCTGCAGCCTGACTCACACCCCTCTGCCTATCCTAGGGAATCTTTGTCACCCAGGGATGCCTCAGAAAAATTGGAGAATATTTCTCTTTTCCCTAATAGATAATTAAGCTTAAAAGTAATCTTTTTATCAACAGCAAACTTTGGTTAGTAAGGGAAAATGTCATAGTCATGCTGCCAGTGACAGGTGACATCATACTGCTCAGCAAACTGGCTACCCAAAATTGAGCCACCCAGTACAAAAACCCCAGTATACTGCAGGGTGCCCCATCAGATGCCTTATGCAAGCAGAATATCCCTAAAGATAAGGGATATTTGGCTTGTTAAAAACTACCCTGGTTCCTAATTTGGAGAATGGATAGCTAATTTCATGCTAAGAAGTTTCTGATATAACAATATAGGAACTCAGCATGGTGTTAAGCCTATGACTCACATTTCCCCAGAATAATGGAATCAATAAAGTTGGAAAAGTCACAACTCACTAGCAAACCTCAACCAAAGCACATGGCTTGGTATCTTCCACAAAAGAGGAGAGCAACCATTTATCAAGCTTCTCAGCTTAACTCATAGATCCTGAATCCCAGTGCAAACCAAGTTTCAAAACCTGGCCCATTTCTGCTCATTAATTAGGGACTGTTGTCTCTGTAAGCTCAACACTGCACAGCTGTACAGACCTGGGGTTTTATCAGCTGATGCTCTGCCAGTGGCAAAAGCTGTACCCATTGCACTGGAATTGCCTAGGGAATGACTGATGTTACCTCCTCAGGATTATTACAGGCTCCTGCGCACACAATCACAGGACCATGCAGGCTGGAAGGGACTGTGGGAACTCCTCTAGTCCAACTTGCTACTCTAACCAGGGTCAAACAATGCAGACCAGGTTGCTCAGGCTTTTTTTTCAGCTGGGTCTTGAAAAATTCCAAGCATCAAGATTGCACAGCCCCTCTGGACCACTATTTCATCTTTAATTGCCTGTGCAGTGCTCATTTTTTTCTTTATATTTCATCCGAACATCCCTATTTCAACCTGTGCCTGGAGCAACATTGGATGCAGTATTCCAGGTTCTCATGAATGGGCATGTAATGGGCAACATCACCTTCCCTGGATCTACTGGTTGGGCTCCTCCTGGCACAGCCCAGCATCCTGCCAGCACGCCAGGTATGGGGAGAGCTTATAGAACATGGTACAGGAAAAATACAGACCTTTAAAAACTGCTTTGACACTGCCCAGCACCCTCCACCATCCACATTTCCTTTACATTTGGAAAAGTTAGCCCAGAGTCTCCCATCAGATTACAATTAATTCAAAACCCCAGGCTCACAATGTTGCCAGCAGGGCTATGATGGCAATGACAGAACACATCAAACAATTGTTTGATTTCTTATCTGTGCTTAACTGCAGTGAATAACTTATTTCTGCTCTGCATAATACAAACACAAAGCCGTGTTCTGTTTTTCCAGGAGGCGTCTTGTTCAATTGAAGAAAGAGATAATAAAGTTAGATGTGTCAGCCTTTAAAAAGCCCTTCAAAACAAATCCTGCTCCGGGGAAATCTTCCATTTAGTGAAGAGCTCCTGGAGCTGTTAGAAGTGAGCCTTGTTTTGTGCTCTGCCAGTGATATGATTTGTCTTGCCTCTAAACCAGAGTTTGGCAATCTGTATCTTGCTCTAAGCAATTTATTGTCAGTGCTGTTTTTTAACTGCTTTATTGGACAATCTCATCACCATAACTGATGGGGCTTTGCTGTCTGGATGCTTTCCCCCACCACCCCCAAATGACACAATATTTCCCTTCGCAGAAGCCACAATTGTTTTCAGGAATATTCATTACAGGAAAAAAGTTGAGCAACAGTAAAGACAATTGTCTGCCCTGTAGTTAGATATGCCTGATTCCTCAATCCTCTCTTTTATTGAGTTACTGTAGATTGAGATAGCAATAGTGTGTGTTTATTAGGAGGCTGAATAAATGTGGTTTAGAGAATCTGTCTTTTTCTGTTAAAGCTGGTAACAGATAAGAAAAACAGCTGTTATTCTCTCTTTTTTTTTAATAGACTGAAATTTCTGTCACTAACTTTCCTTCTTTGTCTGTTATACATACTTTGTGGGGGTTTTTGTGTGTAATTGTTTAAAGATTCCAGTGCATCTTGTAAGAAATTCTTCTCCATACAACACACTGTTCAGATCCAGAGGATGAAGCTCTCTAGAAAGTAATGCCTGAGTCACTGATAGACCTCAATAAAATGTCTTCTTGCTGTTGTGCCTTTCATTTAACTTCTGCCTATGGATTAAATTATACTGGCTGTGTTAAAAACTGAGTAGATTTGTGCAACATTTTTGTGGCAGGTAGTTTGAAAGGAGCACCCACTGGAAATCAAAGATGCCATACAGCTGCCTGTTTCCATTTTTAACACAAAATTTTCCCTGGGCTCCCCGCAGCAGCGGTCTCACAGTCTCCTCCCTGGCCAGCAGATGCTGAATGCTCTCCCTCTTACAGAAACAAGAGGCACTTTCTGGCTCACACTTCCCAGCCACTCACACATTCCCTCAGTCACCTTCCCCCACAGTGCCAGAGCAAGGTACAGACCAGCTCTGGCCCAGTCACAAAATACATTTGAGTGCACTTGGAGCTGTGGGGCCTGAGCTCCTTGGCTGCTGGCCAGCTCCTCGAAACCTTCTTCCCAAAAAATAAAAAAAATTCAATATCCTGTTTAAAAAAAAAATATAAGAAGGAAACACTCCACAGAAGCATGTTGTCTTTGATCAAAGATTTTACCCTGGGTGGTCCACATGTTGCCAGCTGGGTGGGTATTTGGGTTGGATTAGTGGTGGTATTCTGCCTTCACATACAAATATATCTTGTGGAAGAGTATCTTGGGTAAAAATATTTTTACTTCACTCCCACTTGCTCTACCTTCTATTTATTTATCAGAAGACATAAAGGAGAAAAAGTGCTGCATTTTTACTTTCATATAGTTACGTAAAATATATATTAACTGCTACTTTTTACTGAAAATAACAGGAGAGAATGAGACCAAAGAAAAAGAAATCATATAGACACTCTACATGAGATCCAGTCTTACAAATCTAAGATCTAAAATGGCAAATATGAGAACTCACCTTCTGGCAGCTACCCTCTCCCATACACACACAAATCTACTCAGCTGCTTTGCTTTACTTGATAAATTAAACGGATGCTGGAGTTCATTATTTAAGCCAGGGGAATCTTCAATATCCAGTTGGGAGGTAGATATTATTTACCTCTCCTTACCACAAAAAAAAAGGATTTTTTTTTTTTTAAATTTTCTAACCCACTATCATTTTGTTTTGGTGTCAGAGGGCAAGGTGGCTGTCACCAGCATTAATCACTGAAAGTAACAAAACACAAGAGCAATTTTCAAGTAACGCATCAGTCTGCATTGCTTAAAATAAACGTGCATTCCTTCAGCCTTACAGAGCACATAACTCCAGAGGGGCTAACGATAGAAATAAGAGCAGCAGTGGAAGGAAACTCTGTTTAGATCCCAGATGGCAATGCATGCAGATCTCAGCACTGCCGTACCTGTAGCCTGCAGCAGTAATGCGCTGCCGCCAACAAGTCGCCGATTTCAAAGCAGGTTTCTGCGCCGCTATATGCAAGTTGTAGAGACTCCTCATCTTCTCCCCACTCTAATCTGTATTCAGAGATGTCAGCACCAGAACATTCAGGACTCTGCAACACAAATATTTATGTGGTTCAGTTCAGAAATGAGCACTTTCGGATCGCTGCGTTTCACCGGGGAAGGAATAAAGTACATGGAAAAAAAACCCAACAACCACCCTCATTTTTAAATTAATACACCATTACTGCAGCAAATGGAAATGTACTGAGTTAATGTTCCCTAAGAGGTTACTGAAACAGGACAATTCTGCACAAAAATTACCTGATTGAAATTCAGAGAAATGAGCGAGTGTACACAGCTACTTTGCTTTTCATCAGGACACTCAGGAATAAATTGTCTCTCCACGGGCTTGGCAGAAGCTCAACCGTGGAGAACACAAAACAGTATCCACCTAGTGCAGTCTGATTGAGAGATCCAAACACAGCTCTGGAAGCACTGGCCTTTGAGCCTGAAGCAGCCACTCATGTGCTGAGAAAAGAACCTCCTCAAAAAGTGAGGAGCTGGCCTGAGGTTCTCAGTGGAAGTCACCCCTCGGTCCCAGAATGGGACATGGGAGTGTGGATCCTGGCACATTCACATCCACCATGAGATTCCCATGGGATCACAGAATCATCAAATGATTTGGGTTGAAAGGAACCTTCAAGATCACCTTATTTCACCCCCTTCCACAGGCAAAGACACCTTTCACTAGACCAGGTTGCTTCAAGCCCCATCCAAGCTGGCCTTGGACACTTCCAGGGATGGGACAACCACAGCTGCTCTGGGCAACCCGTGCCAGGGCCTCACCACCTTTACAATAAAGGATTTCTTCCTAATATCTAATCTAAACCTGTCCTCTTCCATATATCCCCAGCAATCCCTCTATTTAGGAGAACATAAAATAAATACCTCAATGTGGTGGACATGAGCTAGTACAAGCAAAACAGCACAATTCCCAAACTGAAATAGTTAGTGTTTTTAGCAGAACTACCTCAAGCTGCACTGTGTGGCCTGAAGCAGCTCAGGGAAGCACTGCTCTGCCTGTGGCCCAGTGTATGACAAAGACTTTGTGATTACAACAGGCAAGGTGTAATTTCAGTGAAAGGATCCAGAGCCTCACTGCACACCACAGTGACCACCCTGCACAAGCACATGGGCTTCTCTGGCTCTGCCTCACAGCTTCCAGTTGTTTTAGTAGGAGCATTCAGAACTGTTAATCCAGATTTTCAGAACAATGTGTAAAAAAAGGATCATAGTAGGTACCACAGTGTGCTCTCTAGGCAGGCTCCACAGTGCTTCACTGTTTTTCCTTCTAATTCATATCAGCCAAAAAATGACACTCTAAGAAAATGTAACCAATGCAAGCCACATTAATCCTACCACAGCTTCATTTATAGCTAGAAAAAACAAATATATCCTGCAAATACATAGAGAGCCTACCAGAACCACTGCTGCATTCCTTAATGGTCAGCAAATCCCTGACCATTAGTAGGTAACTTTTAAATAAGTTCAGTGTGATTTCTTGTTGCAAAAAATATTAATACCCCCAAACTGCACCAAATATAGTCGATTTTTATAAAATTAAATGCAGATTGTGTTTGTATCTAGATATGCTGTTAGCACAGTCAATTTATTTGAGCATCTCGTGAATGTCAGTAACTTCTTTCTCACGAGGGGCATCCTTTTGGGGAGGAACCCAACAGAAGGAGGGCTGGAATGGCTGCTAGGTTTTCAGTGAAAGTCTGTGGCAGAACTACAGCCCCACTGAACCACATCACAATGTTATTTATGGTTAACATCCTTTCTTTTCTGCCTTAATTACACAACATTTTTTCTGTAATGGCATCAATCATCCCCATAGCACTTCAGCTAACACTTATCTAGAGTTCAATGCCTAAGATGCTGGATAATGAAGGAGGAATGCAGACAAACTAAAAGAAAAGTAAATATTTGGAGAAGAGACAAACAATTTTTGAGGGGAAAAACCTACATCGTAAGCATTTATGCAGAGTTAATTTCATATCAGAGACTCCAGTTTCAGCCAAAATCAAATATTTGTCTTCATAATTCCAACTCATAACATACTGATGTGCTAAAAGCCTGCAGAGAGTACTTCTATAATCTCATGCCAGTGCAGGAGGTCTCGTGTCTCAATCCTGGTCTGGAAGAGTCATGATCAACTTTATGCAATTCTTCAGAGAGAAGGAGAGATGATTTTCTACAACAGAACAGTTTCTACATACATTTTTCTGGCATAATACCACAGTCCCAGACCAGTAAACAGCCCTCGAGCTCGCTTCTGAGTTTTGTGGTGACCACACTGGTTTGGACAGGCAAGGTGGAACGAAACACCTGGGGCACCTGACTTACCTCCCAGCTCACAAGGACTCGTGTGTTGGACAGGAAGGACAGGGAAGGTGCTCTGCACTGGCCTGGTGGTCCTGCTGCCGTGGTGACCTCCGTCGCCTCCGAGTATGGCCCGTACTAGAGGGGAACAAGGTGGCTGTACTTTAATATCCAGGTGTACACCCATCTCAAACCCCTCAAAGGCTTTCCAAGAACAGCACGTGAACTTTTTCAGTGCACTAAACCTCCTCAAAGATAGACTGGGCTTCCAACACCCGGCACCAAACACCAGAGCTCAGGATGAGACCACGCAAATGACTGCAAGTTAAAGTGTGAGGTGAGCTCAGGAACAAGCAGACAGCTTGAACATCCTGTGTACATCCTATTATATGGCAGCAAGTACCCATGAAAGCAGAAACCACCTCCAATTTACCCGAAAGTGAGGATGTGCACTCAGTAACTGAGGAACACCCTGTGTCCCTCTGCCTTACCTGAGCACGGCGTGTTCCCATGTCACTGCCGTAGCCCAGCATAACCAGCTTCTCACAGGTATAAAGAGGAGCACGGCAAGAGTAAAGCACATACTGGAGCCCAAATCCAGCTTCTTTTACACGAAATGCCTGCCACAAGTTAATTCTAAGAGGACAGGGTGTGCTGGAGCCCCAGTCTGGTACAATGTGCAGGGACACGCTGCAGACACGCCGTGAACGGCTCCGCTCCACGGGCAGCGCAGCTCAGACAACTTCTGAGCCTTGGTAGGAGAATCATTTAAATGCATATGAGCAAAAAAAGCCAATTTTCAGGAGTCTGGGAAACTGGCTTCAGCCAGCAGTGCGAGGACAGGAGATAGCACTGAAACAGCCTTTCTGAGGACTCCTGACTGCAAGAGTGAAGTTTGCTCAGTACATCCCCAAGTTAATTAGAAATCGTTCTCCAGAACAAAGAAACTTCACTGGAAGCAATTAGAGGAAAACCACTGATATTTACTTATTTTGTAATGCAATATTAGCGAGTATGAAAAAAATGAGCCACCACAAAGTCTGAACAACACTGAAATGATGAACCTCAGAAAACTTCCCAACAGACATGTCAGTATCTGCCATCAAGACAGGCCAACACTGATTGCTTTGTTCGACTTACAAAGAATGCACATGTCAAAAAAATCTCATTTATTGACTTCTGCTGTTTTCGAGGAAGAATCTGGTAAAGAACATCCTCCCCCACTTTGCACCTGGTAGAAAAACCCGGCCAAACCAGAACCAACCCCCTGATTTAACAAAGGGTGGAACCAGAAATGCTTTGCAACTGTNAAAAAAAAAAAAAAGGCATGGTATCATATATTCAAAACTACCAGGTAGGCAATGGCTTTCATTCCAGCAAGCAAATCTAATTTTTTCATGTGTATTTCATTAATTTTCCACAAAAACAAAAGGGTGGGCACTTTTCAGACAACACAGCTTAACAGTTTTGCAGATTTTTGTAACACCTAAGTTCAGTTTTAACAGAAGTACTCCCTGTAAGCAAGTAACTTTAAATCTTTGTGTTATGTTTATCATCAAGATTTCCTGAGAAGAAACACATCAATGCATGTAGTTTTGCTAGGAGTTACTCTATAACATCCTTGGAATGACACAAAGGCAAGCAGAACCAACCCAACCTCACCAAAAAAGAAGAAGATCTTTCAACAGATCTCCATGGACATCAGAACAGAATTTTCTGATGTATTTGGGGAGGACCTTCTTCCAAGGAAATCATCTAACAAAAAAAACCTCATCAAATCTATAAAGCATATATTCTTTCGAAATTAAAACAAAAAATCATCAGGAACGTGAGATTCCCTCAAAACGTAACACCTGAGTGAAATTGCAGTACTTGTTTTTAACACAGTTAAGATTTCAAACAAAAAGAAGGAAATGCAGTGGAACGAGAATAAACAGATGCCTCCATGCAGGCACCTATGACTTTTAGCAGGGATTTTGCACATTTCGGAGCAGCTGATTTTGGCCAGTGGAATCGTATTAGCACCCGAAATCACCCTTTGAAAGAGAACCAGGTCTAAAAACCGCAGCTCTTCCTCCAAAGTTCCTTTGAAGCGTTTCTCACACGATTTTCCTTCGCCCATCTCCCCTTCCCCCTGCTGGTCAGCAGCACTGACACCACCCCGGCAGCGCCCGCGCGGGGCTCGGGAGCAGCCCCAGTGCGGCGGCGCACGTACCCCGCCGTCGTTCAGCGCCCGCACCCGGAACCTGTACGTGGCCCCGGGGAGGAGGTTGCTGACGGTGCACTCCAGGTCGGGCCCGTGGTACACCTCAGAAACGACTTCTTCAGGGGCTGTCATCTCCACGCTGTACTCAGAGATGGGACAGCCGCTTTCTGACGGAGGGACATCTGAAAGAAATCATATGATTTGTTAATAACATTAGGACAGGAGCCAGGAAGACCAGTTTTTTTTACTTAATACACCACAGAAATATATATATGTGTGTGCTTTTATAGACACACACACACACACACATCTGTTTTGTTGTGGGCACCTTTTTCCCCCCATCAAAACAATGTATTTGATAATACTTGCATGTTATATTACAAGCCAGTACCACAGAATCTGCCTGGGGATCAGAAAACAGTGGTCACCAAAAGGAGTACAGGATTTCAGGAAACAACAAGGTATCTTGGGTGAAATTTCTACAATGGTGTTGAAATATATTTGGCAGTTAGAAATTTTACTTATCTAGAATTTGGCTTAACGATAGACGCCACAAAGATACTTGGATGCTGCAAGAGTATCATTGTAAAGAAAAAAATCTGTTGGATACTGGCATGTGCCTTGTATTCTGAAAAATGTGCATTTTTTGAAATTTAGTGCCATGACTGTGGTCCAACTCTTTTGCAAAATGACAGGTGTCCATTAGATTACATGTGTTATGCTGTGGATCAGGATTTAAATGCCAACCAAAATCCTCAATATGTCCTAACTCAAATTTTTGAGAGCAATCATATATTAGAAGTAGCAAAACACTTCTGTTAAGTCAATACTGCAAAGGAATAACAAAACAGTTTGAATGACACTGGTTTTGAAATAAAAAGATAGATATACTAATAAAGCTGATACTTTACAGCTCTGACAGGGACAAGTCCTCACTAAACCAACAATGGGAGCACAGTGTAAGGCCTAAAGGACAGCTGGGTTCAGAAATCCAACACAGAACCACCACAGTCCATGGGAAGTCGCACTCGTGACTTGCTCAGACTCCCCTGGACTTCGCTTTGCACTTCCCAGCGAACAGGACACGCTGCAACTTTTCACAAACAAAGGTTAAGGCAAGGCCAGACACTGACCACCAAAATCAAAGCCCTGCAGCAGCAGGATGCTGCACTGGCTTACCCCACTGCAGCTGCACTTCCTTGTGCCTCGGCTTGCCCAGAACTCTCGGCGGGCGGCAGTGCCCCGGCGCAACGCTCAGCGTACGGACAGGTAAACTCTCAGAGCACTGCAAGAGAACAGAGCTGCAGTCACCCCTCGGGGATGGTCACCCAAAACCTTACAGAATTCAGCCATATGAAAGATAATGGTTACAGCAAACTACTCCTTTCTGCGTGTCCACTTATCAGCTTCAGTCAGTACAGGGTCAAGCACATGAGTCTGGGGCCTTTCTCAAGCAAGTGGCCACATCAGATAAACAGTTTTTTCTAGTATAAATATAAACAACTACAGATTGGTTTTGAGGAAATCAAATCTCACTAAATTGCAGCTTGCTGAAAAGAAAATTAGGTACACATAGAAACCTAAAATTTAGCAGCATAAGATTAACTGCAATCAGCGTAGTTTCACTGTGCTACAGGGAAAACGTTCCCCTTCTTTTTAAAGCAGAAATCATTTACCAAAAATAGCAGATAAATCTCTGAAAAATATAAACCCAACAGTCCTTGCTGTTAGATAACACCCACCTGACTGTGTCCACCAGTGCTGATACAGCATGCCCGGAGTTTATACAAAGTGCCTGGTTTCAAGTGAGTACAGGTATATTCTGTAGCTGAGCCACTATAGGCCACTTCCCACTGGTTTGCTAAAAATAAGATATATCCAAGTTTAGAGAAGTGGAATGCAACAAGTTTAGGAGTGTCTAGGAAGAAGGAAAATCCGCAGTGTTATTATCACCATGAATATTATTTCCCACTTGAAGACATAACACAGACACACATGCAAATAGATATATTTAAAAACATAAATAAATATAAGTATTATATTCAATGTATAAATGTACAAATATATGCATACAAATATAAATAAAAATATTTCTAGATTTAGCCATATAACCTAAAATTCCATCATTATTAGAAAGAAGTGGATACCTAAAAAACCACTATAAAGCCTTTCCAAAATCCAACCCAAATTCACCCAGGAACCCTGCAAAGTGTGTTACTCTGTTTCAATCATATCGAAAACATTATTAGGGCATTAATGATCATAACAATAATAGGCCAAAGGGTCAGGACCTCTTTATAGTAGCCACAGTAGACTGAAACAGAAACAACTTGTCTCAAGTTTACCTTCTGGACTTCCTTGAGAAATCTCCAGCAGATACTTTAGGATTTCTGAACCACCATTATCCTGTGGAGGATCTGAAAAAATAAGACAAGAACAGGAGTGAAAGATGACAAAAAGATTACTGAACCTGTTTCTGGTTCAGGTCCTTCTCCACAAACTCCTCCACATTAACCACACCAAGTGATGTGCAGCAGAAGCGGGTAACAGACCTTAGTTTTCAGCACGAATCAGAATAAGGAGGCTGGATAATGATGACCCAAACAAAATGTATGGAAAAAGCACTGAAAGAGAAGCTGCATAGAGGCTTGCCCCATTAATAAAGGAAGCAGCTGGAATGAAGCTGCAATGGGACGTGAAATGGAAAGTGAGGAGCCTGAAGATGAGCTTGACTGCCAGTTAGGCAATAAAAACAAACAACGTTTTTGATTCTGAAAGGACAATAACCTCCACACACCTTTTACAATATGAAAAAAATTAAGCTGTCAAGCTCTCCAAACACATTCAACTTTGGGCTGAGAAGCAGCATGAAAAATCTAACTTGTATTTACATAATTTTATTTGAATTTCTTACGACACCAAAAAGCTCTGCTAGGACAAACTGAACTGGCTTACCCCACTTCACACTAAAGCCATGAGATGTTATTGGCCCCTTAACCACGGGTCTGGTTGGAGGTCCTGGCCTGTCTGGGCTGGTTGTGCAGACCAACACTTCACTGGGAGAACTCTTCCCTTCCACGTTGGAAGCAAACAGCTGAAACAAAACCACAACCAGTTTGCCCTTGTTCACTGCAAATGCTTTTCTGACAGTTCTGCAAGAGGCTTCTTTTTGTAATCGCACAAATGTCATCAAACTGGAAAATATGTCACATCCCAAAGTGTGTGGGATTCTAATAACAGATATTAGATTGTCATGGTGTTTCTTTACAAACCACATCGATTTTTTCCCCCTCCCTCCACCAGCAGTAGATCTTGACATGTTTAAGATAAAAGCAGTGCTGGTTTTCCCTTTAAAGAAAAAGTCACTTTTTTAAATAACTGTGTCAACTTGCAGTATTTTGCTCATAAAAGAAAAAGAAGACAACTATGACAACTTTGCTGGTTTTGTTTTGGAGGTATTTCAAACTGCTACTTCAAACAAAGTAATTCAGAGTATCAGTAATCACACAATCAAAAGTCAGACCCAAGTTGTGCCTGCAGCCAGTGACACCAGGCTACAAATCTGCTCTGATATCAATGCAGTTCTGTAAAATCCACGTTTAATTTGAAAGCAGGGCTGCAGAGAAGCACTAAGTGTCTACTTCTCCTACCAGCCACAGCAGCTTTTACAACACTAAGCTAACAGGCATCATCCCTGAGGGACACTGCAGAAGCTTCCCAATTCTTTATGGGTAGTTCTTCATGTAACTTCACAAGGTCTTCTGTCCCAGAAAGTAGGAAAAAACCTGTTCCCTGTGAGGGTGGCGAGGCCTTGTATTTCATGACTCAGTTTTGGACGGAGTTCTAAAGGATCCCTATAGTGCCTGGAAAAAACCAAGACAGAAAACACTACACAACGACAAGAGGAAAAAGATTTTACCCTGAATTTATACTGTGTGCTTCTTCTGAGATTCTTCACAGTACAGGCTTGCTCCTCTCCAGTGTACTTTGGGTGAAACACGCTATCCTAAAAAGAAACAAAAGCAAATTTCTGTAACTAGGGAGTCTGAGAAAGTGCTCCTTGTATTACAGTCTGTACCTACAACACATTATAGCAAAGAGGCTTCAGAGCTGAGTGCTTTTTAAAAAAATAACAGTAACAATGATACAGAACATATAATAATAATAATAATTATATTATTATTATTGCTACTACTTTTAAGCTGCAAGGCCACAATATTTTTCTTCTAGAAGAGGCATGTTGGAGCTGCCTTGAGTAATGTGATTTTGCTTAAAATAAGCACAAAAACAATCCTGGCAGTTTAAGCTGCTACAGAACTGGAAGTAGCAGATGACAGAACACAAACCCACCATGGAGCAGCCAGGAGGACACGGCAGACTGACCTGGCTAAGGACAAGCTGCCCTATATCTCACAGAATCCTGCGTGGCTTTGTAAATAATCACGGATGACAGCACAGATTTTTAGCTAAGGATTCCTAACTCTGCTCTGGAGCAGAGCAAATCACACAGCTCCCTCCTGCCAAGTACCCAGTACTCCTGGAAGGCCCTCCAAAGCAGCAGTCCATGTTGTTCTCAGTGATCTTGAATTAATAAATGAAAACTCAGCCTAAGTCACACGCTTTATAGTAACAGCACTTACATTATCTTCTTCCTGAATTTCCAGGGTGTAGGAAATCACTTCCTCTGGTGTACATCCTTCTACTTTATTCCATTGCAATGAGATCCACGTAACACCAGCTCGAACCAGCCTTGGTGCAGAAGGGGTCTGAGGAATATTACCTGCAGTGTAGCATACCACCTCCTGGCTGTACCCACTGCTCACAGACAGAGGAGACACAGAGGAATATTAAAAACAAACAAACAAAAAACCCATCCACCCCCAAACAAAGAAGCAAAACAAACAAACAAAAAAAACCCTCACCACAGAAACACAAAGCTAAAGAAACCTAAACCTCAGTGTACTTAGAGAAATATTTCACGTTTTCAAAAATCTGGACAATGTTCAAATTGCTCAGGTGGAACACCCAGTTAGGAAATGCCAGAACTAATAATAGAAAAAAATGCAGGATTATGTGTCCTTGCAGTCATTTTTACAGATCTCATCACAGTAACATTGGAAAAAAAATATTTGATTGTCTAAAAATATGAACTTACTAGTAACTGTGAATTAAAGGAAAATCTCATTTAACAAAGGGGAACTAAAATATAGGAAACAAAGCCTCAGGTATTCAACTTCTGGATGTTGAGCTTGAGATGTGCAGAATACAACTACTCTAAACTCTGAACAAAGAGCTCTCAGTGGAAGGTGACATTCTTGCTATTTTCAAGTCTGTTTACAAAGTAAAAACATATTTTGTGCCCTAAAGTTACACCATGAATATCATACACAGAAAAAGCCACATTGCCTTATTCTAAGTCTTCTTTCTCAAAAATAACATATTTGTTGAAATACTCTAATATTTAAACAATCCACCTCTAACTAAAACCTGAAGAAGATAAAAATCATCTTAAATGGTAAGTCTACAAGCATTACAACAAACCAAAACCATCTTATGACATGAAGTGTTAGATGACATTATCATGCCATAATTTTGAGTGCTGTCCATAAAAATAAGGCATGTGCTGCTGGTGCTTATCTCACAGATTAGCACAGAGCAGTTGCCCATAAATAGTTTTTAGTTTGCTTCCTCCTCAATAGCCTGAGGGGAGAGAAAAAAGGGAGAGAGAGAACAACAAAAAAAGGGGGGGTGGAGGGAGGAGTGTTGAAACACGTCCTAAGATATTTTAAAAATTTGGAATCTGGCAAAGAAAAGAGATGCCAGAACTGGGAACTCTGCACAAACCCAATTCCAGTTACACTCAGCAACTCCAGCTCAAGCCCCCTTCTCTCCCCAGACTGAATATTATTCCAATAGGGAGGGAAGCAATCTTGCAAGAAGTTAGGAAAAGGGACTCTGTTCACACATGAGTGGTCTCAGTCCATCTCAGGGAAAACAGAGGAGCATGAACAAAGAAGCTTTCTAAAGCTATAAATTACTGAGAGGCTTCTGTTTGAGAACAGAGAAGAATACAGGAGTCTCCCTGTACAAGGCACATTGTTATATATGACTAGTGCTTCCTTTTGTGTCCTTGTAATAATGATTAGATCCTGTTTAGCTAAGAAGGACAATAAAGAAGTACACAAGAGCACTGGATGTTTGGCTTCTTCACAGCTAAACTCTTCCTGGCCTGCTTTGCTTCCCTGAGCACAGGAGAACAAACAGCCCCTGCAGCACAATGTCTCTTTGGGCACACTCTGCTCCTCAGCTGCAGAACATTTCATCCCAGTGCTCCCTAGCAGCTCCCAGAGGATTGAACTGAGTCTGATTTCTCACCATCCTCATTTGAGTGCATCTGTTCACGTGTAAGGAAAAGCAGAAGCTAAAGCCCATCTTTCAGTGCCCTTGGGTGTGCCTGTCCTCTCTCAGTCCTGCCTGTCTCTCCCTTCTTTCCCACCCCATCAGCCAGCCTTGCCAGTCCTGAAGAAGAAGGAAGGGACTGTACTGCTGAAAAGAGACAGAAGGGCTTTGCTTTAAACCAGAAAAATAAATATATCAAGATTCCTTTCAAAATCTGTAACTCAACTTCCCCTTGCTTGTTTTTCTTGGTTCACAGAGGTCCCTGGTGGGAATTTTACATAACAGATGTATTCTTTTTGTATTAGGAATAGACCACAAAACACCATTTAACACCTCAAAAGGAGCCTATCTTCTTAGGCTGATCTCATCATGCTGAAGGTACAGGGCAATTCCCTGGGAGGTGAAGGATCACCAGGGAAATCGTGACTTACCTTGAAGCATTAACAACAGAGCAAATGTCAGATACTTAACTCAAAACCAGAAAGAGGAAAGAAACAGAAATGCCCCTAAAATTCCCGTTTATGCTGTCACTGATAGTTAAGACTTTTCAAGTACCACTGTTTCTCAAGAAAGGGTGCGCCCCGAGTAACTCACCTCGTACCGATGTCGTTCTGGGCCGCCAGTCGGAAGGTGTAACCCAAAGCTGGGCACAGCTTGGTCAGCTTGCAATGCTTCTGGCTCCCAAAGTAACATTCTCTGAAACCACTGTTCCTCTTTCCCTAGAAAGAGAGAAATCTGTAATCAGATTGCTATGAAACAAAACCACGCCGTGCTTATTTTAAAAGGAGCCGTTAAACGGTATCGGAATTCGATGTTTTCATACAGGCCCCGTGCAAGGGAGGCTGTGTAAGCACTGACAGCACTGATGTGCTCTGAAAATCACACAGATCAGCACAGCGAGCCTGCTGTCAGACCCCCCCTCTCCTCACATTCGTGTACTTGTGACATGCATCTACAGCTCCAGCTTGAAACGGGATTTACCCCACTCATCAACAAAAAAGCGGGAAAATTAAGAGCGAAATTAATCTCTGAACCCACACAGGAGCATGGGAAAGGTGCAGCCAACATTTCTTTCAAGCGCTGCCCTCCACAGCTGCACGCCTCGCTGGGATCCCGTCAGGAATTCTCTATCCCACAAGAGGGCTCTCGCTCCCCACGGTCCAGCACGGCCAGAGCCAGCGGTGCGACCTGCCCTGGCTCTCCAGGGCAAAATTTACTCATCCCAGAGGAATATTCAACGTGCCAGGGTCTGCACCCACCCCACTGCCCGGAACATATGGCAGGTGATGAGTGAAGAGGATTTGCTGGGAAGTCTGCAACTTTGTTAAGGAAGTTGGATGCCCAAGGGATGGGTTTGTGGGAGCTTCACATCAACATGACCCGGAACAATGATCCATCCTGACAAAGCCAAGATGGGACAGCTGCCAGAGAGGGTATTGAGACACTTCTCCAGCTCCCAAATAGCTCCTCAGGTACTGGTTTGCACCTCAGCACCACTGAGGACAAGGACACTCAAAAGTTCTCTCCCCCAGCCCAGCACATTTAAAACAGAACAAAAACCTTACTGATCCACCCCAAAGCAGTACACCTTGGGGTAAAAATAAAGTTGAGCTGTTTGCAGGACAGAGACCCTAAAACAACAAGGAATACCTGGACTCATGCTATGCCACACACGGGAAATGGTAAATTTGAAATCTTTCAGGAGAAACAGCATGGATTGCTCAGCTCTTCATAAATAATATCTACCGGAATTGAAGCAGTCGAAAGGAGTTTTAACTTCAATATTCAAATACAATATTAGTGAACAATTACATTAGGAAGTATCCCAAAGCCTGGCACAGCACATCCACAGGCTCCAACAGGTGCAGGAGACAGAGTTATGCCCATCTCTGCAACTTCTGACTGAAAAGCTCTGTTGTGCCATTTACTAATTTTGGCATGTGTCAGTGCAGTCTTTAATTTTTATTTTAGTATTTACACAGGCATCCCTCTCTGTGACCAAGAGCCTCACCTGCTGTTTCTCCTTGGGCTCACTCCATCCTCCCACACACTGTTCTTCCTCCACGCTCAAAACATCACCCCTGAAGATCTCAAAAATGCATTTTTCCCTGGCCCATTCTCCAGCCCCTGCCAATTTCTACTTCTTCTCCCTCAGACTGTGACACAGAAGGAAAAACTCCCTAAAATGTTGGTAGTGAATCTCCACAATGTGTTTATCAAGCTAGAAACAACCACGCAGATCTCCAGCACAGCACAACAATGTGCAGGCACTGAAGAGACATTTAGCACACTGGCAAACAGCCATAACTTTTATTTATTATACAGTGTGAGCCTACACTTGTTCTAGAACTTGGTTTTACACACAATCTCCTCCAACTTCACCCACCTGTTCCAGCTGTAACATTACTGCACAGCTCAAGGAAATTAAGGAGTGGAATTGGAAGAGAATCATGAAACCCAAAGGAAAAATATTTTGTAAATGAGAAAAACTTTTCAGGTGTAAAATCCCTGGTTACAGAGTTCTATGATGGAATTCCTTTAGGACAAAAATAACAGGTGACCATACTTCTCAGCTCAGTAATAATATATTTAAAATGCAGACTGCACAAAACCTAATTAGAAATCTTATGTTTCAGTAAAATATCCATTCATCAGTGCAGCACTACTGAAAACAGAAGTTTTTTGCAACTATGCAAACTCTCTTTTACAGGTTGAGTTGCATTAAATTAATTTTTCTCCAACTCTTTAATGACTTCACTGCTTATAAATAACTGAAAACATTTAATTTATTTTGGATTTCTGCTTACAAACGCCTTTTTTAAAAATAATTTTCCTAAGCTTTTTCCAAGAGAACAAAGCCACCAACTGCTAAGCATGTGGTCGACAAAACAATGCTGGCTAGAAAGGAAAATCATGGAAAATCTCACCTATAGCACAATGCCTAAACTGAGAGCAATGGGCCAAGGAAACCCTCGTTTGTCAAACTGGTTGGTTAAAACTTTGCCAAGACTGCCAAACATTTAGAGTTATCCTTAACTTTACAAGAGTACAAACGCTGATATTGTATATATTTCTCTTCTACAACTGGTATTGTACATTCCCCAGACTCACTCAGAGACCAACTGGTATTCAGATTACTCAGACTGGCTGGTATTTTGGATTCTACTGGCACTAATTGGAGAGGCTGGCCGATATTTCTAATTATCCTGGCATTAATAGCCTGGAAATAGCCTCTCCGCTCCTTCTCTCCCAAGATTTATGAAAGCACTAATGCTGGCATAATTATAGACAGGAACAACTGGCAGGCTGGTACTGGCTGCCACCCAAGAGTCTTACAGCTTTCCCAGAATCCTTCCCCTATTCTTTGTACACTCGGCATCCAAGTTTTTAATCCTTCAAATAATGTTTTGTAAGTTGCTTAAAATACACTGTATCATTTCTGCAAGTATTTCTAATCCCCAGATTTCGGAGGGAGAGTGCTGTGGGACTTCACCAGCCCTGCTTTCCCCAGCCTGTGCTCCCTATTCTTCTCCAGGACAACCCATCCTGTGATGGACCATCAGCTGCTGTCTGAGGAAACAAGAACAATCCGGCTCCACAAATCCGTTTTGGTTTGCACAATACTCCAACACAGTGTTTAGACACAATTAGGAGTTTTGCCTGCTATTTCAGCAATATTTCAAGCTGCACACTCACTTGAACAAGGGTGCTTGAGTGTCTTTGGAGAGTGTGTTTGTTGAAGAAGGGTTTTGAGGTTTGAAATGGGGTTTGTTGACTGCATTCCCTGCAGCGGACACAGAAAACAAACACCAAAGGAGGAAGGGGCCGCTGCAGGTACAGAGATGCAGGAATGGAGCACAGCCCTGCCCCAGGCCTCTCTGCACAGGACTGAGGCAAAGCTCAGCATCATATCTGTGATCAGGATGCAGGACTGACATCTGCTGCAGCCACACCAGCGTTGATTTCTGTGCTTGGGTCGTGTTGGCAATAAAAAGGAACAGAGTGGAATTCAATCTCACACAGAGCTGTGGAGCAAACTGTCAACAATTAGTGCAACACACCCCAAGATCTCTGCAAAGCATTTACTGTGTCAGTTATGCAAGTAACCGAATCTTTGCTGTATACAAACATTTGGAAGACAACAAAGGACCTAAAAACATCCCTAAAATATACACAAACCCCAGTTTTATCCAAGGCCCTCCTCTTGCATGTCTCTCAAGAGTGGCAGAGCCGCAGAACAGACTCAGAGGGCAGGAAAGTGAACAAACACAAACATGGGGCTCTGTGCAGCAAATTCTGGTGGAGCACCACTGAGATGCCTGGCTCAGATTATCAGCTGGTATAAACAAGCACATCTCTGCTACCTCGAGGAATTTAAAACTTTGTGGCAAAGCAGAATTATCCCCATTTATCTCTGTATAAACTTCATTATTAACTATCCATCATCAAATCATTAAATAGTGCGGAATTGCATCGGTCTCCCTCTTGAGTAAATTAAAATGAGCTGCTTACTGGATAAGAATTAAAGCTGCTTTGAGTTATACACAAAACAGGGACACACACACTGCGTGAGAGGGATGTCCTTGTCTCTGGCTCAGGAACATTCCTCCCCTTTCCCATAGAGAATGAATAGGATACTCTCACTATCCATATACACAAGAGAAACATTTATTTACTACCACTTAATCACAGAATGAGCATTTCACATCTAATTAGTAACAAAGGCCTTATTCTTACAGCAGTGCCAGCAGCATTTTTCAATGCAGTTACAGTTTACTGATTTTGATAAACGCTGGCATGAGGGAAAGCATCACCTCCTTTACAGTCAGGTTTTCTGTTTGGTATATTTTTAATACTATTTTTTTCCAATTACCCTTCTGCTTACCCTGAATAATCAATCCTGGCACCAAGTCATCAATTCATTAGTTCAGGTTTGTAAGTTCAAAGATCACAATAGAAGAGCCAGAAGGTGAAGTTTTCCTTAATTATTAATGTTAACTAATTTTAATTACTAATTTAACTAATTCAACTGATTGTATTGACACACAACTAATGCCAACCCCAGCACCTGTGGTGCAAGCATGTTCCAATCCCCCTGAATTCCAGATTACCTGAGACAGGGGCTGATCATAACTCCTTTGGAGTCAATGGAAATTTGACACTAGGGTACATCCAGTGTATCTGAGTGACAATTTGCTGAACTGGTCTTTTACTCAGCTGTTAAAGAATGAAAAGTGTCCTTCACAGTTCTTCAGGCAGTTTAAGAGCTAAGAGTTTATTAGCAAGGTGTTACAACTATAATTCAAAGACTTGGATCAGTAATGGGAAAGCATTTGTGTTTTCTAACTAAATGTGTAGCACCAGCCACATTACAAATCATTTAATCCAAACTGGGATGGAAAAATGTAGGATATCAGGAATAGCTTTGTATATTGACAATCATCCAGAGTCTGCAGGTCAGGAAAAACCCCAAAGCTCAGAACTAAACTGGAGCAGCAGGTGGGTAGGGCTGGCACAGTGACACATTAAGCAGTATAACCTTCTAGAATCTCTCACCTCACCTAATCCTAGGGCTGCAAACACAGCACTTCTGCTGCTGCTTTACAGCCACAGTTCATTTTCTGCAGATACAAGTGGTGCCACCTACACTCCTGGCTGCATTTCAGATGCTACAAACTGTGCCTCTGCCCTGTAAAAACAGGAGGAACCAGGTGAGATCCTGTTGAGCATCCGACACACTGAGCTGCCCTACAGACCAAGAACCCGTGACCCCCCAGCCAGGAGCACGAAGGGGCCGGAGCCCCTCCCTTGCTGGGTAGCACTGCTCCAGCTGGGGGAACACACTGGTGTGACTGGGATACAGCTGGAGGGTTTGCCTGAACACCTCCACCACTCTCCACACCTCCCATGCCTGAGGCTGCAGCCTTTGCATGGCAGCTTTCCACAGCCTGGGTGTCATGAGCGTGGCAAGGAATTTCCACACCATTCTTTCCTAGGAAGGGACTCAACTTCCTAGGCAGTCTGCCACTTCAGGGTGTTTTTCCACCTTTATCATCTGATAGACTTCTTGCTCTCCGCTCTTGCAAGGCCCTCTCTGCTTTGCAGCCACGATTTAATTTCCTTCTGATCGCCGATTTCCCCGTGTTTATATTTTACCCTGTGCCTCGCAGCTAATGAATGCTGCTCTAGCTGAGATCTGGCAGCATGCTCACTGTTGCCTGGCAAGCCCTCTCCTCTGCCTTGATGTATGTATTCCTTGATTTCACCAGGACACAGTGTGGCATTGTGGAAAAGGCAGTGATTCTGCTTACGTGGAGTTTACACAACCAAGCGCGAGGCTACAGGGCCCTGCAAGTGAATTCTCTTTTGTACTTGGGTGCCATAATTCCAGTAGCTAAATGCGCTTCACGTCAGAGGCACAACTTGCCACGGCACACGGAAAAGTGAGCGGAGCAGCCTGCCAAGCTCACCACTACGTGAGATGAGGCTCCTGCAAACCCAGGCACAGCCAGCCTGCATCTTCAGACTTTTTCTTCAACAAGCTTTAATAGCAGGTTTTAATTCAGTGACTCAAAATTGCATTTCTCTCTCAAATCAGAGGTAAAAATTTTTTGAGAAGCTGCACCTGTGGCATTAATGGTCTCAGAACCCGACAGCTACACTTCAGCCAGGAGTCCTGTCAAACCACTGGAGATGTACCAAATTAATTTGTGCAGGCCCATTATTCTTTCATCTGTGCTGGCTAGCTATCCATTATAATCTCAGATTTCAGGGCTGTTACTGAGAAAACAAGGTAATTAAAACAGATAGACTAAGGGAATCTGGATACCTTATTTTTTTCCTGTTGGTAGCTGAACTACCCTAAACCAAACTGCTTTTACCCCGTGAAAAACAGATATTATAGCCATTCCTTCTGAAGATAAAACTTACTAAAGAGTTTAAAGGACAAAAGTATTTCAGAATTGCCTTACATATACATATCCAAAATTATGCCTAGGTTCCATGCAGTCAAAATTAACATCAGAAGTATTTCCACCGTATTAATGGTCTGCTGGTGGTCTTTCTTCTGACAAGACATTCTGATGCTTCCCTTTCCTCTGCAGGCTGGAATCATCCATGTTTCCACTGCTCTGTGCTGCTATGTTCCCACACCTCCAACTTACTGGAAGCCTTGGAAAAGATCACAGGTGCACAGTCAAGGTGTCACAGAAGGCGTAATGGGATCATCCTGGCCCATCCTTTTGGAGAAAACTCCTTTCCCAGATCTCACACTTTCATTTTTTCCTTCTCCACTGACCACCTTTCCCTTTCCATTATGTGCAGAGGGCCAGCAAGTCATTCTGAAGTTGATGTTTAATTTTAGGTCAAGTTCAGAGGGTTTCTCACCACGCAGACCCCACTTGCTGCGACAGTGCATACAACAAATGCTTGCACAGTGAGTGGTTCCAAACACCCAACACGTAGCAGAATAACCAGGGAATGTGTTACTAATGCCATGATGGAAAACTATTCATAACAGAATACTCCCTTTAGAATATTTTTAGACTACAAAAGACCTCAAGAGATGTTTCTCAGACTACAAGCACACACCCTTTCACACGCTTCATTTCCTGACTCGTGACTTTTTTTTCCTCTTCACGTGTTGCCCGAGCCCTTTCTGTCACCCAATATTTATTTTTTTCCTTTAAAGATGATGCTCCCTGACTCAAGCTTTCTGCAGAAATATGACTTGCACAAAGGAAAGGAGGCACAAAGCAATTAGGGGACAGAGGGAGCACTCACAGGAACCCACTTTCAACAAATCCTCCACACAATCTTGTCAGGGCACACACTCTCCCGACAGCCCAGTGCTCAGTAACCATGGAAGATACTTAGGAGAGACCTTATTTCCTTTTGTGTCAGCAAGGGGACTAATTGCCACTATGCAAAGGACACTTATTTTGACCCTGAGTACATTTTCTGTAGGAAGGGCTGCCAGATCATGGCTCTTCTCCTCTGAGGCAGGAACAGTGTTTATTCTGCATTCAGCAGCCGGAAAAGAAGAGATCAGAAACGGAACTCTAAGATACATCACAAGCAATTAAATAATAAGTAATGCTAATTAACAAGTAAAGTACACCAAATGAGTGATAAAAGATTTCAAGAGTACAGAAACGGAACATTGTATAAAATACACTGAATGGAAAGTTTTCCCTTCACTGTCCCTTTCACCTTTCCAACTCTTTACCTAATGCCATCAGGATTTCATTTTCCCATTTCTACTTTCTCCTGTATTTAATTATTTTTCTTTACTCAGCAAATCCTTGTGAAGTCTGAGTGCCATTTGTTTGTGTACTTATTTCAGCTAGTTACTACTTACCTCATCCCACTCCAGAAGGTAGCTGGTGATTTTTGAACCATTGTCAATGGGTGCCTACAAACAAAAATAAACAAAAGGTGATTTGGGGAATAAGAGAAAACTACTTCACCTCCCCCAGGCAAATGATTACAGTTTCAAGTGAAACCAAAGCTTTGCACATGGCTTGGCAAACTCTTAACAACTGCCGGGAAGAAGCTGGACATAACAAAACATGTACATTTTAAAAGTCAAGTCAGTGCACAGGAAGGGATTTGTCAGAGTACAACAAGTTCAAGTCCCTTACTGAAAAATGACTGTCTCAGCTTTCAATCATTTTCAACATTTATGCTCACTGTCAGTATTTTTTCCCTGCTTTTCACCCGGTCCAAGTGTTACCTACCTTCCACTGTAAGGTTAAGGAGCTTTTGGTCCTGTGCGAGGGTTTGGGTGGGAAGGGACACTCTGGTGCTGAGCTGTGAGTGGTGAAGCTTACTGGCTCTGAGCAGGATCCCTTTACTGAGTTGTACATTGCATATACCCTGGAAACAGTATTCAAATGGGTTATAAATGTGCTGACAGTTACCGTGGCACTGCCTCAGCCACACTATTTGACTACCAAAGCATCCATGATACCCTCCACCAATGACAGACTTATCACAGACCAATGGCTAACCTTATTTTACTTCACTTTATACAATAATGCAAAAGAGAATTACAGCAGAAGAGGAACATTACAGTGTTTTGTGTAAATATTCCCACAGACCATTGAGTTATCTTCATTATCTTCTCTTTCCACCACTATTTCCTTGCCTATTGCCAGACTTTCACACACTGTGCTAAAATGCTCTTTGCAATACAACAGAGTATGAACTCATGACAAAAAGGTATTAACTTTAATGCCTGGTTTACACTTGATCCACATGTACCATGTTGAGTGGTGGCATCTGCTGGTCTCCTTCCATGGGTACAATCTTCTCCTACATAACTCAGGCATCAACACTTCATGGACCTCCATGGATTAGAACTAACACAGCTCAGCAACATTGCTCTGATAAACTAAAAAGCTTCAAAGAAAACTTGACTGCAGGCAAATCCTCTACGTGTCAGCATAGAGGGGGATATGCAATACCAAGTAATATGGGAAAGCAAATAGGATATAGTTGAGAACTTCCTCGCAAGGTGCTTCTCTCTGAAAAATTAATGATGTTATTTTTTGCCTTCACATTTTCCACACATCAAAAGGAAAGTGCAAATTGCAAGTCTTCTACTCAAAAAAAAGTTCAGGCCATGACCAGACAATGACCTCTGAGTTGGCTGTCGCTATTGTGTGCTTGAATGCAGAGCTAAAGAAACGGCAGCTTCTAAATTTGTTTTCAGTAGATAAGAGTAATTTATGTACTATGGCCACCTACGCAGAATCAAACCTTTTGGGGGAGGTTGGCAAGAACTGCTATGGTGCTGCTTTACACATCACCTGTTAGCAGTCAGGAGTGACAAGAAATGCAATTAATTAATTGAGTCTGCATCTGGCAGGTGGCGTGAGTGCTGGACATGAGTGTAACCCAGCATCCTACACACCCCACAAGGGAAAGAAAACCGTGTGAAAACGAGCTCAAAGGGTCATCTTCTACAAGCCACCGAAACACTGAGCATAGTCAGCTCTGAGGGCACCAAAACAATACACCCGAAGGAAAGCAGGTGGCAGGTTCAGAGTGAACCAGGTTGTCCCAGGGCCCAGCGGGGCAGAAACAAACACGAGCACCTTGTACAGCAGGGACAAAGCCCTGGGAGATGCTGCCAAGGTCAAGGAGACCCAGTGACTGCTGGCCCCATAAATTTCTTTACTCAACAGATTTATTTCTTCACAGTCACTAATATATAATGCAGTTTCAGTGAAGAAAAAAAAACAACCTATGTTGGAAAGCAAAAAACCGCTTGTTCAGTGTCAGCTCGCTCCGCCACAAACACGTGCTGCTGCCTTGCAGGTCTGACTTCTGCATTTAGGCACTTCTTTTTGAACAGGAGTTATTGCTAACTGTTCACAAACTGCCCATAACTTGGCAAACCTGCAGGAAGGTGGAGGGAAATGTAGGGAGGGAGGAAGAAGTCAGCCAGGACATGCGGCAAATACCCACAGCGACCCTAAAAATGACTGAGACCTCAACCCAGCCACGCATGGTGACCTCTCTGGTGTTTGAAGTTGGCTTCAAAAGAGATGTTCAGTGCTTACAGAAGGAAGCTCAACAGTGTTTTACAACCTTCTCCTCCTTGTTACTATTCCTTTGCTCCTACGGCCAGGACTCCTGTCTGTCTCGGGAGCTGCATCTTTTCCTTATTTATGAAAAGTTCCTTCTGGTCTTGTGCTTTTACTTGAAAAGTTCAATTTAGAGCTCCACTACAAACTATCCTTAAAAATAAAAAGAATCTATAGTACCAGAGCAAGGTGGACGCATTTTGGTGTTGGATTTTTTAGAGCTCAGAAGCAAATTGTTTGTTCTTTAAAGTTTTACAAACAGGATCAGCCTCGATGTGAAACAGTGTGCCAAACCTAGCCCTTGTCTGGAAAAACAGAAGGGAACAATAGACAGGAGTGAAAGGATTTTTTCTAAAAGGATATTGAGGGTAGGTGACCAGGATGTGAATTCAAAGCCTTGGTTCATAAATAAAGTCTTTAAAAAAAAGCAACATGAGCAGATAACACAGAGGGTGTTAAAACCATTCAGGGAGCAAAACTGGAATGTGTTAATAGTTAATACAGGTGTAAAACACATTTTCAGAATCAAAGAGAAATATGTTATGAAAATATCAACACAGGTCAGTGTGAATCCATTTTTTTTCTTGGAATAAATGCTGAAATGACTATGGTCAGATGGATCTGCATTCAGCAGATTTACTTCCCAAAGCATGGCCTACTTATGAAAAAAGCATGCTGGGGAACTTTCAGTGCACCTATGTTACAGGAACTGAAGAAACAAACAGTTGCTCAAGTCAATTTTTAAACAGCCTCAGATATCCCACTTTCACACACAAAAACTTCCAGGTCTGTTATCCATACAGACCGACAGATACACAGACTTCTTCTTTCCTCTTATTACAGCAATGACAACAACATGACAAAAGATATTGTTCAAAAAGCACTCTCATAATTTAAAGTCCAAGACAAAATCTATCGTAAAATATTTGGAAACCACTGAAAAACATACTTATAGAGGTGACCATGAAATTCTCAAACTACACTATATTTACTTAAAAAACTTTCACATTTATTCTCATGTAATTGAAGAGTTTAAGTGACATTCACATTCATACTAACTCACCTGACGTGATAATCTGTTGCTGGCCTAAGGTCCTTCAGGTTATATTCTAATTCTTCTCCACTGCAGGAAAGAAACCCAAACCCAACACATTAATAAATCATGAAAAGCAGCAATGACACACAGCTAGTGATTTTCTAGTGATATAATTTGAGAGAAAAATAACTCTGCCAAAGAAAAACAGTAGCAAACAATATATTAACAATTTATCAACACACTTCACGTTTCTTGAAAACTTTAAAAAGTGACACATACACAGAAGAAAAGAATTTATCATCCCAATCGATACAGTAAACTAACTATATATGGGTGTATTTCAATGGTATTTTACATTTTGTTGATATTTGCATGAAGTTCATTGTGGTTTTTAACCCCCCCCAGAGCCGAAAAGGGAATCCAAACATTACTTTTGTACTTTCAGCACATTCTCTATTTCAAAATACTTTATGAAAAGTGAGCCATTGAACTTCAGAGAAAAAAGGATAGTTTCTTGCACAACAGCTTCATTTATTGCTTTCTCCTCCAGAACCCTCACTGTGAGGACCACGGCAAGGAGACATTTAATTAACACCCAAACAGCTGGACCCAGCTCTCTTCCAATGCCAAGAAAACTAAAAGCAAAGTGCTGTAGACATTTTAGGAAAAAACCAGCATATAATCGATTAATTTCAAATGCAGCCAACATAGTTAGGGCTATTCTTTTTCCTTCTGGCTTGTTTGCTGGTAAATGAACACTGGGCTCAGTCATGTGTTGCCAATTCTGTGAAGATTAAGGTACGGGTCAGTGCTTAATAAGTAATAGCCATCTCGTGTAAGAGCTTGGCATATTCATGATTTTATTAAAATATGGGAAACAAGAAAGCTCTCAATTTAGCATAAAGAAATATTTCATAGCTAGCTGGACAAATACAGGGAGATGTCTCAAAATCAATGGAACAAAATCCACCAGAAAGCACATGCCTGCTGAGTTGCCAGAAATCCACCAGAAAGCATTCTATTTTTTATTTCATATAATGCAATGCTCTGCAAATCCAGTTCTTCCCCTCTGAAATGAGTGCACCTCCTTTCAAAGACAATGTATTCAACATATTGCAGACCTTCTTTTGCCTATAGTAATAACAATTACTGCTGCTCCTGATGGAACATACCACATCAAGCTCATGGCTGCACTCTGGCCAGCAGCAGGAGACACATCACCACCAGCAGCTTTAAAACAGATGCACAACATTTCATAACCAGGAGAAAATGTGCAGCCTTCACACCAACAAGCACATAAAGTACTAGAAAGTGTCCTTCCCCTTTTAAAAGCTCAGCAGCACATACTTAACTACAGAGATGCTCACACTGGCTCACAAACAGCTGGTGTAAGTGCCAAAAAAAAAGTAAAATGAGGCAGCTTTTTCCTGGTTCATACACTCTTTTTGTATTATCCAAGACCTGCCTTCAGCATACCAAGAGGAATACCCTAATTCACAGGACATCTTAAGAAAGGAGATGGCTTGGTCTCAAGAGGTAATTCCTTAAATGCTCTATCACCTGGACTTTATTTAATGAGATTTGGGAAGGATTAGCTATTTCACAATAGCCAAGGTCACATCTCCAAATTCTCTTTCCTAGACGTCATTAGCGGGGGGGGGAAGAAAGGCATAACACCATATGTACTTGATCACAGCATGAGTTCAGAGGATCACTGCAAGGAGACAGAGAAATCCCTCAGAATCTTTACTGAAGTCTGCTGAGAGCCAAGTATTCGGGTTTTTCTGGGGAGCCTCTATAACCTACTGACTGCTGGACTCCCTCCTCTGCTCATCGGAGACACTACAAAGCAGCAAAGCCCTCAAATTTTGCTCGTTAGCTGAAAGAACAAGCTTTACTCTTCTAAATTCTGCAAGTCCACACAAAATTAGCCCATTAGGAAGGCAGCTCTCCTGCCTGCATGGCATACACAGAAGGTTCTGACATTTAGCATAAAAGAAAAAGTAACCTTTTCATTGGCAATGGGAGTGACGGCATCGCAGGCAGGATCTGCCACGTGCCGGGGAGGTGGGATGGGATGGGATGGCAATTAGGGACCTTGTGGCATGCCCTGCAAGCTCCTCTGCTGAGGGAACACGGTGGTCAAGTGTGTCTTTCTTCTGTGACTGATGGGCATGCCAGAACACACCCTGAAAAGGTGTAGAAGATTTATTCCTAATGAAAAAAAAAAAGGTGCAAGAATGACGCTTTTACCTGTAAATTATCTTGTATTTTCCATCCCTCCCTTTATCTGATAAGGCAACCTCGTAGGTACAGGTGTAAGGCAAACCATTGTTGTGTCTATCTGCATTGAGAAGGCCAGTGGGAGGTGACCAGGAAAGCAAAACTGTTCTTGCTTGAATATTTGTAACCTAGAAAAGAAACATCAGTTACTCCGAACTGTGAGGAAAAAACTGCTATCCTTGAAGTATTTGCTTTTTGCTTGCATCTTCACAATCAAATTCTTGCAAAATGAAAATTTCAGAGCTAGAGTTGAAAAACAAAGGGTCAGAAATGATCAACAACACAAATAAAAATACAGATTCATGGCATAAAGTAATCTCTGACAGATGAGGAGTACAGAGAGAGGTCCCCCTGCAGTGAACCGGCTCGTCACTGTCTGAGCATCCAGCAAAGGATGGTACCTGCTGCCATGGCCATTCCCAGAAAGGAACTGGAACTGAGTGGAACAAAGACTTTGTCCTACAGATTGTTTTGTGCACAATTATTTTTCTAAAGTGTTCGTTGGGAAGATTTTCTAATGAAACCTTGATGGCTTTTTCAGTTATCCTGTTCCTTCTTCCCACCTGAAACTGCAATAATTCAACTGCAAATGAGTAGAAAAACCCCAATTCAACCTAAGAAGTTATGCTGACTCAAAAGCATAAGTGAAAATCATAGCAGAAGTCCAACTTGTCAGTTAAAAACTACACTGCAAATAAATCACTTTGTGTCTTGAGAGAAGGATTGTGTGTGATCTGCAGCTGCCCCTGAGCACGACACCTCCACAGCAGATGGGTAAGGAATCTCCTCTAATAAAACATGGAAAAAATACCTCAAACCTCTGCACCAGAACAATTTTATCACTCCACCAGTGCCATTATATTCTTCTGGAGACCCAAGTTCACCCAGCTTACAGAACTAGCCTCACCTCGCTCACCAGGAGAGCCACTGGCACATCAGCTGCAGACATCCAACAGCAGCTTCCCAGAGAACAGCCTTCTGTTATCAGCCCAAGAAAGGAGAAAAAAAAAAAATCCCTCCTGCCACTGTCTCAAAAGAAAATTAAACAAAAAGCAATAGGTGCACTGGCTCTCTGGGAAAGGCAGCACATTTTCATACATGCCTGCTGAAAAAGCCCAGGGAAGCCTCAAAGCCTCCAGTGCTCTGCCACCAACACCCCACTTTTCATCATGAAAATCATGATGTTTTTCCTTCTTCGTTGTAGTGAATATACAGAGAATATTTTATAGCTATCCTCCGTAAAGAGGAATCAAAGACTGAGGTTTTATAGTCTTTATTTTTCCTATGCAACAAATGTCACAGGTTCTATCATTTTAACAGATTTTTGCAACAGACAGAGCAAGCTGTTGTTATTTTGGAAGGTGTAACATGAATGCTGCAGGTGTTCAGCTACTCATTTCCTAACTTTTGTTGAGACAAGTGAAACCCCTTGCCCACAAATGATTTGGCAACGCAGTATTAGCAGTCAGGGACTGCTTTTTTACATAAGCTTTCAGGGACTGCTTATTTACAAATCCAGCTTCTGGATATCTTCATATAATGGAGAATATTTAACGTCTCGTGTGGAAACACATTGCTTCCAGCTGATGAGCACTGCAACTGCTGCGTCTGATAGCCATATATCAAGCAGATTCTTTCTCAGCAAGTCATAAATCCATTTTTAACAGTCTGACAAGTAGGTGACACCATGAAATGTCTCATCATAAACACCGTGAGCTCAAAAGTTAAGAGATTTTAATTTATAGCAGCACACTTCCGTCTTGCCAAAAAACAGAAAACCTTTGTTCAGCCTAATGTGAAAAATAAGTTTTAAGGTGAGAAGGTTCAAGTAGCATCAAGCCTTCTTTATAAAAACACATGGACATGCAAATTCTTTCATGAATTTTCATGGCATTCCTTGCTTCCATGGCAGTTTCTTGTCGTATTTTTCTGATGCTATGAAATCAATGTTTATTTTAAAACTTGGACCAATGAACACTGATACTGGATCAGATACCTTATAAGAATCTTGAATGATTCAAGTAAGACAAATTTTTTGAGATATATACATACATGCACACACATATGTAAATGAAATTGTGGCAAAGATATTTAGAGCTAAAAATCTGCATTTAAAATAATATTTTGATCAGAAAATGGAATTATAAGATTCAAATAGATTTTTAATTTTTTTAACAGACATTACTACTATGCCAGCTCAGCCCATCAACATGCAGTTTCTTTTATTATGGAAATACGCTTGCATAATTGTTTTTCATAAATTCAGACAGACTTGGAGCTGGAGGCATGATATCCTGCCAATGTTCTATTGAAATGTTTTTCTCTATGACTACTCCCAAGGACACACGTATATATTCCACATACAGCAAAACTCTGGCCCTTCATGAACTTTAGCAATCTGTAAAAAGTTAGGGCTTAGGTTTCTTAAAATAAGAGAAAGTATCTTGTGGGCTAACTGCTAGAAACTGTCAGACTATTATTCTGAAGCCAGCACGCAGACATCTCCAGGCAGAGGACAAAAGTCCAAACCCAGCTGCTAAACTGCTCCAGCTACACCATTAATTCCTGAGGGATGGAGCACCCAGAGTGGCTGCTGGCAGCCTTGGAGCTCGTAGGTACACAGCAACTGCTGCTGGAGGTTTAAAAATAAACACCAGAAACTGTTAAATACAACTCTTAGCTGCACTGAGCACACACAGCAAGTGTAGGAAGGCAAGTGAGGGGTCACTGTCTGTGAGATAAGTCAGAAAAGGCAAATCTATTCCTTCCCTGGGTACAGAAAGCAGAGCAAGGCTGTGCACGTCAGCTGGGAATGGATTTATTTGTGTGGCTGGAGATAAAGCTATCTGCTGCTCCCTGACCAACAGGCTGATATCACAGTTACCTGCTAATATCTCATTTCATGGCCAAAGCCACCTCTTAGTTTACCAAGGAACTCCCACCTGGAGCAGGAAGCACTAGCTTTGCTGTGGAAAAGGGTAAGTTAAATAAATGGGGTTATGATATGTTGAGAATAACAAGCAGGCACTTACAAAACAGCTCGGTATCTTTACCTCCAACTTTTCTAGTTTATAAAACACCTTTCCAAAGGTACAGACCCGGACCAGCCCTTTCCATGCTGAAAGGAACAGCCCAGCTACCATCACGATGGGGGCTTAACGGCCCTTCTGAACTTGCAGACAGAAATACTTCATCATCAATAAAAAACAGTTTATTATTCATTAATGGTGCCCTAATTCCATCCCACCAAAATATAAGCAGCCAGAGCATCTCTTCCCAGGCCAGGCAGGTAAACCTTTGTGCTGCTTCTGAGTTCCCCCAGCCTGTCTCATCTGTCCCCAAAATCACTGTGCTCTCTTTGAACAGGGCTGGCTTGGCCTTTTAGCTGAGACCTAACAAAAGATTCTCCCACAAGGAGTTCCGTACGTCTGCTGAAAAGCACAGTTAATTAGTTTCTGAAAACTTCTCAGTTTACACAGTAAATGCCTCCTTTCTGCTCTATCAAAACTCGGTGGTGTAAATAATTATTCCATAAAAGCCCCTGGGAAAGAATCCAGCTCCTGCACCTCTTCAATAAGGTTACAAGACTGATGAGTATCGCTCCTTCCCGTCTTTCAGGTAATGAAAAATGTTTCTGTACAACTTTCATTATCTTTCAAATTCCGGGTTAGCATTCACAGGCATCGTGTGGTTCGGGGGCTCATTGTACGTGTGAGAACTACACTGCAAGCAAAATTCATTTACTCCCTCGAGGGCAGCGTTTGAAAGACTTGGGGGTCAAACGAATTCACGGTTATTACTGGGTCGAGATTCTGCTTTTAAATTATGGCTCTAATCCCGCAATTTTAGGCAAAAATCCCAGTGATTAAATATGAGTTTCGCTGCAGAGCAAGTCAGCGGGAGCAGGCTGCCTTTTGGAAAGTCAAGCTGATGTCTGAGCTGCAGTTTGACAGAGCTGTGGTGATTCCTCCCGGGGGGTGATGTCCCCCCTGAGCCCCTCGGCAGCCATGCTGTCGGATGCAGCCACTTCGGAAACCCAGGGTCGAGTTTCCCTGCCCTCCCCGAGGCATTTGTTTCAGAGAATGCTTGCTTTGTCTGTGATAAAGTGAATTAAAAACATATTTCAGTTTACACAAAACCATGGGGGAATAAAAGCAAAAGGTGTCTCTTAAAGTTTTGGCTGTTAAAGGGACAAAGCTCTGATTAAATTGACAGCTTGGCTGCACATCTCCCAAACAGGTAACAATATCTACTATTGAAAACAGACTGTTTATAAAGTAATAATTTTAAAAGTGTGTATATTTTGTACTCAGAGAGGTACCTGTACAAGCCAGACACCTCCAAGTGACAGCTCTCCTGCAGGAATTGCTCACTAGGCTCATCCCTTCAGATGGCTTCATCCCTTAGGATGGGTTCCCCACCACTGATGGAGGGAGCTGCCCACTTGGACACATCAAATCCATGTGCTGTAGACACAGCCTCACCCCACTTGTCACTGACTCAGCACTCTGTGGTCTTTTGCTTCGCATAATTTCTTTCTTCACTATTGTTTTTCTAGACATTGTTTTATTTTTTATTTTTATATGCACAAGACTTGCCAAGAAACATGAACAAGATGGCTGTTTATGCATAATATGATATATTTCTATCAGATATAATACTGACTATATACACACACATAATCATTCATAGCAATTAATGATTTGTGAGAGTCCTGTGAGTTTAATTACTCACAAATGTCAAAGTTACAGAGAGAGGATAATAGATAATCCCCAGCATCACCTCAGTAAATGTCATTATTATTAAAACAGCATTTGTCATGGTTTAGATTTTCTTAACAACAACAAAAAATTCCTATTTTTGATATGGTTAAAGGAAAATTATTTTTGTCTGTTTTTAGGTTCTTGCTTATTTTTATTTCAAAGGCTCTGGTTACCATAAATCTAACCCTACATATCTCAGGATCCTGCAAATTACTCTAATAGCTTCTCTTCCTACCTCTAAAGATAAAAGTATGAAATAACACATTTTTCTTGTCAGCTCTCTGAAACTTTGTAAAAGCACCTGGCTGTGGCTATTGACCAGATAAGTAACATTCAGGTGGGTGGTCCTAATGACAAAAATATTGACTCACTCTGTACAACCAACGAGCCTAATTCTGTGCAAAGTGCACTTTCTTCCCTTCTGGTCACCCTGAAACTCTTCTCTCAAGTCTTCAGCTTGGTATTGTCACTTGTTTTCACATGCAATGAAGGGATTTCCCTTCTTGTGAACAGAAGCTCAGGCTGGTGTTTATCATCTCTGCAGGCCTGGCTTAGATTGTGGCTGGCTTTGAACCTGGCCCATGCCAGGACACCACGATCCAACACCTCCTGATGCAGCACTTTAAGACCAAACACCTTTTGTATTCATTCAGAACAAAAGCATCCAAGAGAAGAGAGCCCCAAAATAAAACTCAGCCTGTGCTCATGCCTGGCTCTCGCTGAGCTCTGCCACTTCTGCAGCCAAGGCTCCCACTGCAGAATTTCTTTCTATCAGCTCTATCAGTTGAATCCAGTATTCAGATGAGCTTTCCACCCTTACTTGTTACTCATTTGCTTATTTGTTCCCTGTGTCTCCAGCTGGACAGAGAAAGGCCTGAGCCTTGAGACACCTAAGGAGGTAGAAGTCCCAAAGCACAGCCTGTCTCCCTCTGCCCTAGGACTGCTTCTTCCACTGCTGGCTTGGACCATTCATTTAGATCCACAGTACTCTTCTGGTTTTCATTTGACACACCAAACTAAAAAAACATGACATTCAAAGGGCTTACAAGCAGATTTATTAATAACCTCACCTTAATGCAGTCACACTCAGCATTAGGGTTATTTACATGGTGATTCAATTCCATTGTAATTCACAGGCTTCTATGGCTCAGACAAACACAGGCTATAGCAATTTGCCATTGAATAATAGAATTAGCTTAATTTAATCATGATTAAGACATAAATTGCTCATGACAAATAAAATTAAACCCAGGGGACATGGGGTAAGAGCTATGTAAGTCACCCCATCACAGTATGAATACTGGGAGTTGTCCTCTGGAAACAGGCAACTGGTGCAATTCCTGGAGTGGGCAGAGCCCTCAAATACCCATGGAGCACAAAAGATCCTTCAGATTTATACCCCAGCAAAATGAGTTGGGTATGCACAGTGGCAACAATCTACTAAGGAAAAAAAAAAATCAGAGGTGCTCCCCTGTGTAATCACCAGTACGTTGTGACACAACCTATTTATCACATTTGCTATTGTACATTTGTGTGGCAATTTGGGATCACATACCTGTGGTTTCTCCATTCCAGAAAGAATGTCTTGAATCCTTTTTGTTTCTGAATCAAATTCTGTAAAATAGAGAATGTGGAAATAGGAAAATAAATAAATTACAGAAATTAAACAAAAGGATCAGTTACATCAATAATCCTTCTGGAATTTGTAAATAGGGGAGGAAGAGAGACAGACATTACCTGCATGTGAGCATCAGTTGGTTTGCTCTTGTGAATTTAAGGCATGCAGTTACATGGATTAATATTACAAAAAATTGAAAGAGAAAAAGGAGGGAACGAAACTTCCCGTAATTGCAGATACTCAGAAAGGTGGGACTACTTCTAGGGGCATCCTCCACAAACAACATTATTAATTGGGATTTGCTTCCACAGAGCAAAACCATCCTGTTTCCCAAGCTCAGCTGTGGAAGAAGCCCAGGAGTTTCTCAGTTACTGCTGAGCCTAACCCTGGTTTGTTAACCAAACCCACCCTCCCTCCACCGGCTGCAGACCGGGCTGTCCACATGCTCGCCAGGGTAAGGAGGGGACGAGGGTCCTTGTCCCATGCAGGGAAAGCCCACAGGAGCCACACAGGTGCCCATCCTGAGCCCCAGCACCCACCCTGCAGCCCCTAGGCCTTCAACTGGGTAATCCCCAAAGCTCTTTTACAGCCATCTTCCAACTATGGAGGCAATAAAGTGATGCCAGGCAAATTCCAATGCCTGACCAGCAGCAATCCCTGCTCCCTGCCCGAGCCTTGTGCCTGGTACAGCAGCTCTTGAGGGGCCACACAAGCATTATCACCTAAGGCTGTGAAATGCTGCCCCTAAATTAGAGGGATAATTGTGCAGAAGGTGCTGCAGAGGCCATCCTCTGAGCATTGGAATCAGCCTTCCCCCCATCCTCCCCCCCAAAAACAATCTTGAGGTAAAACATCAGCTTAGAGTAATGAGGTGACACAAAGCAGCTTTATTCCTTTTGGACCACAGCACAGAGAGGCCTCACTTTCCACTACAGTATTCTCTAATGGAAAACTAGGAACATATTTTCCTGGTGTTTTTTTTTTTTTCTTTTTCTTTTTAAAAATGTTAATGTAAAAAGTTTGCTCACCAAAGCAGAAGAATACATCTCACCTAAAGCAAAATGAGCCAGACGTACTTGGCACAGGAAGCAAAAAACATTAATAAACAGGTAGGATCAGATCAACAGCTTTCACTAATGATTCCCCCAAAACCTGACCTACTTCTCGTAGCCCAAGAATGTGTCTTTATTTTTGTCTGTGACCTGCTTTAAAAAAGTAGATCTTTTTAAAAATTCCATGTGCTCGACTGCCAAAAAATAGAATTGGCTGAATGCTGATGGCAGAATTCCAGTGTAAATGCCCATCTCTCCCTACAAGAATGCACCTTGGTGTGGAGTAGGAATGACAGATCTCCTGCTGCACACATTCCTGGATTCCTTTTAGTCTCAGCCACTTGGAAAAGAAAGGAGTAATAATATTTCAGGAGAAGTGGAGGATAGCAAGATTGGTTTTTTTCCATAGCAGATAACCCTCAGAGTGTATTATAAAGAGCATAAACCAGCAGAATGGAGCCAGAATAAGACAATACTGACTTCAAAACTACACAGACAGACTAAAATGGCTAAGGAAAAGGAGATGCTGATCCAAGTGAAAATGTTGAAGTTTGGGATGGTTCAGAATTCAAGGTTCCTTTCAGCATCAGTAAAGAAATAAAACTGTGCCACAAAAGCCTGGAGCCAGATCTGGAAACCGTGGAGATCCTGCGGGCTTATCTCGAAGGGATGCTAATCAGAAGCAGCTTCTGCAGCTACAGAGTGTAACAAAAAAGCTGCTACTATTTTATCGAAAGTTTATGGTTATTATGTCACCCCTAATTACAACCCCCAGAAGCTGAGCGTGAATCATTCTCAACGTTAAATCCCAAACATGTGGACTGAATTTTCCTTCCTCTCTCTGCTTTCTAGCAAGGATGCTCTGTCTCACTGGGCAGGAGAGGAAAACGAACCCTGAAGCCCAAAGAAATCTCACTTCCCTTGCACGTGGAAAGGGATTGCTTTGTACAGTAAATGAGTCCTCCGACCCTCTGCAGATCAGGGCTGAGGGTTCAAACTGCTCCAGGCACAGGAATTGACTCCAAGACCTAAGGGAGGTGGGTACACCCAGCAAATAAATAATAATATAAGTACTTCAAACTTCTCAGTGAAGAGTCCTACTCAGGGAATTTTTTATATTAATGTCCCAACTATGTACCTTGTTCACACGGAGAAAGATCTGGGTACCAGACACACTGAAGTCTTGGGTTATTACAGACACATGTGAACATTTATGTCCCCAAGAGTTTATACAGGTAAAGTGGAAGTGGAAGAAGAGGAATCTTCATCATAGACTTTGGGGAGAGGGAGAGAGGGAATGGGATGCATATAACAAATAATGCCCTATGAAAATAAAGCAAATGTTAAATTAAAGGCAGAAAGCAATAAATATCCACAACTGATGTCTATAACAGCATCAGAGAAGAGCTCAGGTCATCAAGTATTACAGTATTTACAGTACTTCAAATATTTAGTTTCCCATTTCAAGAGCCATAAAAAAATCTCGGGCTTCTATGGATGGCTGATCTCCTTTCTGTAATAAACATAATTACTCACAGTCTCGTTAGCTAGACTAAGCTAAGGAGAGGGAGACCTGTCCCAAATCCCTCCCTCCGTAGTGAAGTTGCTCTGACCTGCCAATCTCTCTCAAGTATCAAGCTCAACATCTTCCTTCCGAGCCAACAAACAGCAGAAAGTCTGCTGAAATAGAAGATGATGGAGAAGAAAAGAAACCATCTGATATACCCTGTGCTGATAACACAGAGCTGCTGGAAGGCCTTTTCTCCTGGCTCTGTTGTTGTTACTGAGCAGCCTCTGAGAATTATACTACTGGATCAGTTCACAGGAGCATTTAAGGACAAGGAGCACCAGCACCTCCCAAACATCACAGATGCAGCAGTGGAAAAGTGGGGAAGAACAGCAGCAAGAAGTGAGGAAGTCTTGATGTAAAACAGGAGATTCGGGTTCAGAAAGATTACCTAGAACTGGTGGGTGGCTGAGCATGATTCACGTACCTAGGACTAATCGTCCCTGAATAACAGACAGTCAATTTGCATTTCAATCTTTGTCCCTTCCTCTCCCTCAGCCACTGAGCCCTGAGTATCTGCCATAAAGACATTAAAAGTGTGTATGTCACACTCCCCCAGCCACTGGGGCCTGCAGGGACAGGCAGCATGTGCTGCCTTCCTCCAATGCCATCGGGAACAGCAGCTCAGTCACGTCAAGAAAGAGCCCAACTAACACTTCAGGTCATTGTCCCATTATAACTTCGCCTCTCAACATCTGTTCCCCACATCTGTCATGGCAAAATTCTGCCTCCTAGGAGGAAGCTGGAGGTGGGGATGAATTCCTTGTGAATGCTCAATGGGGTCCTCTGAGGGACAGTACAAAAATCTGAGTTACCCTGTTAATCTCGGTGTCTAAGATACAGCATTAGCTTCTAATTCCCAGGCTCTGGGTTCTTTGGATTCAATGTTTCAGACTAACCTTTCATAGCAGCTGAAAGACCTGGACCACATCTAAGCTTGTATTTAGGTAATCTCTCTTTTTTTCAGTTTTGATTCATAAACAAAACTCTATAGATACAACCAGGAGAAAATGCCCCTAAAAATTAAACACTTTCTCGGCAGCTGTTTGGTGCTAACAGGGTTTCAATGTTAAGTCTTGCTGAACTAAAGCCTTTTATTCTATGCTTCTGTTAGCCTGTGTCTATGTTCCCTTCTGCACGTACAGCACAAATATAATTTTCAGACCTTTCCAACCATACTTCTGAACACCAAAAGCACAGCTTTAAAAAACGGGGAAAAAAAGTCAGTTCCAGGTAAGTTTGAAGTTTCCATCCATAATTTACATGTTTGCATGAACAGCAGCTGTGTATGTAAATGGTTTGAAATAGCTAAAAGCTCTAAACTAATTAAGATTTTCCCATTGCAAATCCACATTTTAGGTTTGTTCTGCATTCTTTCCTTCGAAGAGAGGAAAAGGTCCAGCTCAAGACTTAGCTTCTGGCCACAGAAAGTATTTACTGTTTCAACAGCCTTTCCATTCCAAGGCAATGACATCAGCACCAGCACTTTGCAAAGTTTCAGTCTGATTCTCAAGCAGAGCTCCATGCTCACAGATATGCCAGTCATAACATGACATGCTTTCTCAGAATTTGTTCCAGATTTATCGGGGCTGTGACCGGCTTTAATGCTGGGAAAGATCTTTCATCAGTCACGTACAGCACAACCTACAGCCCCCGAGAAAATGAACCCTGCAAAACACAGCCCAGCTCCTCTGTGAACTGCCTGCCGATGTCAAAGCTTAAGACACCAAGAAGAGCACACACACACTTCCAGGGAACTGCAGAAATGTAAATGAACAGACTCCTTGTACAAGAACAAACCTAAAGCTGCAGATGTCATGCAGCAGCTGAGTCACACAAAGCAGGACAAGAGGGGATGTGACACAGTCACTGAGTCCATCCTCCTACACTGAAACATGATCATCTACACCCAAACCATTCCTCCGGGACAGTTGTCTAGCCCATTTTTAAAAATAAATGGAAATTAAACAAATAACCTCCTGCCCCATGACCATGGTAATTTCCAAACTTCTCAGCTAGGTGACTATCACAGCATCTAACTCTTCTCCTCACTGGAAAGATTCTCTCCTTAACTTTCCCTGCTGCACCTTGAACTTATTCCTTCTTTCCTGCCCATCCACCCCAGGTGAGTTCATCCCCACTTTCTTTGTTGCCACCTTTCACACACTTGAAGGCTTTTCTTCCTTTAAACGAAGCAAGTTCATTTCTTGCCTGTCTTTACCAGATCCCACCTGCTGCTGTCCTCTGGCATGGTTTTGAATTGGCCTCCATCCTCCTGAAGACGTGGCACAGCCCTGCCCACCATGTGCCAGCCGAGGCTCTGGCAGCACCAGCTAAGGAGCAATGTACCCATTTAGAGCTTGCTTAGAGGTTTCCTCTTCTCTCTGTCTACAGAGTAACTTGATTCCTGGGGTTTGTGATCTATACCTCCCAGAACTGTCACCTAATTAAAATTTAGCAGGTTTGAGAATGAGGAGCTGCAGTGCAGTACATGGCTCTTGCCTTGATCAAACTTTTTCTTTGAAGGCCATTACAGAGCTCTCCCCCTGTCTTGTCCTCCCTCCCTCCCCTTGACCCACACCAAGCACTCTCAACCCTATCAGAGTCCGATATGGACTATAATTTAATAAACCTCAATCCTTATTCCATCCTTCAAGTCCTTAATGAAAATATTGAATAAAATTAGACCTAGGACAAATTCCTGCCTAATCCAGTTTGATGCAGCTTTCCAGCTTGTCAGGAAGGGAGCCCAGTACAGGGCAGGGTCATGGATAACCTGCCAGGCTATTGCTGGCTGACAGATGTAACACTGGGAAGGGCAAACCCGGTGTCACACTGAACACACAGTGCTTCACACAGCTCTTCCCAGCACCACTTCCACACTGGGCAAAATGGGGAGCCCTTCAGAATAAAAAACTTGTGAACAAAAAATATTTCTATTCAAAACAGTCAGTCACACCATGCTGAACTATAATACACCAAGGAAGATTATTAATTAAGCCCACAAATGCCCGGATGAGATTTCTAAAGGTTAAATATTTCAAATTTCTGTTAAATACATCAAAGCTAATAAAACCCACCAATGAGAAAACACAACTATGGCTCCCCTGATGACAGAAGAGAGACTGATATCCAACTTTAGATACAATTGTTGAAACTTGTTCTAATTCTTTTAAAATTGCTGTGCATGAGTGTATCACAAGTTTTCCATTTCTAAGTGCCTTCCCACTGTTGCCATCTTAATTCCCCTACTAACATGTCTTAATTGATGTCTAGGAGCTTATCCTTCATTATTTGTCCTTAAAGACCAAGCCATATATAGATAGCAAGAAGAAAAATCAAGCCACTCCCTAAATAACTGAAGGCAAATAGAAAAAAACCCTGTTATAAGCTCCAGAAAGTCACATTTTAAGATCTAAAATCAGAAAAATAAAATCTCTAGTCATCCTGATTCACTGGGACAATGAAGCAAAGGATAACTGAAGTGCTGTGCCTCAACACCACTGTGACTTAGGCATGAATTTAATCCCATGTTTCAGAGATGCCCTGGCCATAGTCCATATCTATTAACCTGCTAGTCTTGCCTTGATTCCTTCAGTGTCCTGTTGTCCATGGGATAGGATACTTAAAATACCTGGAGTGCAAATTTGCAGCTCATCCTTCTTTAACCAAAGGCACTTGCATCGATAAGGATCAGATGTGGAACATTCAGATGCACATAATGAAGTCACCTGGGCTAAAAAGCATTTTAAAAATAAATGTAAGTGCATCTAATCTTCCCTGTCCAGAATTATTGTTTGGATGTATGGTTTTGGTTGGGACAGAAAAAGGAAAATAAGATCAGTAGCAATCTCCAAGGGAAATAAAATGCTGGATGCAAGGGACAAACGGAGGGTAAGTGACATGTTGGGTTTGTTTTTCTCTGCGTCTTCGCTGCTACTGCTGGAAGACAGAAAAACAACTCCTACTTCACTGGCTGAAGATCTGAGCGAATTCCTACTGTGAACACGCAGTGGGTCCATTAGAAGGCAGAAAAGGGCTTTCTTAGTAAAATACAGCAACCCCCCATCTCCACCACATACATCTGACATCTTAAGCAAGCACTTGGTACATCTCCCAAAGCAGATAACAGAGGCAGTGCACTGTGGATGGCTGCAGCTGGCTGGGTTTGAAGGAACACCAAATTAAACAATGACATAACCCACAGAAACAGAGGAAGCCCAAGCTGAATCCGCTGGAACAACAAACCACTTACACACAGGACCTCCTCTTGGAGCGCTCTCTTTTCATCATTTTGACTTGCTTTAGCTTATTTTCTGTGTCAAAATATTTTTTCTTTTTATTTTCGGCAGCTTCCCTTTTGCTATTCTATTACACACAACGTAGAGTGGGAAAACAGTGAAAGCTTTGCAGATAAACAAAGCAGTGTCCACCCCTCCATCTTTTGGTCAAGTACACAACGGCACAGCTGATTCATACCAAAGCACCTAACCAAGGAGAACTGCTTAAGCTCTCCTGATTTTTATAAGCATAATTTCAACACTACAGGCCGCAACTTCACAGTGCTCTTCTAAGCTATGCTGGCACAGGCAAAGCTCCTGTTTGAGCCATGTGTGCACGTCAGGTGGAGATACCCTACATGGTGATGCCTCCTCATTCCAATTATCCCTCCTGTGACAGCTATCAGTAGGGTTGAATCTTGGTGGCTAAAAATTTTGAGCCTCTCCAGCTCGATGTGGACCTTCTCATCCCAGAGAGAGAGCAGGTTCCCCGCTGAGCCCAGGAGGGACACCCAGCTTCATGGGTTCTGTGCTGGATGGGCACTGGAAGGAGCAGCAGCTCAATACCACCAGTCAGACCATACACACTGACTCTGAAAATAAGTATTTCTTCTCTAGCCTTGTCCCTTCTATATGAACATTAGACATCCCTACCCCACAGCCCACTGCAGTTCACCAAGTGTGAAGCTATGAGACTCAAGTAAATGGTTATAAAAGAGAGACATAATCCTTTCCAATTAAAGAATTGTTTTAATCAATCATTGTCCCTTCCTGTACCTTGCTTAAGGCACAGGAAGGTGCTCAAGGACTGCTGAAAAAACTGTTACAATGTAAGTGACATTACTTCTGGTTCTTTGTTTTTAAAGAAGCATTATCTCCTTTCTTGACTTTCTTCCTTTTCTGTCTTCCCTGATTTGGTTGGATTCAAAGGAGGTACATACATTTAACACATCTTTGGAAAGCATTTTTCTACCTATTCTTTCAGCAGTTTGTAAGTGGTCTCTGTAGCTGCAGTTGCCTTTAATGCCTTTAATTAATTAACAAGGCATTTTTTTAATTTGACAAGGAGACTGAAAGGCCCTCCCAAAACTTTCCTGGAGCTGCTGACTCCCACTTTCCAGGTAGAAGGCTGTTGTTTTGTTCTTCCTACAAACTTTGCTGACAAACACTAATCTTTTCCTAGGTATAATCAAGTTCTTTGCACCCCTCATAATTCTGTACAATAGTTGGGATTCATGGCATTTCCTTCCCCTTAATTCCCTTCAGTTATTTGCGTGCTGCTTCATGCTTTGTCCCCCTCATTTCTCCGAATTCCCTGTGACTGCCTGTCCGGCCTTTGCCACACTCCAGGGTTTTTCCCCAGGCTGATGAACCCCGTGGTCATCCAGCAGGAGATGTAACTTCTGCAGAGCTCATCACCTTGCTGCCACCAGCACCCCAGGCTGCCCCAGGTGACGTGGCCATAAAAACTCCACAGGTTTCCCCACCCCGAGGCAGGAGCAGGAGATGGTCAATGGCATGGCTGAGACACCCACACTTCTTAAAATGTGAAACAGCAGCTCAAAAGGATGTCTGACCCCAGCTGTGAAATGACATCATCTGGCATTTGCATGAGGGGAGATTTCCGCTCGGAAAGAAAAGGTTCCCTTCAATCCTGGCATCTGACTCTTAGAGCCGGGCAAAGTGGGAGCCTGAGCATCATGAGCAGTGAAAGGAGCCTCACAACTTCTTGCACTGACAAAAAGCACAAGTTTGACAGCACTAAATCAGTCTTTTCTTCCCAACAGGGTCACTGAACAGCTCCACTGCATCCCACCACAGGCGTGGTTTTGTCTCTATCACTCTTTAGTGTCCCTATCACTCTTTAGTGTCCGTGCTGGGTCAGCCACACCAAGTCCTCCTGGGGCAGAGGTGATTCCTGCACCCTCCAAGAACTGACATGGAAAGCATAATCCCTAAAGAACACAGACTGACAGGTCTCCAGTGTCACCAGTCTGGCCTTTTAACTCCTGTGTCGGCTGCCTCATGACAACGAGGAAATATTTTTCTCTGAAATACTATCTCCAATGTAGGGGAACAATGGCTCCAGTATTGAACACAAAATAAAACTTGGTTCTTCTTGAGGTTCAAACATATGACCACAGGCAATTCTGGCCATAAAACCCTTTGCTAATCTACCCCTTCCACACAATAGGAGCATTTTCCTCATCAAACACTAAACTAGCAAAATAACCTGCAGAACTGCATATTTGCACAGAAAAACAATCACACAGCACAGCCAAAACAGACTCCATAGGAGCTCCAAACTTGTTGGGGATTAGACGGAGCACCTCAGCCAAAATTAACAAGTTCCTTGGCACAGAACATCGTAAAGCCACCAAGTTTGCTACAACAATACGAAGGCAGCAGAGCACTTCCCCAGTGCAGAGGCACAGCACTGCCCATGATAATCTAAGAAACTTACAAAAAATAACCACAAGACAAATTTTGCCCTCAGCCACAACTCCACAGCCTTGCTTGAATCAAAGAAGAAATGCCTTCTTTAGATTTCATGGCGGGCAATGGAAAGTGCCTTGGGGTGCCGGGTTTTAGCAACGATCACAATTTCAGTCTCAAGAACAGAGCCAGAGAGAACCAAGCTATTCATCCTTTATGAGAAAGTAAGCAGGGAAAACTTGACCTAAAACAGGATAAAAGTAGAAAATGTGTCATCTTTTCACTGTTGATTTTGTCTTAACATTTACATTAAAGCAGAAATTTTATTTCTACGCACTACCTTACTTAGACTATTTGCCTGTCTTTAAAAGATGTTAGATTCCACAGGAAAAAAAAAGTTTTAATTTTTTTTGAGAAACACAAATGTTCCAAATCATAATACTCGAAATGCAAAGATTTTTCATGGAGCCTGCACTGGGATTTTTAAATGGCAACCTAGTGAGTGGCTGCAGTTACAATATTCTTTGAATGAACCCCAGCCTAGCTCTTCTGTTACCAATGTAAATTACTGACCTATTTTTCCCAATGAAAACTATGATACAATGAAATTGCAATGAGTGGTGGAAGAGATCACAATAATCCCAGAAACAAAAGAACATTTTTTTTCTTTCCACTCAGCCCAGGCAGCACAGCTCCGAGATGGGGAACGCAAAGAGCTTCCCCTCCCCTCTTCAAATCAACCCAAACACCTACAGATTGACAGCAGAACAGAAATAAGTTCTCCTCCTCATGACAGATGACAATCAACTGACTCAAGCAATCCCAGCCTAAATTGTTTTGCAGTCAAGTCTGAATGATGAACTATGGCTATGTCAGCTAGAATGATATTAAACAGAACATTTAATAAAGATCAGTGGCTAAATTTCTAGAATGCAGAAGTAAAAAAGGCTGATGTAATGTTATCTGTGCCCTCTCATGCCTGAGATGGGAAGAGTGAACTCAAGAATGTTTAAAAAACCTGATCTATAATGTCTGTACCAACTTTCTACTAGTGAGCTACAAGTGTCTGGGCAATTAGCAGTCCTGTATGAGACGAGGGCAAAATGCAATCTGAGTTATTTGCACAACCAGTTCCACCACTAAGAACCTTTCCAAATATTTAAAATATTTCACAGAAATATCCACCTGATTGCTGCTTGCGAGGAAGGATTCAACAAAGCTACAGGAATTTCAACTCATTCTGGATTTCATTGCTGAGATGAAATTCAGGCACAAGTCACATGAATCACAGTAAATCAAAGCAGCTGCTTCTAAGCAGAGTTCCTTAGAGAGAATAAAAAAAGAAAAAACCCAACAAAAAAACCAAACTCAAGCTTCAGGACAAAATCTTTTATAATAAACGTTGGAGAAAACTGAAACGGCTGCTTCACTTTAGAACAGTGTTTATCCTTTCTGTTAACTGCAACACCCAGAGCATCACTTTGCATTAAGATTTTTCCTCCCCTTAAAAGCAAATACACTGAAGGTCACAAAAACTTTGGAAATCAAATTCCACTCTTCCTCAGAAAAGGAAAAGTAATTGATGGGGTTTGAAGCACAGCCTAAGAGAGTTCAGTAAACAAATCCCATTAACTTCAGGGGGACATGAAATTTCATTTCACCACCTTTGCAAATCCAGCTGGAAATACAGACGGACATTGTTCAGAACATCTGGCTATACAAATAAGTGTTGTCCATTAAGTTATTAGACTTAAACGTGTTTTATTTTTTACAGTCTGGAGGGAGGAAATGTTCTACCTCTTCCCTATAAATACCCTCTCCCTCTTGGCTCAATGTCCCAGATATTGCCAAATAAGGGAAACAGTTCCCTTCCTTTGTCGGTGGTCCACCTTATCTCCTCTTAACTGGTGAGGATACACTGTTTATCTTGCTCTGAAGCTCTGAGATCTTAGTGTAACTCTTCCCCCCATCATAAGGATTTAATCAGTGATCATTTAAGCAGGATAAAAATGTGCTTTGTATGATTTTTTTATTTCTGTTGGGTGGGTATCTATAAATTATGTAAACTCCTAGGAAAAAGGTTCAGATTTCAGTCTCCTGGATCTGACTGTCAGTCGCAGCAGAAGCTGCAAATTCTTGAGATAATATGAAGATCCTCTGGGGGAAGAGGCTGTGCCTTACGTCATTTAGTACTGACTTCCTGATAAATGATGGAGCAGGCAGCTTATCCAGCTGGCCCTGCCAAGGAGATCCTGCTGGCAAAATGAGGCAAGGGAGGGATAA